>JAOTAX010000008.1:16197360-16220251 GCA_025629825.1 Erythroxylum guanchezii
TCATGCTACTTTAGGACAATTTTCTAATCATCAATTTGAAGGAATTTGCCAAAACTTCCTTCTAGAGAAATGTTCTTCATTCTGATTTAGAGAGAAACACGTGAGGGAGTGTGTGAGGAGCTGTTCTAACCTATTTTTACAGGTTTTACATCATGAACAATTGAAAGGATAGTAAAGGTAGTGACAAGGATAAAAAGAACAGTGAGGCTGATCAAAATACATTCTTTCCTTTGGAGGCTATGCAACAGCAATTCCGAAGGATTAAGAACTTGTTTAGGGATGTCAGTGATAAATTTGATAGACAAGACCAGGCCATTAGGAATTTACAAAGAGAGGCTTCAACTAATGGTACAACAAGGAGGCAAAATTCTAGGGAGCCAACTCCTGTGCACTATGAGTATGGAGATGAATATGATGATGCGGATGATGAAGAAGATTGGCATAGGGTCAGAATTGGTGGAAGAGGGGACGGAATGATAGAGGAAGAGGACAAGGCTATAGAGGCCGAGATACTACAAGGGAAGAAGACAAGGCAGAACGTGTGGATAGAAACTTGGTTAGTATCAAGATGAAAATACCATCTTTCCAAGGTAAGAATGATCCAGAAACTTAGTTAGAATGGGAAAGAAAAGTGGAAATGATTTTTGAATGCCATAACTATTCAGAAGAGAAGAAGGAGAAGCTTGCTGCTGTGGAATTTAATGATTATGCACTTATTTAGTGGGGTCAGCTTGTTTTGAATAGAAGAAGGAATGGAGAGGATCCTATTGATACTTGGGCCGAAATGAAAAGGTTCATAAAGAAGAGGTTTGTGCCTAGTTACTTCTATAGGGAGCTCCATCAAAGGCTCCAATCCTTGAGACAAGGCACCAAAAGTGTAGAAGAGTACCATAAGGAGATGGAGATAGTCATGATTAGGGCTAATGTAGAAGAAGAAAGAGAAGCCATCATGGCACGTTTCTTCACTGGTTTGAACAATCACATTGCCAATGTTATTAAATTGCACCATTATGTGGAGTTAGAGGAGATGGTGAATATGGCCATGAAGGTGGAGAGGCAACTCAAGTGCAAAAGCTCCAGCAAGGCTTCTTACCCAAGCTCTACTACAAATTGGAACTCCAAATGGTCCAAGAAGGATGAGAAGACCAAAGATAAGCCAAAGGAAGAGAAGAACAAGGTGGATCCAAAAGCTACTTTTAAAACTCCTAGTTCTTCTAGTTCCAATTCTGAAAAGCATAGGACTATTAAATGCTTTAAATGTATTGGTGTTGGTCATATTGCTTCTCAATGCCCAAATAAGAAAACAATGTTTGTGAGAGGAGGAGAAGTTGTGTCTGAGGAGGAAGAATATGATTTGGCTTCCATGCTTGAGTTGGAAGATTGTTCTGATGTGGAAGTTGAGGATGCAACTAAGGGTGAATTACTTATTACTAGGCGAGTTTGGAATGCTCAAGTGAAGGAAGATGGAATTGAGCAAAGGGAAAATATTTTTCATTCTAGATGCCTAGTGAATGAGAAGATTTGTAGCATGATCATTGATGGGGGGAGCTGCACTAATGTGGCTAGTACATTGATGGTGGAAAAACTGGGGTTGGAGTGCTTGAAACACCCTAGGCCGTATAGGCTACAATGACTGAATGACACAGGGGAAATCAAAATAAATAAACAAATCCTTGTATCTTTCTCCATTGGAAAGTATTCTGATCAAGTTCTTTGTGATGTTGTACCTATGCATGCTAGTCATTGATTGCTTGGTCGACCTTAGCAATATGATAGAAGAGTGTTACATGATGATTTTAAGAATAGGTACTCATTTACTATGGGAGATCATAAATTTGTTCTTGCTCCATTGGCACCAAAGGAGGTATATGAGGACCAAATGAAATTAAAAAAGAGTATGGAGGCAATGCAATAAAGAAAGGTCGAAAAACTTCAAGAAAAGCGTGACGATACAAAAATTGAGGGGAAGGCCGAGAACCTTACAAAAGGGGAGCAGAAATTTAAATCAAAAGAAAAGAGAGAAAGTGAGGCCAAGAGTGAGAGAAGGAAAAATGGGGAAAGAGGCCTCAAAAGAAATTCAATTAAAAGGCCCAAATGAGAGAGAGGGTAGAAAGAAACAAAACTTCTATGCAAAAATGAGAGATGTAAGGGATACTTGTGCATAAAGGAGATGCTTGTTTGTACTTTTGTACAAGGAAGATTAATGAATCTAACCTTGACCCTTGTTTGCCTAGTAGCGTCGTTTCTCTTTTACAGGAGTATGGGGATGTTTTCTCTGAGAAGTTACCTAAAGAGTTGTCACCCATTAGAGGAATAGAACATCAGATTGATTTCATGCCTGGGGCGTAATGATATCCCTGAAGGAAAACAACTTTTCAAATTATCCTCAATTAAAATCATAGAATTAGACGATTCACCTAGAAAACATTCTATTTTTTTAACACACTCATCCACTTAGTGAAATACTACAAGATGCTACTGTTCATTCGGAGTTTTTGAAGAATTTCACCAAATAAAATGAAGCTAGTCACAAACAGATAGAAGTTCAGGAAGCCTTAGCTAAAAACATTGAAGAAATTAATACTAAGGTTGATGAACTAGGTGATGCATTGGGTGATCTTCATGAGGAAATAGCACTTCTATATGTTTCTATAAAAGAAGACCTTAAGACGATCCGCACTGATATTTAACAAATGTTTTTTGAAATTTTGAAGCATCTTAAATAAACTATCTTTTTGATTAATAACAAATAGGGAGAGAACACTAGAAAGAATTAGAAATTTTTTGTTTATCATTGTATATCTTGCATTACTTTATTCTTTTGAATATTATCTTTATTTTTCATCTGACCATTTTTATCTTCTAATACTATAATTATTTGTTATCATCAAAAAGGGGGAGATTGTTAAGTCAAGAAGACTTCACTTCTTCTATTAATTTTGATGAAAGTCAAATAATATTAATCATAGAAGTGTGTGAACTGTTTTGATGAATTTATTAAGTGCGCAGATAAATGTTAGTGGCACAAATCATCAAATCAAGACGATACTTAAGTAAAAGCTAAATAAGATGGATAAGACGAAGTACTTAGTCTAAGACACCAGACGAAGCATATGAGACACCAGACGAAGCATATGAATCTATGCAAGACGATGTAATTGAAGAATGTATGAGAACGTCAGTTGGTTGGAGTTAGTTATAGGACTCAACTAATAATCATTTTTAGAAGATTCGACGAGCAGAATTCTCAAGACGAATGTTGAAGATTTAGGCTATAAATATTAGTTATATTTGTAAACAAAAAAAAAGAGATACAATACAACAAAAAGAGAAAATAATTCTGATTGTACAAAACATACTTAGAGAAATTCTGTGCTCAAGTGCTCACGCAAAAGAGAGCAAATACATATGTAACGTGTAGCTCAAACAATATCTTTTCGAGTGAAAAGAAAGGCTAGAGCCTGAAGAGGCTAAGACAGCAGATAAAGAATACTTTGTGAAAGAGACCTGAAAAGGCTCTAAAAGTGTCGAAATAATACTTGTAACGTTGAAGGATATAGTGAAATCTCAGACGGACTCTGAGGACTGGACGTAACTCAAGGTTAAGGGTAAACTAGGATAAATCGCGGTGTCATATTCTATAACTCTTATCTCTTTAATTTTCTTGTTGTTAGGAGAATAGATACTAATTTTTGTTGTTACGATACTCACCAAATTAAGTGATTTTTTTTATAATCGTTTGAATTTGTAAAGAAAATCAAGAAGATTTTAAAGATTAATATCTTAAACAATTTAACATAATTCAACCCCCCCCCCCCTTCTTGTATATTTTACATATTATACGTGAATTCTATGTTAACAAGTGATTTACTTCATTCACCACTCATCAAGATTGTGGTTCGTAATAAAAGAATGCTAAGGTATATGTTTTAAGATTAAATTACCAGCCTACTTTATTCTTTAAAACATATATGATTCTAGATTCATTTAATAGTGTCATTATCGATAGTTAACTACTATCATGATATGAAACTCATCATTTCCTTGAAATAAACTCATTTACTTGCACGGAGATAAATCGTAACACTATAATCTAAACCATAATCAAGCAACCAACTTGATTATTCAACTGTGAATTAATTGTTTTAGATTCTAATAATATACATGTTTCCCATACATCTCCATGTATATGTACATTACTTACAAAAGAATCTTGGTAACTTATGACTAGATATATAATGCTCATACAAATAAGACCAAACTCTTTTGTTTTATTAATAATAAATATTTTCATTACAAAAGTAACTGGAAGAAGATTAAGTTATATATAAATACACTTGCTCTCTAAGGCACTATATTTACCTAACTCCAACATATGGTACCTAGATAAGATAAATCTTGGAATGGACCTTATAGTGATTTCTTTTTAATTTAATTTATCTTTTGGTTTAATTAAGATTCAATTATGTGTTCTTTACTATTCTCAAATTAATATTACTAGTATGTTAATTCAAGTAATCCTTTGCATGAATTAATTTAGCATAAATGAAAAGAGTTACATGTAAACCCAAAGGTTGACATAAATCTTCCATATTGAGGTCAAACCTAATAATGAAATTTATAAATCAAATAATACAATTTTAGGAGTTTTAATTAGAAAGAAATTTTAATTTATTAACGTAGGATTAGTTGTTAATAATCTTGAGAAAGATATTGGCATAATTGAATAATTTTCATGATCCAATGAACTTTATTTTAAATTGATATGGAAAGTATTAATTGTATGAAAAGTCTTAAGGGGAATTCAAAATCTGGGCACCACTATCTTTATTAATTTTTATTAGTTTAATCTTCGTTTTAGTTAATCAATTATGTTGACTTGTTTTACTTTATTTTTTAATTTGATCAATTTCCACGCTATGATTTATTAGACTAGATAATAAAAAGATAACTAGTACTAATAATTATAATCCTTATCAAATCAACCCGGACTTACCGTTGCTAGCTATACTTACATCATATGATTATGGTATTAAAAAATCAAGTTTTTGGCATTATTGTCACGGATTGTAACATTAGGAAAACCTTATTTTTATTAATATATTCATTTTTATGTAGTTCTTATTTCTTTTCTTTTTGTCCTTAATTATTTATCCTTAAAGTGTTCTTTCTTGATCTTATGTTTACGGCTTATTTTTAAGATTTGGGTATTTATTGCTATAGCTACCCAACACAATAGAAGGATGGAGAGGACAATATTCTCTAGGTGATTATTATATGACATCACTAATGTTGACATTGGAAGCTTAGAATAAGAAGCATGGTAATATGAATGTGGAAGCTCGACTAATGTTTATAATATGTTATGACATTTTTGGTGGTACCAATCATTAATGTCAAACACTAGATCACATGTGGGAGAAACCAATTTGCATAAGGAAAAGGCATCAAAACATCACCTATAGTGAGACTGAAAAGCTAAGGTGGAGCAACTATCCTCACTTTATATAAAATGACCAGGTTTCATTTAGATTTCTAGAATAATAGCAGCAAGAGGAGGATCCACGTCTTAAGGAGCTCTTCATGAAAGACATTACCACAACCGAGGCTACCTTCCATAAAACTAAAGAGTTATTCACCTCTTTTCTTAACTTAGAAATTCTAATTGGACAGCTCAATTGGCTTGTTTCTGAAGAGCAAGTGGGTGTTTTATCTAGACACCAATCCAATTTTAAGAGAACAAGTACACACAATAACTTTATTTATGGAGAGGAGTTAGAGGTTGAAGAAAAGGAGGATGAGACATAGGAAGATAAAGAGGATGAGACATAGGAAGATAAAGAGGAGGAGCCAAATGAAGAGGCTATCGACTAATTATTCATAGTAATCTTAAGTATAGATGGCTCCTACTTCCCATACAACAAGCTACGAGATTCAATAAAAGATCCAAAGGGTTTTATTATTTCTTATTATATTGACAGTTTGTTACTAAAAATGACATTAGTATATTTACTTGGTCTCATTAATTCGATATCATATGCCCTTATTATTGTAGCATGTAACCTATTTGCTAGCTAATGAGCTCTTATTTGGTAAGACTAGTGAAAGCAAGCTACTAAATATAGATTTAGGTTAAAGAAGGTCTTGATGAGAATTTCAACTAAAAGACCCATAAATAAGCACTGGTTTGGAGGCAACCCAACAATTATATGTTTTGTTTTAATTCAGTAGCTCTTAGGATTTTCATTAGTAGTTTATTTTTTTTAGCATCATGTTTCTATTTATGTGAGTTTTAATGAAGTTCCACAAGCTATAAAAGCGACATCATCTTAATGCTTTAGAGTTGAGAAGATTTCATCGGCACTAGATAACATTGGATAAAGCTAGAAATCTTTTATTATTAGGGGAATATCAGTTATCCTCATCTTCTCTCATTATTTTTCATGTTTTTCATTATTCGAACATATTTTATACATTAAGGATAATGTACAACTTAAGTGTGGGTGTAGGGACTTAGCAATCAAACTTGTCAATTTTGTTACAATTAGCTTAATAACGAATAATTTAGGAAATGTTTTTAAAAGGATGTTGATTAAGATGATTCGTTATGAGTTTGATTGTGATTGTGAAGTGATTTATTTAGGCAAATAATTATGAGCTTTGATGATTAAGTTGATTTCAATTTAATTCATTAACTTTGGAAACTTAATTTGTATGATGATACTTTGTGTACAATTTTTTTGAGCATTTTCATTACCCCACACGTAAATAAAAGAAAGTGAAACAAAAGAAAAAGAAAAAAATAATAGTATCCAAATAAGCGAGTATAAATAATTTCACTTTATTGCCTTTGTATCAATAAAAAGGTCGAAGTTAAAGAGTGCTGCTAGTAGCTATTTGAGATAGTGATCTAGTTATGTAACTAGGAGGTATTTATAACAAAGTGTTTACTCTTACATCAAAAAGTTAGACGACTTTTCAAATAAGCTTTTATATGCTCATATGTTATTTAAATTTAAGGTTTTGTTTTTAAGGGGTCAGAAAATTTTTAAAGGTTAGCATTTTTTCGTATATCTTCACTTTATTCATTAAGTGGAATGGTAGGAATTGAGTTAAAATTTGAACAATTGTGGATTGAATTGGATTTATTTATAATTTAACTCAAGTAATTAAGTACTTAACAATTCAATGAACTTTACAATTGAAAGAATAATGGAGAATCTAAATGGATATCTTTTACATGTCTAATGCTTTTACAGAGTTATTTCTTATTAAGTTGAGAGTAATGAAATTAATTTGCTTAAAGACAAGTAATCACTTAAACATAGGGATGTTTGATTAATTACTTAATTGTTCATAATTTTTAGGTTTATATTTAGTGCATTTATCTTATTTGTTTGAGTACTTTTATTGTTTTTGGTACTTAATTCATTCATAATTTACTTTTAAGTTGTAAAATTCATTCATAATTTACTTTTAAGTTGTAAAATTCCTTCATAATTTACTTTTAAGTTGTAATTCACTTATTTGGAGCAAAAAGAACAAATTCGGATAAGTTTTGGGTGACTTAGAGCAATTTTAACTTAGTTATAAAGTTGTAGGAAAAGTACATGAGCATAAACACCCCCATGTACTTGATCATATACTTCAATATAGTTGTGTTTCGTGTAAGTCAAGTTGTTCTAAAGTCCCAAAAAGTTATATGGCTATGAACACACAGGTGTTCACGAGATACACACTTATGTTTCCATTTTGAACCTACGTTTGCTTTGGATTTAAGGATCTCATGATTTTTAAGTACACAATCATGAACACGCTATTGTACTTGCCCATGCACCACCCAAAAACCTAATTTTTGAATTATAAAAAGCAAAATTAAAAGAAAAAGTAAGTAGGTCGAGAGGCACAATTGAAAGATCTAGATCTATAATTCTCTAATTAAATAATTTAATCCATAGAATAAAATTGGTGTCTAGAAATGTATCATGGCCACTCAAATATTTAAGAACATTAGAGTAATTTTGACTAACCTTTTCATGTATGATTTTTCCGTATAATTTAATCCTTTCATCATACAATGTTCTGATTAGATATAGAGCATGGAATTAATCTCTACTTTATTTGAGTCTAATCATGTTTGTTCCCTAATATTAGTAATTGATTCAATTAATAACATTTGAGAAATATTTTCAAGATGTCATTCTACCTTAACCAAGTATTTCTCAAATTTAATATTAATCGAGAACAACGAATCATTCTCTATAATTACTTTAGAGTGATGAATCATATCTAGTGACTACTACATGAACTAGCCTTAATTAGAATAGGCTATAAATAGTATCAAAACATATATATGAGACACTTTGGTGATCTTAAATCAAAAGATCACTTATACAATCATCAAAATAAGAATTTTTATAGACATATAAGTAATGCTCTAAATAGAATTCTCATATATGATAGTTTAGTGAAATTTTTCTCTAATAAGCACCCACACATTTGTTTAAGTATCTTCATATTTTAGTCCATAAGATTCACTACTTCCTTCATAAGAAAACAAACATAACATATACTAGTCTTTGTATGCTCTAGTAATATCTTGTCTTAATAGACCAATGATTAAAAATAGTTTTAGGAATAATATATCAATACAATATGAATATCATAATCTCATGAGCTTTATCATATACATCTGAATTTGAGTAAGATAAAGAATGTCTTTAAATTATTTTATTACTAAACTACAACCAATTGATTAGTTGTAGAGCATAAACCAACAATATCATTGATAATGGTAGGTAAACTTTTTAAAAAGGGTTAGGGTGACTCAAAGCCTTGATAATGTAATATACTTATTTTTAAATCACCACATTTCAGTAAACACTTATTATGTTTATAATATTAAGTTTGTAAAATCTGAATTTAAAACTCACAATGATAAGATATAATCATGATACCAAATAAATCATTAATAATTTTTTTTGAACAATAACAAATGCGCTCAACGCATATTATTGAAGTCCAATGTTAAAACGTCATACAAAAAAGATGGAGGGCATACCCCCCACTCGAAACCAAACATAGAATTAGCTGCCCTAGCTATGGTATGAGTAACTTGATTCACTGGTTTTCTAACAAACACAAAAGAGACCGACGATAGCTCATGAAGGAGAGCTTTACAATCCTGAATAATCACTGAGAAGTAAGAAGAAAAAATATGCGTAGAGGCCAAAAATTGTGTAACAATCTGACAATCCGTTTCCACACATATGGGGAAAAAAGATAAAGATTTGATCCAGCTCAAAGCTTCCCAAAAGCAAAGTGCTTCGCCAATTTGTGGATCTTTCCATCCTGGAAGCTTCAGCAATTTACCAGCACAAGTTCGCCCTTGAGAGTTGCAGATAACCATACCAAGACCATAATTCCCATCCTCCAACAAAGCAACATCAACGTTACATTTAAATTAGTTTGGAGCTAGAGCTACCTAATGCATTGGAGGGCGTGCCGTTCATGTGATGTTGATAGCAGTTGATGTCTTTACTGCCTCCCATTCAGAGAGAGTCTTCCATGCTCGACTCAGTATGTAAAGATGGGGTTGAGCTTGCGACGACCACACTATGTCATTTCGATATAGCCACAGACTCCATATAATCATAAAAATCTCCTCCTGCTGTGTTTATGAGAAGGACGTAACCACACTCATAAGCCATTCCTGCAGAGAAGAAATAGCATGCCATCCCACATTCAAAAGCGGCCAAACTGATTAAGCAAAATCACAGTTGTAAAAAACATGTATCGTCGTTTCTGGCACCTTTAGGCAAATAGGACATATATCATCCAAGAGCATATGTCGTCCTCTCAAGGTGGTTCTGCATGGAAGGATATTGCGTAGAAGATGACAAATAAGAGTCTGTACTTTACCTGGGACTTGAACTTTCCAAATCTTTTCCCATGGAATCCAGCAACTAGAAAATTTTCATTAGCCATCTCAGTGCTGAGTCTGTATCGATCTTTGACTTGGTATTCACCTTTCCTGTTTTTTGTCCATACCCAATCATCCGCAGTAATCAAGAGACCCAGTGGAATTTGTAGAATGAGCGCTGCATCTCAAGAGCTAAACGAGTTGCGGATCAATGATTCATTCCATTGTCGTCCTATCATGAGATCAGCCACCATATTCAAGTTTCGACCTTCCAAAAATTCCTTATGAATAGTAAGTTCTCTATCATCCATCAACCAAGAATCTCGCCAGATATTGATGGTAGCCCCATCACCAACTCGTCGTCGACATCCCTGCAATAAGATAGGCCATGGTTGACATATACTTCGCCAAATCTGGCTTGGATTGTTGCCGAGGGGTGCTGTGAAAAACTCAGAGTTTGGGAAATATCTGGCCTTCAGAATTTTTGAAGGCAAAGGAATTGGGATATTTAATCAATCTCAATCCTTGTTTTGCTAATAAAGCAAGGTTAAATTGCCGCAAGTCACGATAACCTAAGCCTCCATGAACCTTGGGAACGGCGAGACGTCTCCACCAAAGCCACTTGATACTGTTGTTATCCCTACCTCCATTGTGCCAAAAGAAACTATTCATTAAAGTTTCCAAGTCCTTACATATGTCTACTAGTAGTAGAAAAAGGGGCATGATGTAGTTTGGCATTGCTTGCGCCACTGTTCTTAATAGAACATCCTTGCCTGCTTTTGACAATAATTTGGCTTTCCATCCCTGCAATCTCTTTGTTAATTTTTCCACTACATATTGAAAAACTTGTCTCTTATTTTGTCCTATAACAGATGGCATTCCCAAGTAGCTGGTATGACCTTCCTACTCATTAACCCCCGAAATCTGACAATCCAAACTTCGAATAGTTGCTTCTGTATTAGGAGTAAAAGACACCCCGGATTTTGAGAGATAGATTTTTTGGCCTGAAGCTGTCTCATAAAGATGTAAACACTCTTTCAGTTGTAATGCCTCTTCTCTTGTAGCTCAAGTAAAGAAAAGACCATCATCGGCAAAGAAAAGATGAGACACCAGAATGGCCCCTTTTGCAACCAGAGCCCCGTGAATATGACCTTGTGCTTGATATTTAGATAAAATGGCTGATAAACCTTTTGCACAAAGAATAAAAAGGTATGGTGAAAGGGGATCGCCTTGACGTAACCCCCGACCAGGAATTAAAGGGCCATGTTCTTCAGATCCACGAATAAAATAATATGAGACAGAGGTGACTATCCTCATAATTTTGGTAACCCATAACTCATCAAAACCCATCTTTAGCAAGATTAACCTCAGGTATGTCCATTTAATTCTATCGTATGCTTTGCTTATGTCCGTTTTAAAAGCAAGTAAGCCAAGACGACCTTGAGTTTTCCGTTTGAGTGAATGAAATACTTCATAAGCTACAATTATGTTATTCGTAATCAGTCGGTTAGGGATGAAGGCACTCTGGGTATCGGTAATGACCTGTGGCAGAATTAATTTTAATCTATTCGCCATCGCCTTACAGACAACTCGATCAGTGACATTGCTCAAAGAGATGGGACGTAGATCGACAATTGTCTCTGCGGTTTTCTTTTTTGGGATAAGAATCACATGTGTTCGATTCTGTCTAGGCATCGGAGCATTTCCGTTTAGGCACTTTAAACACTCATTAGTGACCTCCGGTCCCACTATATCCCAAAAAGTTTGAAAGAAACCTAGGTTGAAGCCGTCAGGTCCCGAGGATTTTTGTGGGTGCATGGAGAATAGGGCTTGCCGAATTTCCTCCCTAGTATATGGAGCCAATAATAAAGCATTATGCAAAGTCGTAACCTTCGGTTCAACGTATTATAAAAGTGGCCATGGATCACCCTGTGAATGCATAAAAAGATCTTGGTAATAGTTCACTATTAGCTCCGGTAATCCTGAGTCCCAGTCAACCCACTCGTCGTTGTTGTTCTGAAGTCTAGAAATCAGATTTTTCCTCCTTTTATGTGACACCATCATATGGAAGAACCTGGAATTTGAATCTCCCTCTTTTAACCTATGTTGCTTAGAACGTTGCTTCCAATAAACCTCATTTTGTAGTAATAACTCACCGTATTATTTCTCAGCCGCACGCAGTAATTCCATATTCAGAATAGGTTGTCTTCGCAAGAATGCCAGTTGATGTTTTACTTCGCGAAGACTGTTATAAAAGACCTGATGGTGTGACTGTGCCCAAGCTTGTAAATACTGTGAGCAACACTTGAGACGATCTTGAAGAGACGAAAGCGTACCCTCGGTCCACCCTCTGCTTACTAGTTGTTTACACTCATCCTCGAGAACCCGTTTTGATTCAAAGCGAAAGCGTTTTTGCACATATCTGTTTAATGTAACGCCTAGGGAAAGAAAAATTGGAAGATGATCAAAGGACGTTGATTGTAGAACAGAAAGTGTGTCCATTGGAAACATGGAGGACCATGACAGCGTCCCCATTGAGCGGTCCACACGTTCCCTTACTATTGCATCACCTTCTCGACAATTCTCCCAAGTGAATCGTGGACCCTCAAAGCCCAAGTCATGAAGATGGCAGTCAGAAATAGCTGTGTGAAATCCCTCCAGCAGTGATCTAGGATGAGAGTTATTCCCTTGTTTCTCTGATAAGAACATAATGTCATTGAAGTCTCCTATAACACACCATGGTAACGTGGACTGAGAAGCGAGGTGTCTGAGTAAGTCCTAACCTTGACTCCTATTGTTGCGTTCTGGGAAGCCATAGAAACCTGTTAAGCGCCACCGTTTCATCCCTTCAATAACAACCTCAATATCAATATGATGATTGGAGTAACTTATTAACCTCGCCATATTCAGTTCCTTCCACATTAATGTTAAACCACCACTCGTACCCACAGGGTCAACAGTAAACAAATCACTAAAATCCAAAGTCGATTTAATTTGTAAAACTCGTTCTTTTTTTATTTTTGTTTCCATAAGAAAAATAAAGTTGGGCTTCTTTTCCAATACAAGGTTCTTTAAAACCCAAACTGTGCGTGGGTTCCCAAGCCCCCGATAGTTCCAACTTAGTGTACTCATAACTCTAGGTGGGCCTGGGGACCAGAACCCACCATTTGCAAGTTTTTTGTCTCAAGTGCATTGTCTACCAAGTCCATTTCCATAGTCGCTGACTCTTGTATATCCTCAGTTGACTCCTGTAGACGCCTTTGTTTAGGCTCCATGGCTCTATTAGGATTCATAATTTTCTGGTAAGGAAATACTGGATTTACAGAGATTGCCATTATCGACGTACTAGGAGCCTGATATGCCGTGCCATTAATGTGCGATCCATGACCTATTGAATCTTTAGGAAATGAATTTGAGTTTTGAAAAACTTGAAAACCGACACCATTAGCGAGATCTCCAAAATCAGTGCAGATCGCTTGCTACTGAGCATTTCTCAATGAAACTCCTGTACCTCCATTCTCCGTTCCCAACATAAGGTCATTTTCCGATCACAACCACTTGGATCCGACTTGAATTTGACGTCTAGAATCAGCTTTTAACCATGTTCCATATGCAAACTTCTCTTTCGGGAAGTTTGGATACTCATAGAAGAGGTAAGAGAATTTGTCAGTGTGTCCCACTATACCACAGAAATAGCAAAACGTATTCAGACGTTCATACTTAAACTCCAAATAGACGTTTTCTCCCCTTGACCATTTGATAAGCATTTTGCGTTTTAGTGGCTTGCGAATGTCAATGGACACCCTGATACGTATGAAGTCACGCCATATAGGAGAATAATTACGTGGATCTGATTCAATAAACTCGCCAATAAATTTTCCTGCATCACCAGCTACCTTCTCAGATACAAAACCATGTGGGACATTATGGATTTGGACCCATAATACCAGTTTAACCAGCTATATTTGACGAGGGTTTTCATGAGGTTGTAAGACATGCAGTAGAAGGGGATTTTGCTGGTAATTCCAAGGTCCATCATTAATAACTCTTTCGACATCTAAGTGGTGGAAAAATTGGAAAATAAAGACGTTGCCCAGCTCCTTAACCAGAAGTCCTTTAACGGGATGCCAAACACTCGCCATAACCTGCTTAAAGACCATAAAATTTATCATCTTTTTTGTTAATAGTCGTCCCACCACACAATGTTGCTAGATCTTTTCCCATTGGTCCTGTTCTCCCGTCGCTGGTGCTGCTGCATATTCTAGTACTACCCGCTCTTCCTCCTCTAAGTTTAAACGTTGATACATCTCTTGAATCAATCGATCTTCCTCTGTGTTTGTAGCCATAGTACCTGAGAACAACTATAGACCAGATGCTGAAAGGGACAAGAAGTGAAGGACGAAAGACTTGTTATCGGAAACAAGAGAGAAAAAAACTCAACCTATCGTGAGCAGAGAGAGTTTAAGCATTTTGTAGAGGACTTGGCTTAAAGATGTAATTCATTAATAAATCATTAATAATGAAATAGGAAGATTATCCTAAAACTTATTATATGTGGGTAATATGTGATTCATAATCTCAATTAGTGATGTTCATAACCCGACCTAATTTAATTATGAGACCTACAATCATTTCATATATAATTAAATATTCATCTCTTTGAAATATTATATTTAAAATAAATATAAGGGCTACTTATATGTTTGATTTTGCAAGAATATATAAAGGTCTTTAGTCTATGCAATTGATACTTGGATATTATAATGTTTCATAATTAAATCAATAATGTTCTTAATATTATATAAATGATCGACAAGATGATTAAATTGTATAATTTTTATTATAATTCAAAATATTATAAAAGCATATGTTATTGTTGATAAAGAAATATATATTTATTTCTTACTCCTTTATGATAATGGCCTATTATTCATTAAAATTGGAAATTCTAAAGTAATTTTCCTTTTATATACACCTCCGTCGCAGTTAACATCAATATAAGACAACAAATGATCAACAATACCTTTTATGTACTCAACATTCTTTTTCACATCTCTTTAATATGTTCAGTCGAAATTCGTTTATAGCTAGCCACTATTTCGACAACAATACATATGTTTAATCTCATATACGTAATCTAGGTTATCCTTTATACGTGGGTAATATATTGCTCAAAACGTCACTTAAGGATGTTCTAAGACCGACATAATCAACTACATGGTTTGACACTATACTGTATAAAGGGTAAATTCATATAGCTTAGGATCGTAACAATTTAAGTTAATATTATCACTTATACTATTATTATTAATAAAAAATTCACACAAAGTATAAACCATTTATTACATTATTAACTCTTTTTCAATTAAATATGCAACTTATCTCAAATTGTTCAAATTATTATATACAAGATAGTCTAAACATATGTAATATCTAACTACATTTCAGTCATTCACTTATTTAATATATTTTTTAAAAAATTATATATGATATTTTAAAATATATAAAATGTTTATATTATTTTTTCAAGTAATAACATTACTAACAACCTCTCTCTCTTTTTAATATATTACAATATAAAATCTTAATTTTTCTTTTATCAATTAAACGAGCGACTTAAATTTTGTCTTATCCTCTAAGAAAAATAGAAGTCAATACTTATATAAAAATGTATCTTATATTTGTCTCACATATTTCATTTATTCAAAATTAGATGTAGAATAAGAAATAAATATACATCTTAAAACAAAATCTTTAACTTAAAGTAACAAAAATGAAAGGTTTTGAGGGAACCTAAGGAGAAATTGGACCCGATCTAATTGAGTCCCTATGCAGTCACGACATTATATCTCAACTCAAAACTTAAGGAACTAAGTTATAAACCATATCTTTATATATAATTCACTTTATCCTTATGTCTTTTTCCGATACGGAACAACTGCAGTTGTAAATTTCCAACAAAAATATCTCACTTTTATAATTGAATTTTATTCTTTTTGAAAACTAGTACTTAATACTAAATTGTGTGTTTGTGTATATATATATTATAAAATATTCAATAGATTGACAAAAAGGGGCATTGTTATCATTAATAATAAATATATGAATATTCGTTCGAAACAAATAAATGAAGGATACATTTAAATTCTATACAATCTTAACGAT
Organism: Erythroxylum guanchezii; assembly: GCA_025629825.1. Classification (NCBI taxonomy): domain Eukaryota; kingdom Viridiplantae; phylum Streptophyta; class Magnoliopsida; order Malpighiales; family Erythroxylaceae; genus Erythroxylum; species Erythroxylum guanchezii. Next base: position 16,213,448 of record JAOTAX010000008.1, read on the forward strand.
TTGATTTGTCTAATGAATTCATTTCTAGAAATCGGTTTCATTATAAGATCCCAATTATTTGTCGTATTGAACATTCATCTTCTTGAATCCTGGACCACAATCTTTGTCACAATTATAATTGGTTTATATATGTTTAATTTTGTAATGATACTTAAGATCTTTCATTTAAGCAATTATTACTCGAGTATGATAATGAGGTACAATTAAATCAGTAGTACTCTCGGTTAAATCAAATCGTCATATAACTTCAATCATCTTATCATTCAGATCTCACTTGAATTTATATAACGTTCTCATTTTGATTTCAAATAAACAGCAAAAAAAAAAAAACATGCTTCGTAACTTTTGCTTCATATCCTCCTTTGTCACCTTCACAGCATCCATTGATAATTATATATTTCTTTATTCTTAGATTTAATATTTATCAAATCAATAAGTAGACTATATTACTAAAGTTTAAACGCATTTCACAATATTGATAATATATTATCCTAATCATTATCAAAAATTAATTTTGAGCATGATATTTTTAATAAAGTAAGACATAATGGTTATAAAAATTTACTCGATCATATTAATTAAACGAAATAAAATAATTGCATTCAATTTAGTTAAAAATTAACTATTAAAAATTAAAATTACACTTTAATATTTTAGAAAAAGTTAAATATTTTATTATTATTATTTATTTATGTTGTCACTTTGTAATTTAACGTTATTTTTTTTCCAAAAAAAATCCTAAACCTTAAAATAGTTATATTTGTGTCGGTTATTAATAATTATGCCATCAATTTAGTCTATATGATATTACAATTGGACAATCTGAATTTAATTGATATTAATGTGAGTTTGAAAATTTTTTAAACACTAATTAAATATAGTTCAATATTTTGAAAAAAAAATCAAATAATCCTGTACTGTTATTTTTTGGTATCACTTTTGTGTCCTGTAAAATATAATTTTACAGGTCAGAGATAATAATTATAACTTATTTAAAATTTTTGTTAATTTGACAAAAGTCAAAAGACATTCATCTTCATATCGAATGGACTTATAAGGCCCACTTGCTAAAGGTTTTGGGTATCTTTAATCAACGTCATAAACCGAGCTGGGCTCTTAGGAGGGACCCTAATTATCCACGTCAGCAAATAATCCGGCTTGTACAATTCCTATTCGTCAACCCTCTTCCGCAATATGTTTCATCTTGTCGTATTCAAATCATTTGCAAAGCTCACAGATCCTAAAATCCCGTAATAAGATTTCAGAGGACAGAGGGTCATCGTCTACGGTGAATTTTTCGACAACCGTGGCTTCCTCGGCTCCACATACCCTCTCTAACCGCAGACCCTCTTCTTCTCAGTCGCAATCTCCTTCACCGCCGGCGAGGCTAGTGTACGGGGAGCCCATACCTTTCTGGCAACAAAACTGGTTCATAGCATTGCTGTTCGCCATGGCCCTCTCCTTTTTCTCTCTCACCATTTTTCTCTTTCTCAGCCTCGATGTCGACCACGGCTCCGCCTCAAAACCGGATGAAGGCGTTGAGGTTTGTGTCTTGAATTGTTTCTATTGAACTCAGAGGGTTAGGTAGATCTGAAGTTGAGTGCATTTTGTTCCTTCTTTTTAAAACTTTTTATTTTAATTTTCAGATTACGTATGGAACGGTTGTTAAGTTGATGCACGAGAGGACGAAGTTTCGGCTTCATTCCCACGACGTGCCGTATGGTTCTGGGAGTGGACAGCAATCTGTTACAGGATTTCCTGCTGTTGACGATTCCAATAGCTACTGGGTAACTCTCTTTTATTAATGCTCTAAAAAGCTTTAATATGCTACATCTATACGAATTTGACTAAAAACATGCAGGTTTATTATGTTTTCTATCTAGATTGTGAGGCCCGAGCCAGGGACAGATGCTAAGCAGGGACACATTGTTAAAACTGGCACAGTTATCCGTCTCCAACACATGAGAACTAGGAAGTGGCTTCATAGTCATCTCCATGCATCTCCAATCTCAGGAAACATGGAGGTCTCTTGTTGTTTTTCTTTTTTCCCGTGATTATAAAAAAGCGGCAACAATTGTCTAACATACTTATGGCACAAATCTGATTAGAAAGAAATTAAATGTTGGGATGAAGATGGTTAGAAGAGTGAAGAAGGAGGATAATTTGTCATATCACAATTCATAAGTGAACTAATCATGTGAGAAAAGAATATGATATTGTCTTATGATAGTGGCGTGAACTTCAGGATCCTGGTTATGATTTGCTGAAACTGTTTTAGTAACCATAGAATATTGCTTGCAGGTCAGCTGCTTTGGAGGTGATAATAATGAATCTGATACCGGGGATTACTGGAGGTGAGATCAAGTAAAACTCTCTTTAATTGACCGATCTGCCTTTGACCTATTTTCATCATATTCATCTTGTTTCCCTTTCTAGGCTTCTGATTGAAGGAGGTGGAAAGACATGGAAACAAGATCAAAGGATTCGACTTCAACATGTTGACACTGGTGGCTACCTGCACAGTCATGACAAGAAATACCAACGGATAGCTGGAGGCCAGCAAGAGGTAAGAAATATTGTTGTTAATTTTAATACTTTTCACATGCAATAACACTTAAACATATGTCCTTCAGAATTGAAACTTTCAAGTTGGTGCCTTAAAATTTTTGTTGTGTTTCAAACTGTTAAACGTCCTGGGAGTCTTTTTTTTCTCTACTGTGTTAAAATCCCGAATTTTTCATTATCTTAAGGTAGCTAGCTCTAGCTATATCTACGGGACATAAACCATCAACTGTACAGTATCAAGGAGTAAGAATTTCGTGAATGCAGTTGGCTGTAAAAACCAAAAACCTGAACTGAATTGTTATTATGTATACTTGCTGCCTTGTTGCTTTTATAGGTATGTGGTGTCAGAGAAAAGCGTGCTGATAATATTTGGCTGGCAGCAGAAGGTGTGTACCTCCCGATCACTGAAAGCAAGTAGAAGACCTTTTTCAGGCATCTCTTGGAAACAGGTTCATGGGTTTCGAATGTATTGGTGGCTGGTGCCTGTGCTTATATAATTTCTGTAGATCTCCTGTTAAACAAGGAAAGATGTGCCAAATGTGTTAGAATGACGACTACTGCTTCGTGTTGGTATCTAAAGAAATTACAAATTAGTTATTAGTTTTAACTTTTTTATCTAACACTAAGTAGTTTGCTCATCTTCTAGTTATTGATGAACGAGATTATTTCAAGCAACCTGCAAAATGAGATGAATGCTTCCATTAGTGTCTGATAATTAAGACATGATTCTAGATATTCCTTTTCACGTTTCTCAGTTTCTGCAGTCCCATCTTTGGTGAGTGAATATTTATTCCAGTTCAAACATACTGGCAAGAAACTAGAATTCGTGTATTCGGACGATGTTGCCCGAATGAAACCATGAAGTATATTCTTGGGAGGGTTAGCTGCTTTTTCATTTTCTCCCACAAATATGTACGTTTTGGATCTGAAGGTGGAGATTTTAGGGCATAGTGCCTGGCCTAGTTAGCGCGTGAACCGTGGCGTCAGATATTTGAGGTTAAGACACTGTTGTTTCTAGTCGCTGGTGATAGAGAGCTGGTACTGGCTACTGATGCTTGCTGAAGAAATTTCATACGCCTCGGATATTATAACTTTTGTATTAATAATCCATGTTTCTGATGTAAGCTTTGCAAAGTATAAGCCCCATACAAGCAGGTTCTAGATAATCTAAAGGCCCATCAGTATCCAGCCGAACCCAAATGCGTAATGTCTTTTTTGTTCTGTTAAAAGGCCATATAGCATGCCACTACCTTTTGTATCCGAGGAAACAGAAGTCACGTGTAACTTTAGACTTTAAATTTTCCTTCACAACATTTAAATGGCCCGTGAGACTCCACTAACATGCTCATATTGTTCTTTAGATGAATGGTAGGCGTCTGACCCTTGGGTTAGGACCCTTACCATCCTTGAAATTTTCTATTTCTTTCCAGGATTTTAAACTTAATAACTCATATCGTGGCCCTGACGTTCAGAATATATCTGTTTGCTTTCATGGATGCTGTATTTAGTGGAATGTGTGACAAGGAAGTAGCACATTAACAGTGTACAGAAATAGCCCTACTTATGACAAACTGTAGGTTACGATTGTACATTTCCCTCGTCAAAGTCTATTCACCGAGGAGCTCATCCCTCCCGTTCTTTGGGAAAAGAAAAGGACAATGTAGCTCCGCGATAATGGCTGCTAGACTTAGAGTTACGCGTAGGTTTTGCATGAGAGAACTTGTCAACATATCATCAGAGGTTGTCTGCAATGGAGAGTTCTAAGCTTGGAGACAAAGCCTTAGTTTTGGTTTGGTTCTGGGCCCAATATGGTGCAGAGGAAATTGTCGGGCATTTAATGCTCTCCTCTTAGCAATCTTACAGCCCATGGGTTTCAAGTTTCAACCATGTGATGTGGGGCTAGAATAAGCATGCGACTGTCAGATTTTCCATTTTTCGAGAGCATGAAAGCAACTCGTTCCGTCGTAAGACAGACACAAGAAAAAGCCTCGTTCCATTCATTATCTCTCGCCCACTTAAATAAAACAAATAAAATATAGTTTCACTTTCCTTTTTTATAATTTATAGTTTATTATTTAAGTGAGAGGGAGAGAACTTTTACAACAAATTAAAAAAATTTGTTTGAGATTTACAATAAAATTTTATTTGATTGAGACTTATATTTATTCAAATTTAATTATTTTTATAAGAATAAGACTCTAGATTTTTTAAAAGTTATTCATTATTTAATAATTTAATAATCTTAACGTATATTATTTGCTGACGATATTGATTTAGTGGATGAAATAAAAGAAAGGGAGAGTCAATTTTAAGTTAGAATGTTGGAGAGAAATGTTAAAGTCAATGAGTTTTAAAGTGAGCACGACTAAAGCTAAGGACTTAGAATTCAATGTTTCAAACCATCATGTAGCTACCAATGTGGAAATAAATATTGCATCAAAAGTTATACCATGGAATGAGTGTTTTAAGTACTTAAGGTCTATCATCCAAAACAATCGAGAGATCGATGAAGATATAGTCCATCGTATTAGATATGAGTAGTTTAAATGGAAAAGTGCTTTAGGAGTTTTATGTGACAAGAAGATACTAGTCAAGCTCAAAGGTAAATTCTATCACTGAGCAATTAGGCTAACCATGTTATATGGGGTGAAGTGTTGGTCCATCAAACAAATACCTAATAATAAACTTTTAGTGACAAAGATGAGGATGCTCCAGTGGATATGTAACCTTATTAAAAGAAATAAGGTCAAAAATCTAATAGTAAGAGACAAATTAAAGGTAACTGGTATTAATGAAAATTTGAGAGAGATAAGGCTTAGGTGATACATACATCTTAAAAGGAGGCGCCCTAACGTTCCAGTAAGAAGATGCGAGAAATAATATTTAGAGATTGAAAGAGGAGAAAAGTAAGGCCTAAAAAGAATTGGGGGGAAGTGGTATTAGTGTCTTTATTTTCTATCTTTTTGTGTGTTAATTTTCGTTATTCTGGAGGTTTGAAGTTATACTTAATGAGAATTAATCTTGTTTTATGTCAAGGTGTATTTTGGATAAAAAGAGCTGAACTAGATGTTGACCCTAATTAAACGTGGCCTCGTACAACAATCAGAAACTTAAAACGCAGCACATGAAGACATGAAATTAAATACATGAAACGCAGATGCAAACCGCATTTCACGTAGACGCAAACTCCAGCTGCATGACGCATAAACCCAAGGCAGGAGCAGTAAAACGCAGCGTTCACAGGAAGGTTTTAAGGGAGAAGCATGTTAAATTGTCTAATCAACAACAGGGGAACGCATGTTGTGTGTTTTGTTCAAAACACTCGGTGAAAGGAGAAAAACGCATAGACCAGTGGAAAGGCCTGTGGCAAGCGTAAAGAAGGTTTTAAAGAGGGGTGGAGTTTAATTGTCAAATCAACCAATAGTGAGTGGGGGCTAAAGGCTACGTTAAATAAAGAAAGGGGTTGAGGTTTTTTTAAAAGGGTGGCTTGCGTGGAATAAAAGGGATAGCTCTTAATTGGTACAAAAATCACGCAACAGTGGAGAGAGCAGAAGTGAGGCGGCGAGGTTATGGGTGTGAATAGCATAGCTGTAACACCCCACTCCCGCAAGACCCGAACCCGACATCGATGGTGATATCCGAGTCCGTGCCCCGCGAAGGTAGTATGCTAGAGCACTGAAATAGTTCAAAAGTCAGCATGATTTTTTTTTTGAAACTACGTACATAACGGACGGAGATTCATAACCAAATTGGGCCCACTTTCGTTCATAAACAATTTTAGTCATAACAATATACTCAATAGGATTACAAGAGCCATTTGTGGCCTATTACAACGATCAAACATTTTCAATTATAAAAACTTTACATTATAACAAAAATCCATTTGTATACACATGGTGCACAAATTTTGGAATCCATTGTTTATACAGAAATTTCGGAAATCATACACATTATCAATCAAAAACATTACAAGTAATAGAATTTTCAATAGCCCATTTGGAGCCCATTATAAAAACAAATCACTTTTTTATAGAGATTGCGGAATCACAAAATTTGTACAAAATAATAAAATAAAGAATGCAGACGCAACTAATCCCAACCTCTTCCTTCACTTACATGCAGTGGATATACTCCCGTTTGCCTAACGGGGTATTTTTCAGAGTCTTGAAAAATATTTGCAAATTTTGGGTGAGTTTTGCGAACTCAGTGAGTGACCATCATCGATGGCTCACCCAATCA
>JAOTAX010000008.1:16242510-16262725 GCA_025629825.1 Erythroxylum guanchezii
AATAAAAATATTTTATTTTTAAAAATAAATAATTTAAAAATTATTATTTATAAACTAATATTTATTTTATATATTTTGAATTATTGAATCAAAATTTAATTGAAATTATATATTATATATTTAATTATATTTATTAATAAAAATTAAATTAAAATTATGATTATTATTTATTATTTATTATTATGATTTTTGGGGACAGGATTTTATAAAAGAGTTGTTGTGGAGTTAAGAGAGAAGGAAGAGTTAAATTAGCTAGCGTATTTTTAAGATTAAATTCCTGAGGAAAGTAATATAAATATCAAGGAGGTGCTGGGATTTAAAATCTAAGTAAAGTGTTACTATTTTCCCTAAATTAGGAAAGTAAAAAACTTTCCTAACTACTCAAAAAAATGAATCAAACGTGATAATATAAATTTTAGAAAAAAGATTACTTTCTCAAGCAAGAATCTATGCCAATCAAACAAGGCCTTTTTGTTTTTTAAATTGAATTGCCCTTTTTGACATTAACTTCTTATTATTTTCCTTTTATTTTCTTAAAGATGTATATTCAAACATTATTTAATTTAATTATTTATGAGATGATTCAATTAAAAAAACAAATCATTTTAAATTTCAAACATTTATCTAAAAACATATGTTAAATTCTAACATTTGATGATCTTAAAAAATAATTTAAACCCTATATTAATCTCAGACATCTAATTTTAAATTAATAGAAGCTTAAATTATTATAAAATTTTCGTGAGTTTGTAGTAATGCTGACATTTTAATGGGTGTAAGTTGGCATTATGTCATATACCTTTTTTTCTCTGTTGACCCATCACCCATGGTCAGACCTTGCGAGAGACCACCGTCACCGCAAATGCAATGCTAGGCGCCTAATCTTAGGACATAATCTTCTATCCCAAAAATGGTGTACCAACTCTGTCCCATTTGATCCCAACCATTTATTTATGTGGACCCACATAAATGGATGGTTGGGATCAAATGGGACAGAGTTGGTACACCATTTTTGGGACAGAGGATTTGAGGGCCTGATCTCTCCAACAAGTTATTGACATTCTCAGCTTTGATTTATAAGCCTCAAAATACTCAATCGAGAACATGTTACTTCTCTTCCTGTACTCATCCTTCCCCACTTCCTCTCTCTCATTCTCAGTCAAGCTTTGCTCGCGCAAAACAGTCCACAAAATATAACACGAAGACTATGCAAGTATACTTCTTTGATGAAGTCGGTAACAACTGTCTTGTTACATGAGCTGTCAACGACATATCTAAGTCCGATCTGACACTTCTCCACTCTGGTCGGAATTGATTCTAGTAAAGGAAGCAACAAATACTTCCTCTCGGATTGCCCTGGACAACCCAATCGATACAAGAAAAACAGAAAATAGTGAAAGAAAATTACCGATAGAAAAGAAATCATTGCAAATTACTGATGAAAACTAAATTTTTGTCAGTAATATTGTCAGGAAAAATTTCATTTAACGGTGGTACTAATATTCGTCTCTAAATATAGAAGGAAATCATCCTGACAAAATTTGCGACGAACTTTAGCAATGGTATAAAATGTCTGTCGGTAAAAAAGGTGGAAATTGTTGGTGAAATAAAAAAGTTTTGAGTTTACAAGCGGAAATTTTTCATCAGTAAATTTTTAAGGTAAACATCATCATCTGCTTCGGCTTTAGCATTTTAAAGTTAAAAAAACGACTCCGTTTGGTTTAATCGTCTACTTCGACTTTAACGTTTTAAAGTTAAAGAAAACGACGTCGTTTACACCAAACAAAGTCGTTTTCTTTAACTTTAAAGGACGGTCATTCTAATTTTGTTACGATTTTACTTCAACAACCAAAGATGAAATAGGACACTAAATTTAAGTACACGTATAAAGTTATTATTGTTAATGAAAGTAAGTAAGGAGCCTCTTGCCCATATCATGAGTGAATCCTTACCTACAAGCCTTGTTCATCTCTCTTTTTCTACTATTTAATAGTCAATCTTTGTTTAAAAATTAAAAGAACTTTGTCCAATAAAATATAAAATTTGGTTGAAATTACTCATCTTCCTGAGGAAAGTCGTATCCATAATATTCATCTCCATTTTTCAAGTTCGTACAATATTTATTCTTGTAATCATTCTTTGACTATAACTATTTGCATTATTTTCACACCCTATCGTCCTAAAGTGAAAGAGATTATCCAAAGTTTCCATTTTGAACAATATGGTTTAAAAGCAACATCAGCTGAGCAATATGTAAAGTTGGAAATCCCCAAAGAACTAATAGCTCTTTAGAGAAATCAAAATCATACTCATCTTCATGTTGGTGCTATCATATTGGTTCTCACCCTCCATAGAAGAAAAAGGATTCCAACTACTGCTCGAATATCCCTTCTTGACACTTCCTACATTACATACCAAAATACTTTGATTAGTACCTTTTTTACCACTCTAAATAATAGAAGTGTCATCCTCACAATTGCCTCTAATTTTAACATCAGACTAGATGATCTCACTTTATCTTAAAGGCTACAAGCTCAAGTTCAAGTTCAAATTACTGGAGTTGAGCAAGAACCTACAACAATTATGGCCACATTGCACCATTAAATGATTTATTGCTTACAAAATCATATTGTAGATAACAACTTTCCAAACTCAATTTTTGATGGTTTGTACATGGTAGCAGATCTTGTCCATGACCAAACCACTATAATCTAGATCCCAAAATAATTGGCACCAATGGAGCTTGAAAAGGTGATGCCCACAAAATAGATCACCAATTATTGGAAGGCATGACATGCTCCTCACTGGCATTCCATCCCTGCTACTATTCTACAATTCTCATAACATTGAGAGATGGATCTGTTAAATCCATCTACACCAGACCCACTGATGAACACCCAAGATCATTTGACACATCCAGCCCCATTTTAATGCTACAACTAGTCTTATCACAATAAGAAGACAAGAGTGGACCTCCTATCCACTATATCAAGTCTAATGGCCGACCTGTGTATATTAGCCTTCATCGAGGAAATTTTATACGAGATGTTGATCCATCCATATGTGATCCAAACTGTGAGATATGTCCTACACTAGACTGTGATGAAACTGGTTGCGAGGATGAGGCCTATGTTGGAAAAAGGCATGCAAAACTAAAATCGAAAATGAAGACAACAATCCAAAGAAATTCAATGTTGTCAAGCTCCACAATAATTGCATCCCACGCATGATGATCAATATCCAAAGTCGAAACTATAGGTTGGGCTTAAAAACCCACGACCTAAACCATTTATGAACTATTCCAAGCTGTTGGAAAGGAACATTGGCTCCTTAAAGATAAAATCTAAAAAAAACTAAACCCATTATCCCTTCCAGTCTTGTTGCTTCTCTAGCACCTATCTAATGTAAGATGATGCGACTTATGAGGAAGAATTTTCTCCTCTAGAGAGACGAACAGATGATACTACTTGGATTATTTCAAACCTTTATATTCGTGGTACATGAATAACTTCTCATGGTACCCTTGTATCACATTCTACTAATGAAGCACTCGATTAGCAGACAGACAATGATGTTACTGAAAAATAAGTTCTTCGACGCATTGATAATAAGCTTGATGGTCTTAATCAACAAACACAAGCAACTTAAAAACAAGTAGAGTTTTTGTCTTCTCAAATATAAAAGTTGTATGCTTCTTTGCAAGATCAAATGGTTCAACTTGATGCTAATCTAAGAAGACATTAATACTTAATATTTTGGACCTGATTTCATCACCAAAAAGTAAGAACTTAGATGAGTCAAAGAAGTACTTCAAAGAATGGAAGTAGATATGCAAACAAAATAGTCAAAGACTATTTATGGGGCTTATCTATAACATTTCCAGTTGTTCAGCCTATTTATACAATCCTAACCTATCATGAAGCAACTGATTATGAAAAGGTGTTCAAAATGAATTATCCTTTAATCAGATAACATGTTTACACTATTAGCAGACTAAAATCTACCAATCCTACAAAACCCAAGCCAAAAATAAAATTGATCCATCACCTTCATACGCCAAGTTTGTTGATCCTTGGACAAATTCCTTAAAAATTAAAACCTACCTTCTTAACCACCCAAAATCCAACCTATTCCAGCAATTGGGAAAGACAAAGCTCCTCAACAAGAATTCATTGCAAATATTAAACTAGTATTTGCTTTAGATGAAGTTGAAAGTCAATTTTCTATATATGAAGATTCTGAAGTTTCTAAAAGATACTTCTCAACCCATAGAGGTTGAACCAAAAATTAGTGAAGCTAAATGAATAAGGACTAAGCCCTTACAACCTCATCCACAACCTATGTAAGTACCTCCACTATGGCCTACCTTAGGACCTTGGTTTACTTTTGATGATCTTCCACCCTAAAAATGGAGAGATCGTCTTCATAAATTTAGTGCTTGAATTGATTTACAAATGACTCAACCAGATACTCCTTTAAGAGATTTCATGTCTGAGTTTACTTCTTGTTTCACCGATACTTTAAGGGAATAGTGCAAAGTTTAGATAACTATAGGAGACTCCAATATATTCCATTAGGATTTGCTGGTATTCTTCTTGGAGTTATCCATAAAGAATTCGTTGGAGATTTTTAGCCCATTGGCAAGCAAACTCGACAAGAATATTTTAAAATAAAGTGTTGCTCTTTGGATAGACGAGATCTTTAAAATCATTTTCAACATATGACGGAAAGATAATATTTACTTAATGGTTTTAATGATGTCAATCTCTAATATATATTTGTCAAGTCTCTTCCATGTGAGCTTCAACTAGAACTTCAAAAGACCATTGCAACTTTACGCAGAAGTATGAGAGAAATATCTCTTATTTAGATTTATCAACTTGTATTAGCATCTCTTGATAAAATTTTTAATCAATAAGCGTTTTTCAAGAATATGATTGAAGGTGGTCCTCTTCTGAAGAAGGCTTGCAAAAAGCCTTATCTAAAGATCAAGTGTAAGGAGAAAAACGATTGAGAGTGTCCTACCAAAAAGAAATATCATCACAAGAAGTTTTCCTACAAACGATTTCAAAGATCCCAATTCTCTAATAGAGACTATCGAAAGCCTTTCAGAAGACAAACGATATCGATTTCTTTGATTCTTTAAACAAAGATTTCCTTATGATTAAAAAAAAACATATCCATATTTCCTTTGTGGCAAGCTAGGACATTTTGTTCGACAATGTCCTAACAAGACGAAAATGGATTTAAAATTATTGAAATCCATTGAGGTTATCATATGAATATATGACAACATCAACATTGAAGATATCATCGAAGAATAATCTAGTTAAGATGAGGAAACTAAATTTGATGTACCTATTAATTCCTCTGATGATGAGTTTGACTTGTTTGAAGAATTAGTAAATGAAGATGTTGATACTAAAGATGATAATCTATAAATGCTACAACAACCATATTTTAAGGTAGACTCAAAGGCTATCACCATTCCTCGTCCTTATGTCTATATCTAGTTGTTATAACAGAATAAATATGATAAACCAATCAAGGCTAATGGATATATGGATATTAGATCCTATATAAGTGTTATGAAGCCCAATATCTTACCTCCCAAAGCCTAAATATCTCAAGATGAATGTTTTACTGTTGTTGATAGAAACTCATTCAAAATTAGGCTTATCACAAGAAGGAAATTTGGGATAAGGTTTTTCCTTAATTGCATTGTATGGACTAAAGTTCTTGGCAGTCATTTACTTGACCCAAATATCCTGATTGGTGTAGATATATATTGCAAGGAATCTTCATTACAAATCCTATCTATTGGTATCAAATGCAGAGTTAATTTTAGTGATTATACTGATATATGTAATATGATTGAGCCCACTCCAGTTTTTCCTTAATATGAAATATTGAGAGATCAATTTTTGGAACACTATTCGAAGAACCATTCCCAATTTTCACTTCCACAACCTCTATGGAAGAGTCAACAATTCTTCATTCATTTACCCTTCAAAAAGAACAAAGATATTAATCCTACCAAGGCTACTCAACGTAACATAAATCCTAAAGATTTGAAGTTGGCACAAGAAATGTGTCATGCTACTTCAATAAGGATTAATTAAGCCCACAAATCAAATTGGGCTTGTCAAGCCTTTTCTGTAAATAAAAGGGCTGAACAACGAAGAGGAAAGAAGAAGTTGGTCATTGACTATAAACCTCTAAATGCATTCATTCAAGATGATAAATTTTCATTACGAAATATCAATACTCAAGTCCTATGTCTGAAAGAAGCAAAAATCTTTTTAAAGTTTGACTTGAAGGCAGATTTTTTACAATTGGGAATAGACCCACAAGAAAGGTACAAAACAACTTTCTACATTCTAAATGCCTCAATACCAATGAGTTGATGTATCATTTAGACTCAAAGACGCTTCATCACTATTTTAGAAGGCTATGATAAAGAGTTATGAGCCTATTCTTTCCAGTGCCTTAATCTATATTGATGACATTCTACTATATTCAAAGACCCATGAAGATCATAAAACACTACTTCAATCTTTTTTTAATCTTACCAAGAATTATGGAATCATGCTCTCATCCAAAAAGAGTCATATTTGATCAACCTTGTTACATTTTCCTAATGAAAATCTCAGTCCAAAGAAAATCCAACAATTCCTTGGAATTGTTAATGACATCAGGTATTTCATTCCACATGTGGCTAATTATACAAGCTCCTGATCAAGATTGTTGAGAAATTATCAACCACCATAGAGTAAAGAGCAAATCAAAGTTGTCCAATACTTAAAATAAGTGAGTCAACATCCACCCTCTTTAAAGATTCCTAACAAAGGACAACACATCCTTCAAACAAATGTTAGTGAAAATTATTTGGGTGTCATCTTGATTGAAAACAATGATGGAAAACATTATTATTGTGGCCATGCTAGTGGCCAATTCAAGGAATAAGAAAAGCAATACCATAATATCCACAAAGAGATTTTGGCAGTAAAAAATGTCATTGAAAATGTTAATTTTTACCTCAACCCTTATCACTTTGTGATAGAAATGGACAATACATCTTTTCCAAAAAATCCTTAAGCCTTATAAGAAGATATTTCCTCACAACTAATTACTTCTTGGAAAGATTGGTTCTCTTGTTATAAATTCACAATCCGCCATATCAAATGTCAATCACAACATGCTACTTGATTTTTATGACCCAAAAAGTCAATCTAACTTCTCACTCCTATCTTGAAAAAACCAATTCCTCTCATCATCCTCCCAATTATGGATCTCCCTCTTTATGCCAGAGTTAAGCAATCCTTTCCTCCATTTACTAGAAACCCTTATGAAAACCTAGAAGAAATTGTTGCTTTTCTAAAAAAAAGTTTTTTTATTACGTTTATCTTGTTCTTACCACATTGAACATTCCTCCACATCTACAACACTTTGATATTCTGACACCCTATCGCACTCAACAATATTTCTATGATTCTCTTATTGAACCAACTATGTAGCGTCTTTGGACTTTATTTTCCCTTTATATATGTCCTATTGCTTTATCTTCATTACATGTTTATCAACATTTAACCAATCCAGCCAATGCAAATTCTCTATTATGGACATTCTTGGAATAGTTTCAATCACTGATAAATTGGCATATTCAAATAGGTTAGATACTTAACAGATATTAACTATGGAGTATTTCTCTGACATAACAAAAAATTCGGTCTTTCTTCATCGTCCATCGTCCTTATAGTATGATTGAAAATGGTTATGTATATACCATTAATCATTTTCAACTTTGGAGCCTTAAGTGTAATTATCTTTGTATGATCTTAATCTTTAACAGAGATTTAATTCTCATAATCAATTGAAAAGTATATAGGTTAGAAATTCATGGTGTAACTCCCTTAAAACTTATCGGTGAAATATTCCACCAACCTAGGAGTCATAATAAAAAAGCTTTTTTCGATTCATATGGTCTAACAATACCACATACCTGAATAATTTTGATTATTCTTGTAACCATCTGACTAAGGGTTGATAGGAAAGTGAAATGCATTACTACAACAGTGTAAATAGTAACATTTCATCTGATTACCTATATACCATGCATGCAAACCATAAATTGGTTTTATCAACTCTTTCAAAATGTTGCAAAATCAAATTTCTTAACATGGTTCAAAAGTCTGTAATGTATGCTTTCTAATAAAGTTTTTTAATTAAGTTTTGATACCGAGATGAAAGCAATAAGGTCAAGTGATTGAATGATAATGTCATCTCAAGCACATAGGATATTCTATCAGTATCAATGTCTGAATAGTTTTCAAATGAATAGAAGTCCCATCAAACTTCAAATACATTAGATGATTGCTTTGGAAATGCGTGACAGGAAATGTTGTCAACAAATTCTAAAAATTGAGCAAAAGATATGCGTCATATTTGCATCTAAAACTAATAAGAAAGTCATTTTCGGTCTAACCAACGAGCGTTGGACCATTTAATATTGCGTGGGGTTACTAATTACCGTTATTCGTGGTCGTGATTGAAAAATGTTTATCGATAGCCCTCCCAATAAATAAATTGAAAACGAAAAGACTAAAGAAAAAGAAAAATAAGCGTGAAGCAAATAGTTTCCAGCGTTCGACTGTAGAGGATAGAGATGTAACTACGTGGGTTCAAGTTCGCCCCACAGTCTGCAGATTAAAGAGTCAGAGCCAGTGAATTACTGCTTCTAGAAACAACAAGATGTAAACTTGATTTCCCATTTAAATTTTGATTATTAAAGACCTTGTTTAAGTTAGTTAACCATGGATTGGCATCGTTCTAAAGCGGACAACCTAGTAAGACTTTTTTCCTTCTGAAAGGGTAGCAGCTGCAATCTTTTTCTTTTCTTTTTATTTACGTTTTATAACAAACAAAAAAATCCAACACATAAACATTTCGTAGTTATTTATTTCAAAATAATACTACATTGGGATGTAGCAAACACAAGCACATGTATATCGTGGTAGAGTTATACATGTTTATGTTTGTCAAAGTCAAAAGTTAGCACGACGTAAAGTAAGATGGGAAGATTACTAAAGTTGGCTAATAATTGTACCATAAAAGTAAATAATAAAGGTCTCCATACTAGATTAGATTCTTCATGTCCAAGTACCTACTTGTACCAAAGCTGTGTTGTGGAAGTAAGTGACGGGCCAATTTTCTAGATCTTAGATTCCTCACTTGAATGGGATGGATTTATTACATAAACCACTAGGTTAGCTCCTTGTCCCAGATCATAAGATCAGTGTGTTGTAACCATCGCCAGGCCAGGTTGGAACAACTTTTGTGTGAACAACATTATCTTTTGTCATGATTAGGTTATCAATCCTACCATATCTCGCTAGTTCAAGGTAAAAACTCAACATAAACGGCTAAAACTTCCAACACTTCAGCGATCAAACTCCATAATCTAGGATTTGTAGAAATGAAAAGATGGAATAGCTTTTAACCTAAAAGCCAACAGATTTTTAAGGTAACTCGCGCTAGACAATGTGATCTTTGACCATGTTACACCATCAACTGACAAATTCGAAGTATCTGTAAAATATAGTGTTTCGTAAATGTCAAGTAGTTAAAGCAACTTCCTGAGGACATCAAAGAATTGGCAAGGGTGGCTGAATTTGGCTCCCATTCATTTGATAGTA
Organism: Erythroxylum guanchezii; assembly: GCA_025629825.1. Lineage (NCBI taxonomy): Eukaryota > Viridiplantae > Streptophyta > Magnoliopsida > Malpighiales > Erythroxylaceae > Erythroxylum > Erythroxylum guanchezii. Next base: position 16,252,206 of record JAOTAX010000008.1, read on the forward strand.
CAGGTTGTAATTACATATAGTATGGGTAGCTCTCTTCATTAATATCTTATTTATACAAAAATTGTATAAATGGCGACTTACACATAGCCAGCAGAAACTATCGGTTAAATCTCGAGAAAGTTTCTTACTATACTTTGTTGGGAAGAAAATTTAACAAAGCCTCACAAATGAGACTGTTCAAATTTAGACTCAGATTCCAGGACAGATGTCATGTTTTCATGAGAGTTTCTGCTCATCCTAAAAATTTATCCAGGCTAAACCAAATTCTATGTACATTTAATGGAATTTTATGGTTGCAATCTGACCATCAGAATAGTAGCTCAAGTCTCCAGGGATTACTTTAATAACACTAGGCTAAATTTGTGCAGAACTTTTGGAATCCAGTATCTCAACTGCTTGGGGATTCTCAAGGAACTTCAACTACGCCTAAAAGGCATGATTCCAACAAATTGTTCACAGCGACTGGGAAGTGAGTATAATGCAAGAGAAACATCGGTAACGGGAGTATCCTACACAAAAAAGAAAATATGAAAAAACAAGAGATAGTAGTTCTGGCGTCTTACACCTATCTTTGCTAACAAGTCAAATGGATTAATTCATAAACTTTTTACTAACAACTTCGATGGGCCAAGCCTTGATTTGTTGGCATTGGTGGACCCAGTGGTAAGTTATTAAAATTTGACAAATCAGTGTTTAAAAAGCATTTTGCATTTGTATACAAAAAATCCTATCATAACGGGACTATAGCAAGAGGAAAGAGAAACAAAGCACATGCATATATTTTTTTGAGATAAAGCACATGCATATATTCCTCGCACTATAAGCTGTGAAAACAACGAGAACCTCAACCAGTACCCTGCACCCTCTTTTCTGCTCTTCTCCGCAGGCCTTGGAACAGCAAGAAGCAATTTCATGTTCACGTAATATATTAGCAATTTCGGCACTTGCACACAATTTGCGGTAAGGTGAAAAAAACTCTCTTTACAGAAACTGTATGACCTAACTACTTCGCAGAACGCTCTGCTTAACTATGACACTTGCTCATACTTTGATACAATGATCTAAACACGTGCCCATCATAGACAAGAGGTGTTTTGCTTTCAATAAAGGAAGTTGTGTGGGACTAGAGCAAAGTTTTTCCGCACATTCACAACTCAAAGAGCCATACTAATCATTGGCTGCCATGGCTTGTATTGTACCACCACTCTCTAATTTCTTTATACGTAACTTATTCTGTAGCAGAAGGTCTGACGACAAATCAGCATCAACAATGACAGAATCTTCCTCATTGAACTCTCCCCTCAATAGCCCCATTGCAATTTCATTCTCAACTAACTGTTGTATCACCCTCTTAACCGGCCTAGCTCCGAAATTAGGGTCAAAACCCAAATTTCCCAGAAGTTCAATGGCTTCATTTGTGTAATTAAGATCAATACTCTTCTGTTTGAGTCTCTCTTTCAATCGGTTCATCTGGCAATGGAAAATTTCATATTAAAGCTTCATTTAGTATTCATTGGGGCGTGAACGAAAAATATAGTGCAAGCATCTGAAAGAGATTTTTCACACAGATGATGCTTCACCAAGAGAATGGAAGAATTTGGTAAATTCCACAAAAAAAAAAGGTTAAAAGAACAGACTCTTGAATTTCAAATGCTATAGGAGTTCATCTATAGAGTTAGTTGCGGAGAAAATATCATATCATTTATCAAAGCATAAATATTTTCAGGGCGAAGATTGCTTACCTGAATCATAACGATTTTATTGATTTGTTTGGAGTCCAAAGGCTGGAAAACAATATATTCATCAACTCGATTCATGAATTCTGGACGGAATGTTTGTCTTGCCAACTCAACAACTTGACGTTTCATGATATCATAAACAACTTCCTTGCTGTCTTGTGTATTACGTAGCGTTTCAAGTATCAGATGGGAGCCAATGTTTGAAGTCATTATTATAACCGTGTTGGTAAAACTAACTGTCCTTCCCTGAGAATCAGTTATCCTTCCATCATCCAGCAACTGTAACAGGATGTTGAAGACATCATGATGTGCTTTCTCAATTTCATCAAACAGCACCACAGAGTATGGCCTTCGACGAACCACTTCTGTCAGCTGTCCTCCCTCCTCATAACCAACATATCCAGGTGGAGCCCCAACCAAGCGTGATACTGCATGCTTTTCCATGTATTCACTCATATCTATTCTTACAAGAGCATTCTCTGTGTTAAAGAGATAGCCAGCTAAGGCCTTAGCAAGCTCTGTTTTGCCAACCCCAGTAGGACCCATAAACATGAAACTAGCTATAGGTCGATTAGGGTCCGATAATCCGGCCCTTGAGCGTCGGATTGCATCAGCCACTGATTTTACAGCAATATCTTGACCAACTACCCTCTTATGAAGAACCTCTTCTAATGAGACTAACTTTTCTCTTTCTGATTGTTGAAGGTTTGACATAGGTATACCAGTCCATTTGCTCACAATTTCAGCAATATCAAGATCAGTAACCTCTTCTCGTAGCAAAGAATTACCAGATTTTCGGAACTCAGCAAGGTTTTCCTCAGCCTCATCCAACTGCCGTTGGAGGGACATTAGAGTTCCATATCTCAGCTCAGCAGCACGATTCAGGTCATATTCACGTTCAGCAGCTTCCATCTCTAAGTTGACTCTATCAATCTACAAATGTGGATACCACATGCATAAAATCTAAGGAATACTGCAAGGATAACTAGACATTTACATCTCAGTAAAAGAAAAGCATACCTCTTCTTTGATTGATCGTATGCAATTCATGAGAGACTTTTCCCGATCCCACTGTTCATTCAGTTCTTTCTGGTTCTGTTTAAGTACATTCAAATCATTTTCAATCTTGCTTAACCTCTCTTTAGATGCCTTATCAGTGTCATTTTTCAGAGACAGTTTCTCCATCTCTAATTTCAGAACAGCTCTATCTACCTCATCCAACTCCGTAGGCTTGGAAGTGATTTCCATTTTGAGCTTTGCTGCAGCTTCATCAACGAGATCAATAGCTGCACGGGAAGAGGTTATTAGAAAGCTCAAAGCAGCTGTCAAAACCCCAAATTGACTGCTAATCTAACATGCTGTTGGAACAATATCCAATCAGTCATATAGAAGAACCAAGTTGCCAAACAAAAGACTGAATAGAGAACTTGTAGATATTTCCAAGTGCTTCCGTGTTCTTTTTTATATCAATCAATCCAGTTAGGGGAACCAAGAGAAATTGAAAAGATTGTTTCAACCTTTAAGATAACATATCAGCCACTACAAAGAATATTTAGAAAAGAGAAAACAAAAACAGCTTCAGAATGTTAAGTAAAAGAATTTATATGTTCTTAAATTATTATGGGCACAACGCAAAGCATAAAAAATCCAAGATTTCAAATTGAAGAATCCAAACTTAGTTCATTTTATATAGGGAAAGATGAGTAGTAACAGGTGTAGTAAGAACTTGTTATGCTTATGATATTGAATACTGCATAGTGAAGCTGGGCTTACCTTTATCAGGTAAAAAGCGTTCAGTGATGTATCTATCTGCTAGAATAGCTGCTGAAACAAGAGCACCGTCTGAAATCTTAACACCATGATGCAACTCATACCGTTCACGCAATCCACGAAGAATGGATATGGTATCCTCAACAGATGGCTGATCACAGAACACTTGTTGAAACCTACGTTCAAGTGCTGGGTCCTTCTCAATATATTTTCGATACTCATTTAATGTTGTTGCTCCTATACATCGCAGCTCACCTCGTCCAAGCATTGGTTTCAACAAATTCCCAGCATCCATCGCTCCACTTGTAGCCCCTATAGAATCAGTAAGAAAAGGCCCCGCATCAAGTTTTCCACAACATAAGAAAATCTCAGAATTTGAATAGGAACTGATGTTTACAAAAGGCAAAGCTTATATACACAATGCTAATACATATAAATGAAAATTAATGATTTTAATACAACATCTAATCCCATGATTTATGGGATATTTTAATATAATAAGAAATGTAATCAAATGCAATCAATCAATCAATCAATATACATGATTTTGTTATATTCCCCCTCAAGCTGGTGAATAGCTTGGATACAATAGTCTAAAAATTGAGCCGCTCAAACCTTTGGTGAGAATGTCAACCAATTGACCATGAGTAGATACATAGAGTGTACAAATTAATCCATTCTCTAACTTTTCCTTGATAAAAGTGCCTATGAATTTCAATATGATCCGTTCAATCATGTTGAATTAGGTTATAAGCTATGTTGATTGCAGATTTGCTGTCGTAGTATAGTCTCATAGGGCCATCCCACTAAATCTTCAAATCTTCAAGAATAGTCTTCAACTAGAGTAATTCATACACAAGTTGAACCATCCCCAAAATTTAGTCCCTGTACTTGAGCAAGCCACTACACCTTGATTTTTTGCTTGTCCAATTCACAAGATTCCTACCACGAAAAATGCAATATCTTGAAATTGATCTTCTATTGAAAATAGATCTAGCATAATCAGCATGAGTGTATGCCTCAAGAACCAAACCTCTATTTCTTTTGAACAAAATACCCTTCCATGGTGTTCCTTAAGATATTACTCTTTGAGTTGCTTACATATGAACTTCCTTCAGACTATGCATAAACTAACTAATTATGCTATATCCAGTCGTGTGTGAGACAGAAAAAATATTCTTCCTACTACATGTCGATACATCTCTCTGTCTACTGTAGTGTCCTCTACTTTTCCAAGAGTGCTTGCAGGTTTGCATGTTGTCTTGCCCGTTTCCTTGAGAAGATTTATACCATACTTTTGTTAAAAGATAAAAATTAGGAAAACTATTACCTAAGAGCCCAATTGTTTGGGATTTTCTCAATCTAGTACCCAAATTTATCTTTTTTAATTGAGTGACCAACTTTCGAAAATCTTAACAGTTAAGTTAAAAATGTTAGTTTCGTTGCTAATTTGCTAATGTGGCTAACTGAAGCCCATTTATACATAGACTTGTAGCTGTTCAAGTGAAAAAAATTAGCCAACTAAACAAATAACTATAACCCACCTGGTTACCCATAACCCATCTAAGTTTACCATTCTACCTACTTCATCTCCTCTTCACCAGACCAGAGCTCTTGACTGATGACCCAGAAAGTGAAACATTTTCAATGCATGTCTCAGCAAATCCCATTAAGTTAGCCTACACCATCTTCTCAATCCCTCCATTTCCATCCAATTTAACATAAATTCTTTCATGATTACCTTGATAACTTCTTTCATGAATACTTTAGCCATCTTTTAACAGGTCATTCTTTGAGTTTGACAGCTATATGGGATCGTCCAATTCTTTCAAATCTTGCAATTGGTTGAAGATAGGCTGCAACATAGTTACAACTATTTACACTAGAATCTAGCAAAGACACAAAATCCTCATACAAAGTTTGATCTTGTACAAGATTAATCCTAAACATATGTAAAAAGTGAGACAGGCCTAATTGAATAAGGCTCCTTGGAAGTGCATAAAGCCTACAACTAGCAACTGCGCTTCTGGTGTTGGGGAAGAGTGTCTGCACCCAAAATGATTAGGTGAAAGCACGTTGGACTGGTCCTATCTACAAAGATGAGATAGAAATGGTACAACTCGTGTTCACCTTAATGTATCTAGATAACAAAGACAAGCATCTCCGGACGAACGAGAATGCAGAGAAAATGTATTTAAGGTTTTTCTTGTTAGGTAAAATAAATTTTGGTGAATTTGGGTAAACTTAGATGAGTTATAGGTAATTGTGTGGGTTTGGGTAACCATGTGGGTTATGGGTAATTTGTTTGGTTGGCTAATTTTTTCCACATGGACAGCTACAGTTCATGTATAAATGGGCTTCTGTTAGCTACGTCAATAAATTAGCAACAGAACTAACTTTTTCAACCTAACTGTTAAGGATTTTAAAGGTTGGCCACTCAATTGAAAAAAAAAAAGAGTTTAGGCACTGAATTGAAAAAATCTCAAAAGGTTTGGCACTTCAAAAATGGTTATCCCATAAAAATTCCATGCCAAGAATATTCAACTTCAATTCCAAGGAAATACTTCAACCTTCCCAATGACTTAATCTCAGATTCTTTAACTAATCATTGACTCAGTTTCTCTTTATCATCATCTCCGATCATTATATGTCATCAACATAAACTAGAAGAGCTATAACTCCCTTTTAAGGAGAGTATTTGATAAAAAAATGTATGATCTTGACCTTGTTTGTAACTCATAGACAACATAACTCATGCAAATCTTCTGAGCCACGCTCAAGGTGATTGCTTAAAGTCATGTAGTGCCTCTTCAACTTGCACACCATAGGAGCAACCAAATTCTTCCCATAACCTGATGGAACTTGCATGTAAATCTCTTCATCTCCAAGCAAAAATGTCAAGAAAAAAAATGCATTCTTGACATCAAATTGTTGCAATTCCTAACCATAATTAGATGCTAATGACAATAATACTCGAACCGTTTCATCTTTGCAACAAGAGAAAAAGTCTCTAAATAATCAATACTATAAGTCTAAGTATAACCTTTTGCTCCCAGCCACGCCTTTGCATCTTTCAACTGTACACATCTGCCCTATATTTCACTGTATATATCCTCTTAAGAACCACTGATTTCGTTCCTACAATTAACTTCACTAATTCCCAAGTTTTGTTTTTTTCCAATGCCTCCATCTCCACATTCATAGCTTGTTTCCATTTTTCATTATACAAAGCCTCAGCTAAGGTGGTAGGGATGGTAACGGTATTCAAGCTCACATGAAAGGCTTTGAGAGAGGATGAAAAATGTTTAAATGACAAAAAATATGCAAGAGGGTATATTGGTCGTTTTGGACACTCTCTGGTTCCTTTTCTGATAGTAATAAGAAGGTCCAAATGATCATTATCCAATGAACTTCAATTTCATTTTGTAATGCAGGGTTAGAAATTGTTACCTCATGTAAAGAATCTGACTTAGACTCTTGGACTTGCGTAGGTTCAGGAACAACCATCTTCTTTCTTGTAAACACCTTGCCTTTGTCAGATCTCTCACCTCCATAGGCAAAATCAGATTTTTCTTGTGGTTCACTTGGTGCTTTAGGAATGGGTTCAAATATGGGTCGTTCAGGCATTGTGTCATATGGTTGTTATGGCATATGGTTTAGACAGGATGAATACGTAGGTATCATTGGTGTTGTAGAATTGGACACAGGCATTAGATCAAGCAAAAAACTTTCCTTACCTTTCCTAATAGAATTCTCCCCCTAAAGATAAGAATTGTTGAAATACGAAATTTGTTCATTGAATGTGACATCTATTGAGACATAGAATTTCTTTGACAGAGGGTGGTAACACTTATACCCTCTTATAGTCGAAGAATAGCTCACAAAGACACATTTCAGAGCCCTAGGATCTAATTTTCTTCTATTATGAACATGAACAAATGACACACGCCCGAAAATTCTATGAACAAGATTGTTGTTAGTGATTAAATTCTGGTAAAACGGTAAGAGGATATCCATAGTACTTTTAAGACCCAAGACTCAAGAAGGCAATCTGTTTACGAGATGAGTAGCTGTAAGAACTACTTCCCCCCAAAACGCCTTAGACATATTCTTCTGAAATAACAGGGCTCAAGTCTTTTCAAGGAGATGACCATTTTCCTTTCCTACCATAGTTTGTTGTAGAGTATACACACAAAATGACTCGAACTATTTCTTCTTTCTAAAAGTATAGGGTAAGAACTTGATTGAAATAATCTTTAACATTATCTATCATAAAACTTTTGATAAAGGTCCCACTTGATTTTTGATCATGGAGAAAAAATTTGGGAGTATGGTACTAACATTAGATTTATGTTTTGAGTAGAAAAATCTAGATAACACGAGTACAATCATCAATGAAAGAAACGAACCATCTTGCCCTAGAAATACTAGAAACAATAGATGGACCCCAAATATCACTATAAATAAGATAGAAAGGTATAGAGCTCCTAAAGGTACACGATTGTGTTTAGTAAGCTCACATACCTCACAATGAAATTTATTTGCATCAAGATTTGTAACAAAGAGGGAAACATAATCTTAGTAATTCAAAATGATGGATGTCCTAACCCATAATGGTCAAACAAAAAATTTTCTTTAGTAAATGCAACAGAATCTGATATGAAAGAATGGGATAATCTACCCTTAGTTATGTTTAACTAACTTAATGTTTCAAGATAGCCGAGGCAATCCCATTCTCTAGCAAGTCCAATCATCCTCCCCAAGTCCTTATCCTGAAATACACAATGACTACTATGAAAAATCACATTACAACATAAATCTTGGGTGAGTTTTTGTGTGGAAGCAAGGTTAATTGATAGTCTAGCATAAAGAACATTTCTTAGAGTTACCACTAGACTTATCTTAACATCCTCTCCATTTGCTATAGTTGTTAAAGATCCATAGGCCATGGCTATTTTTCTACTACTTAGACATGGAGAGTAGGTTGAGAAACATATGGATGAATGGATCATATGGTAGGTAGCTCCTCAGTCCATGACCCAAGAGTTTGGTAAAGTTTGTATTTGAGGCATTTAATCCAAAGGAAAATGGAAACTTAACTGAATAAGCCAAAGAACAAGTACCTAAAGGCTTTTCATAGCTGTTTATAAGAGATCTCGCCCTCTCAATCTCTTCTTAGTTAAAATTACTCAGATTTTGTGATATTGATTCCCCTAGTTGTTGGAATCGAGTAGTCCCTTCCAATTGTGAAGTAGTGATATTGCTTGCTTCTTCAACTTTTGGCATTTTCTTCTCTTTACAAGGATGCTAATCCTTAGACAATTCCAACAATAAAGGCAGGAAAAATGCTCTGCTTTAGAGTACAATAATCAGCAATAGCGGCTAATATGAAAGAGGTAAAATAGGGAAGAGAAAGCAATGAAAGCTGAAATGGAAAGAAGGAAATAGGGTGCAGAAATGAAGGCTGAACCAAAAGAGAAAAAACAAAGATATGTTTGCAACAATGAAGGATGGAAACAACTTGATCCAAGGAGCCTACCTTACCTCTGATACCATCTTAGAATTTGAATAGGAAATGTAAATAGAAACTAATGATTCTAATAAAATATCTAATCTAATAATTTAAGGGATACTCTAGTATCATGATTTATGGGATATTCTAATATAATAGGAAACTTAATCAACTACAATCAATCAATCAATCAATATGCATGATTTTACCACAGAAAACAAAGCACACAAGTCATTTGAGATGTTGAGCTGAGATTGCTAGTAGGCATGCAATCAAAAGTATCCACATAATTATTTATCAATGTATTTGTACATTAGCATATTAATGTTGGAGAAGATCATTCACATTCACAATCTTACTTAATGAAAATCTCTTTATAAAAAGATAACTGAGAGAAGTAGGACCAAACCTGCACCAACAACAGTATGTATCTCATCAATGAATAATATGATCTGCCCATTTGATGAAGTAACCTCCTTAAGCACAGCTTTTAATCTTTCCTCAAAGTCTCCACGATACTTGGCACCAGCTACTAGTGAACCCATGTCTAGAGCGATCAACTGTACATGTGAAGTACCATTATCAATAGTCAGGACTACACTTTCAGTGTCAACAAAAACATTGCATGGAACACCGAAAAAGCAAGCTTTGAAATGACATGACTGGTTAATAAAATATTTTGTCACACATTCTATATAATCCAAATCCAACATACAAATTAGAAGATTAGTTCTTTAACAAAAATAATATTCCTTGAATTAAATGCTGAAATTGTTACTCCTTTCCTCATCATGAAGGAAGAGTTAACCAGAAGAGCTAAATGAAATGCAGAAACGTTACAGTTCCCAAGCGAAGCACCACAAGTTTGTTTCAAACCAAATAAAATGCCTACGAATAACATCAGGAAGTTCTACAGAAAAGATCAGAACAAGAACTATAACCTTTCGATTCAATAATGGTTCTGGCACATCACCACGCACAATCCTTTGGGCTAGTCTACAAACCAATAGAACAATTTCATCAGAGAGATCAAAAGAATAAATAATAAAGAGATCGACATGTAGAGTACATCAGTTTAAGATATCAACCTCGAAAAGATTCATCTATACTAGATTGCTTGGCAAAGAAAATTAGAAACACACAACTAGAAGAACTAAAAGAAGTTCATTTTAGCTCTTCCATAAGTAAATACATCAAACTGATCTTAGTTGCAAACAGGATAACTTCAAACTCTCCCTGTGCATAAATAAATTGCATCGAGTAACCACTGACCAAGAGAAGTAAATGAAATGACCAAACTAATTTTTGGCACTTAGCTCAAAACAAGTTTCCAAATAATAGCAACTACTCTCGCTAAATATACTTCTTCTGGAGAAGATACAAGAAAGAATATAAAACTGTTATGATCCCGTGTTCGGGATTGAGTCACAGGGCGAGTATACTGTTTTTTTGGTCGACCTATCTTGAGTAGAATTTCAGCTCTTCAAAGGGAGGCTAAT
>JAOTAX010000008.1:16269724-16287056 GCA_025629825.1 Erythroxylum guanchezii
CGTACCACTTCTAGTATGCATGAACAATACTAATTAATCCCTATCAATCTCATCCTATGACAATTTACTATTTTACCGTTCCTGTCGGGGGTGAGATGTTACAAACTTTATGTGAGTTAATTGACAACCTTCAATATGTATAAGTAAAATTGTGCTTTAATGCTAATGGTACAGACGATGGAAGGTAATAATAATTTCAATTAAAATTAAAATAAGTCAAGGTTGTCACAACCGTTATACGTGAATGATCAAAGATAATAATAATTTCAGTTAAAATTAACATAAGTCAAAGTTGTGACTTAAGAATTCACAACCATGACACGGTGTGAGCCGTAAGTTTGAGAATGACGACTCAATTAATTTTTTGAAATATAGTATAATAAATGATAAATTATAAAAAATTAATAAATATATATTTAAAAAAAGAACAACGAATTTTTAATATATATTAAAGGACCCAAATAATTTGGTTACATGACTAATTCTGCACAATAGGCTTATAATATGATTTATAAATTATAAATAAATTAAAATTATATACTAATTTCAAAGGCTATGTCACAATGGTGAACGGTAAGGTAGATAGTAATTCTTTGCGAAAATACTTACAATAAATTATAATTTATAGATAATTAAAAATTATGTAATCTGGAGTAAAGGTCAAAATAAACGCTAATCAGTTCATAATGATAATTTTAAAGATAATAATTTTTTAACACATATAACACAGACGTTGAGACGCTTCTAACATGTTAAGTTGACGGCTTCTAAAATGTTAATTTGATTAATTTAAGTAATTATTTTCAAATAAGACTTATAATAAATCTTAAATTTACATATTAAAAAATTACGTCATAATTAGATATTAATTTGAAAAAAATGTGAATTTTTAGTATAAAATAAGATACATTAATTTTTTGCAGCATTAAAAAATTTTCTTCTAACTAAGCTAAGCATCACACGCTATTGGTCATCTTTATATTTTTTAAAATATAAATTTTTTCCATAATGCAAAACTTAAAATTTGTCATTTTTTTAATGTAAAAATAAGTAAATAATAAGTACATCGTCTTGTAGTAGACAAAAGGATTTCATCATATATGATATGGACAAGATTTTGCATTGTGCTCAACTTAACTCTTAGTTTAAAATTGATGTGATACGGACATGTGATGTCGTTTGAGATGAGGTGGTATGATAGACACAAGACCATCAAGTGGCAGTCACATATTTGACCTGTAAACGATCTCGTCATAAGGGCTTTTGTAGAATTTTAGGAACGACAAGAAAGACTTGTTAGAGTTGTCAGACTTATAGGTCTTTTTGGAAAACAAAAATATGGTAGGTGATTGAAACAAAAAGGGTCGTGGGGTCTGCGGTTCAACAATTTTAATTGACTCAGTCGTGGTGACGCACTGTGAAATGGGAGTCAATGGGAATAAAGTTTTGTTGGTGGCCATTGCATAAGCGTTGATGTTTCGATGGCGTGTTCTACCAATGGATGATGTAAAAAAGATAGATCTTGCATTAAACGGGTTAGTATGTGCTGAGCTCAAAGGAGACTTGCTAGTTAACCCAATTTTTGAAGAAGCTGGGGGCCTAACGTAAGATACCATGGTTTGGTTGAGTTAGAATGCTGCGACACAGTAAATGAAAACCTTGATAAGCATGAGCCATCTTTAGTTGTTGATCTTATGGACAAAGGGTCAAATCGAAGGGAAGAGACTTATGGATAATTACGTACATCATAGAATTCTAATGATTCTTCAAAGTCTAGTGAACATACCACTGTGGCGATCGTTATAAATTCAACAAATGGTCAGACCCCCTGTAACAACAATCAAGCTTTGAATTATAAGTTAATAGGAGACGGCGGGTTATAACAATAACAAGAAGAAGGTAAAAAGTATAACATAAGTGGGCCAGTAGTAATAGGCTCATGTATGTTAAAAAAGTCTAAAATTTGAGTATTTTTCATAAAGATGTTAAAAGCAAGATAAAATAAACAAGAATTAGGCATATAAATATAAATAACAGGGATATAAAAAATAGTATTATCTTCCATAGATAAGAAAACAAAGATGGTGGATCAATTACAAAAGCTTTGTAAAGTCTGGACGGGTAATAGCCGGTAACAATTTTCAATATTGATAAAAGTACATTTATAAAAGTTAAAGCGGACCTAAAAAAGCCTGACAAGATAAAAAGAACAAATTATAAGAGAACATATGAAAAGGTTAAATGAAGCCACTGATCTAAATCTAATTAAAAGGTTTTTAATGAAAAACTATCAATTCACAATGCAGAAAAGACACAATAGTGTTTCTTTGCTAAAATATTGGCTATAGTTTTATGGGTTATCAATTTCGAAGAAACCAATATATTTGCATAAAAAAGAAGTACAAACTGTTAACAGTTTTTTCGCATGGTTGATATGACAACTTCCAAAGTAATCGCAATAAAGCGTGTGAATCTATAGAAATCGAAGCAAAAGATAGAATTTTGATATGATTAATAATCAATTAAGAAGGATAAACATTAAAATAGACGTGCAATCAAAAATTATATATGGTCACTTATAGTTTTCATGAACGAAACTTCCGGTAATCTTGTTTAAGGCGAAAAATCTTTAACCAATAGTAATAAAGGAAGAATAAAGCTTTAGAACGAGTTTAGACGTAACAAATGCTAAAATGAAATTTAGAAAAGATATATGGAAACAATATTGTTGATAATTTCCATCAGCTTTAAAAAATGAATAATTAAATAAAAGATAATTGGTGGAGTTAAAAATTACAAAAACATGCCTGGAATCTTCATCGTGACCTGCAACATAAGCGAGCCCTTCTGCGAGTTTGGCAAAAAATTCATCTACTGTCAAGTTCTCTACATTTTAAAAAACCAATAACAAAAAGTAAAAAAAACAATATCCGATAGATTGTTAACCAATATTTGTTGTTCTTTATTTTGAAAAATACAACATTTATTTATAATGGAATAGAAGAAATAGAAAATGATTGATTTTTAAAAAAACATAAGACTAAGAAGCAGTACAAAAGTGTAAGAAAATTTGATTGCATTCATAATATTATAATAAGAATTACTGTTACATTGCTGATAACTATGCTTTCTCTCCAAGAAAAGCAAGTCTTTAAATTTTTTGCAGCCAAGTTGACGTTTTCATCATTAGCTTTCAAGAACCGTTCAATACAAACGTTATTAATGGCAGTAGCTATTTTGTGCACTATTGATATAATCTTACTTCTTCATCTATAAAAAAAACGAAACAGTAGAAAAAGAGAAAGATCTTACTTGCTTCTACGGGAGAGGAGTTTTGTTAAGTGACCGTTTCACCACAATAGCTTAAGCTGTTGTGTGAGGCCAACTTAATTAGTTTTATATATTCACTAACACACCCCCTCAAGTGAAAGCCCTTTGGGTTTGAAACTTGCACAATCTCACTTTATCTTGTGTTGAATAATAGGTGGGTGGTAGGATTTGAACTCACGACCGCTTAGTCACAAAGGCTTTGATACCATATTAAGTGACCGTTTCATTACAATAACTTAAGCTGTTGTGTGAGGCCAACTTAATTAGTTTTATATATTCACTAACAAGTTTGCTTGGTTAGACACTGCAGCGCAACTTTATTTTCTGAATTGATTGGGGAAAATCTTTAAGCTGATATAGTGTTTCTTTGTTCCTCATTTTGAACAAGTAGAACAATACGAAGGGAAACAAAGAAAATAAATAAGGTCAGGGTCAAAGATTTCGTGAATGTAATTGCTGAGAAACAAAATTGAAACGATAACGGACGCATGTCTCAGAACAAAAAACATGATAACACATTAAATGTTTGTTAAAAGAAAAATTAATTATTTATAGATTTCATTGCCAACAACAAAATAAATTTCATTTATAAGATTGCATCTTTAAATTGACGGCGTATCTGTTGAAAGATTGTCTATTGAAATCGATGGCATATTTGTTGGAAGATTATGTTTTCTGACATGAAGCAGCATATTTGTTGGGAATTTTTTTTTAACAAGATTAGTAGGTTAATGTTGTTAAGAACCAAAGGAATGAAGAAAAGAATTAAAATATTGATCAGAACGTTGTATGTCACGGACCTTTTCACGGGAGTGACTTGACATGTCACGCCCATGAGGCATTTAAAATCTATTTTCTTTTTTTAATATGGCTTTGATGTTATATCAATAACATTTTTCAAAAACAACATATGGAGTTTGACTTAGTTAATCTTAACTTTGCTAAGCCTTTTTTTATAACAAATTTCTTGTAATAAGGAGTTAACCTGTATTCTTATCCAAATGATGGATAAGATAAACCTACGTGGTTTGTATTAAACACAAGATTAAAAATAGATACAGAACTTGGCACATAGTCTTTGTTTCGTTTATCTCCTTTGTTTATATTTCGTTTATCTCATTCCACATATCTCCTTTCTGATATTGGCTACTCGTGATGCAAGAAAGAAGTTCTCCTGGAACAATATTTTCATTTCATTTCATATTGTCATTGAGCCAGTAATAAAGCCAATCATTCACTTTATCTTTCAATGAGAACGAAAAGGCTTTGAGATTAATTTGTTCTTCCGTCATCCTCATAACTTCATACTAGAACAAATAACATGGAATTCGTTCAAGTGTTTATATGGATATTCATTTGTAAGATCATAAAAAGATAGGAAGTAAGTGAATCAAACTAGATTTCAATTTGAAATCCACCTTAATATCTAGATATGTTATGTATAAGTGATTTATTGAAATTTGGTACATGCTAACTCTCTTAACGTTCTAATGTTAGGATTTGACATATTTTCTTCAAATTCTTGAGAATGAGAATCTCCACCAATCGTTAAGTCTGTCTCAACTTTCATTTATAGAGGTGAATGACTTTTTCCTTGCTTGATTTCTTTCCTTAAACAACGCACTATCTTTTTTATATTATATTGCAATTCAACTGTAAGAAGGAGTGATAAAAGACAAGAGATTAGTAGTAAATTGTAAAATAATTCAAAGAAACTAAAAAACCTAAAATAGTTTCCAAGCAACAATGCCAAAATTTTTAATGAGTTATCAAAGTCCTCAAAATTAACTATGATTCACTAAACTCTTATAGTAGTAACCAAATTGAATTCTAAAAGAACTAAAGACTAGTTTCTTAATTTTAATTTTAACAAAACAAAATGTGGGTTTATGATTAACTAGCTGATAAACTAAATTTAACAATGAATCAAAATAATCAACTAAGTATTAGAGTAAGAAATTTAGTGGCACTTAACTCTGATTCAAGAGAAGTTTCTCATCTAATTGTAATTTTGATCATTAGTATAAAAGCAATATTTTCACAATTTAAGCAATTAATCTGAAAACTATTAGGGTAATTATAATGAGTCTCAATATTTTCTAAATTAATTAGTACAAACCCAACATTCAGACCAAAACTTACCATAAATTGATTAGTTATGATAACATTCTATATCAATTAAATGATAGTAATAAGCTTAATGAAAAAGACTAAATCATAAATTAAATGATTGAGATAGTTATAACTATTCAATTTAGTTTTTTTGTTTATCATAAGTTAAATATGCAAATTCATAAATAACATCTTTGTTACTTATACCAATCATTCATGATTATTACAGATCACTAAATTTATAGATAGCTATAGAATAATCAACATCAAAGTAATTTGTCAAATTAATTAATATTAATTATTCATAAAATGTAAGAATACAAAATAAGAAATACTTGAATTAAAATAAAAATCTAGGTTTAGAATAAGATCTCATAAGGTTACAACTAGAGTTTTAAATTCTCTTGAATTAAAAAAAAAGATTTAGCTACATATTGTTGTTGTTTCAACACCAAAAAAGATAGATGAATAGACGAAAGATGGAGAGAAAACATTTAAAAAAAGAAAAGAAAAGAAAGCGAATTTCTTCTTTCCTACCCAAACTTCTTTCAATATTTGTGAATTTGGTTTTAAACATAGTCGCGTCTTATCCGGTATAACAATCTATTATCAATTTTTTTGCCAAAATTTGTGACTTTTACAAGAAAGTTTTCCCCGTAATTAAATCATATCTTATTATAATGAATAAACAAGAACTTAAACTCATTTAATTTATTATCTATTTAGGATTTATTTTGAACGTTTTGAAAATATTATAATTAAAATTGAGCACTCTAAAACATTAAAATTCAAAATATATTATGATGAAAATGATGACATTGAAAATATATTTTTAGCCTTTTGTTTTATCAAACACCATATTAAAATAAAAAAGAAATTATTTTTATATGATACTTTGCTTAATTTAAGATAATTGCATCTTAGGAATTGAACCGAATCGATCCAAGGGTTTTAATTTTTGTTTGTTTAAGTAAGAGACTTCTCTTCACTTTGTAATGGGAAAAAAAAGGAGAGAGAGAGAGAGAGAGAGAGAGAGAGAAGATAACGAAAACTACAGCGTGATCAGCATGGCTAACGAACCGTGCGCCTGGCTTGCTCGTACTTTGAATTGGTAAATACGTTTAATTGAAGCTTGTAGCTGGCTTGGCCCGGGTTTTAGTTAAATGTTGGATGGATGTAACTTAATTGGGATTTGATAAAAAAGAAAAGAGTGATTAGATAGACAGAGCTTAAACTAATGTCACCATCAGTTGGCAGTTGCAAACTTAAAATGTAGAATTATTTACTTTTTTTAAAATTAAAAGGGAGTCCAAAACAGTAAACGCCGTCGTAATGGAGCACGGTGTGTTATGTTAACGCCCTCGTTTTTGGCTTGTTCGTACAACGCAACCTCACATTCCCCTTTGATTGCATTGGACTGGTCATTTCAGTTGTTTGAAGACCACAATCATAGTAAACCCCTCGATCAGACCTTCTCCTGTGATCCTTCGTTGACCTACCAAAAAACAATTTCTCGCTTCACCTGTTCTAGATCTATCCTCTTCAAACCCTTATTTCTCGATTCCCAGGTTAGATCTCATTCTTCTTCTCACTATTTTTTGTTTTGCGTCTTCATTCTTTTCTAAAACAAATAACTTTTGGGTTTTTCTTTTCTTAGGGTTTAGATGTTCATATTTGTTAACTTCTAAATTCTGTCACTGCTGTTCCTTTGGCTCGTGCCGTTTGCAGATCCGTCTATTGAACCAAACGACGACGCTCGGCGGCTTCAGGTTTTGGGGTGTTGGGGTTTAACATTTATGCTTCTGCGGACTTTGTGCTCTTGATTAGCTTTCGAATTGGTGGATTGGAAATGTCAATTATACCCAAAGGCGACTCCGTACTTATTCGGGAGGTGTGGAATGAGAATTTGGAGGAAGAATTCTTGTTGATTCGGGAAATAGTTGATCAGTACAATTATGTTGCTATGGATACGGAGTTCCCAGGCGTTGTCTCTCGTCCCGTGGGAACTTTTAAGAACATCAATGATTATAACTACCAAACTTTGAAGGATAACGTTGACATGTTGAAATTGATCCAGTTGGGTCTTACGTTCTCTGATGAGAACGGGAATTTACCCACTTGTGGATCTGATAAGTTCTGCGTTTGGCAATTCAATTTCCGTGAGTTCAACATTAGTGAGGACATCTTTGCTAGTGATTCTATTGAGTTGTTGCGCCAGTGTGGGATTGACTTTAAGAAGAATAATGAAAAGGGTATTGATGTTAACCGGTTTGGTGAGCTCTTAATGTCGTCTGGAATTGTTTTGAATGATGGCGTTCATTGGGTTACTTTTCATAGTGGTTATGATTTCGGGTACTTGCTTAAGCTATTGACCTGCAGAAGCTTGCCCGATACACAAGCTGGATTCTTTGAATTGATCAATATGTATTTCCCAATGGTATATGATATTAAGCACTTGATGAAATTCTGTAATAGTCTTCATGGTGGGTTGAACAAACTTGCAGAATTGTTGGATGTGGAGAGAGTTGGTGTGTGCCATCAAGCTGGCTCTGATAGTTTGCTCACATCTTGCACGTTTAGGAAGTTGAGGGATAACTTCTTCAATGGCTCCGTGGAGAAGTATGCTGGTGTCTTGTACGGTCTTGGCGTCGAGAATGCACAGAACACTAATTGAAAGGAAATAATTCGACAAAGATTGCTGAACATTTGTAGACTACTTCAGTGTGTGACTTGCATTTCTCTTTGTATACTTTGGCAGAAGATTGTTGTTCTAGTGTTGACTTACCTTGTTTGGTATTTTGTAACTGGAACTTTTGACTGGTTTTGTAGCTTGAGTTCCATGTAAATTAATGCAGCTAGTGTTTCAATAATAATCTAGTACTTCACTGCCTAGTCTTATGTTGTTTACTTTGATATCTTTTGTTTATTTGTCTCTACACTTTGCTCGCATTGAACTTGGTTGTTTGGATGGATGCAGGATTCCTTCTTGAGCAAAAGGTTCTTGTATCTTTCCTTTTTCTTTATTTTCTTTCATTTCTGATTTTCGTTTTCCTCCTTGTAAACGAAATATAAAGCCATCAATTTTGGGTCATGCTCTATGCTCTGAAGCATACGTTCGTTGTAGATTACGCCTATTAGAGCTTCAATGTGTACTTTTTAAAGTTCAGTTATTTGTGTTGGTTTCACTCCCAGTAATCTCCATTAGGACAGGATGCCAGGCTCGTGCTCTTCACTTGACTGGATTCCAGGCCCCTTGTGTTTTAAATCTCCTCTTATATTGCTTGAAACCTGCTTTCCTTCATTCGAAAAGAATTGTGTTTGATATTGAGGAAAACGTTGGTAATATCTTCCATCAAGCTATTGAGTTTTCTAATGGAGTTTAGCTTGCAGAATTTATACAGATGGATGAGGTAAGGTAGAATAAACTATTCCTTGCCATCCAAGTTCAAAAGAGCTATATATCGTTTATGTCTTACAACTAATCATTAGATTGTAATTTTAGTGATATGAGTATTTTTGGGTATTTATTATCTTATACATATTCAGATATATATAATAAAAGTTTATAAAATAAATGTACATTGTAAATGAAATTATGATGGATTCATAATTAAGAAATTTATATTTTATTTATGTATTATTCTTAAATTGTTTATAATTATTATTCTATTTATATTGACACATCAAAATAGTATAAAAAGTGGCTAAAAATGTATTTTGAATCTCAATATTTACAATAAAATATAAATAAAATATAGAACAGACTCTAACGTCTCAAAGTATTCAAATTAAACTTCTAACATTTTCAAAATATTCAAAATAGATCTTAAGTGAATAAAAAATTTTATGGGGTTAAGTGAATAAAAAAATTTAACGGGATTAACTCTCTATAAGTTAAATATTGTTAATGTGGACGTGACATTATTAGTATTTTTCAACAAAAATTGGGTCTTATTGTTATGTGGTAAGTGGGATCCACTGTCTGAAATATATAAAAGTGAGCTTTTCTGTCATGTGACACTAAGATCCACTTTTTAGTTAATTTAAGAAAATCTAATCCGGTGACAGTATGGCAATGTGTCTATTTTTTGGTCAATTTAAAAAAGTTAATTTTGTGATAGTAAGATCCACTTTCTATTTAAAAATAAAAAGTGATGTCGTGTTAATATAATTATGTAATAATGAGGTCTACTTTTCATTTAAAAATAAAAAAATGATGTCATGTTAATAATGATGTGACATTTTTAAAAATAAAAAATGGTGTCATGTTAATAATAATGTGACATTTAACTGATAGAGAGTTAACATTGTCAAATCTTTTGCCCATTTAGGGTCTGTTGTGAACGTTTTAAAAACGTTATGTTTTAATTTGAAATCTTCAAAACATTAGGATTTAAGATGTATTTTGTTGTAAACAATGAGGTTTAAAATGCACTTTTGGCCCATAAAAAAATGAATATATGTTATGTTTTTTCTTTATGAAGGAAGTCATAGATTTTATAAAATATAGAGATATTTAAACAAATATGTGGATGTTTATTAGATTACCAAATTGACTTGATATGAGAATTATATTTGGAGCGTTATTTGTATGTTTATAAAAATTCTCATTATAATTATGGTATAAGTGATTTTTTCACTTGAAATCTTTATCATATATAGAGATTGTAATGTTTTCATGCCACTTGTGATATATTCTAGTCAAGTGTATTTTAATTGGTAATTGGATATAATATGAATTATATGAAGGTAGTTGAGTGATAAATATATGATTCATCATCTTAAAATGATTAGGGGGAAAGCTCCATTTTTCTCTATTAATATTAATTCAAGAAATCCTTGGCCAAGATGAAATGACACTTTAAAAATAATTTCAAATATTATTAATAAAATTGATTATTAATGGCGAAGAAGTAATAATGATTGGATTCAATTATAGTAGATATTAATTCTATATTTTATATTTAGTGGGCACATTGTATGATGAAAGAAATGAATTATATGGAAAAATCATACATAGAAAGGTTAGTTAAAATTACTTTAACAATCTGAATGTTTGGGTAATCATAATTCATTACTATATATTAATCTTGATTTATGGATATAAACTATTTAATTAGAGAATTAAAATTTTTTAATTTATCTAATCACAAATATGACTTATGGTTGTATTTTATATTCATTGTCAACATATTTTGGAGTCTAATGAATCATATACAAAGAACAATTGAAGAGAAAAAAAGTATTTTAATCAGTTAGACTTAATTGTAAAATTTGAGAAATTTTATTATTAAATATGATATATTTAGTAAATAAGGATCAATATGAGATATTTGATCTTATCTGAGTTGAATTGGTATTTAACTAAAATTAGTTATAATTTTAATTAGAGTATAATTTTATTTCAATTAAAATACTAAAAGTTTAAATTCTATTATAAATAGGTTAAAGTTTTAAAGAAGCTAACATATCTTGCTTGACCCTCTCTACATCTTTTGTCAAGTTTTATTAACATGTTTATGTAGATAATGTGAGAGGTCAGGCACCCACACAACTATGTTGGTTGTAATGAGCTAATTTAAAAAATAGTTTAAGAAAACAACAAGAAAATGATCATGTTTTATAATAAGGTACAAATTATGATTTGTGCCTTTTTTATGTTTTATGTGTTAAGCATGTTATAGAATTTTAAAGCGAGCTTGACTTTTGAGAAATAAAAAAAGTTATATATTTATTTTACTACGTGTGAGATTGGATCTCGCTTCAAATTTTTTATAGTGATATCAAAGTCATCTTTTAATTTTATGATTTGATCAAGAATGTTTGAATGTTATTGATCAAAATTTTGGAATTGAAATTACAAACCCTATAAATTCTAAAATCAAATTAGATTTAATTATTTTTAAAAGGTTTATATTAAAAGGTTACAAAATACTCAAAGGCTGAAAAGTAATGTTATGAATATCATACTAGACTTAGTATCAGATTTGATTCTAGTATGTTATAGTACATGTATCGGTCAATAACTCCATATGTTATATTAGATAATTTTGTACTTTACGTCAATCCTATCTTAAGAAATGTAGTATGATACGATATGGGTATCAATCAATACCTTAATATATTATATTAGATATTTTTTTTACTTTACTTCAATCTTATCTCAAAAAATTATAATAATATACATTTAATATAAAAGTATTTTTATTTTTGTTAATATTATTTTGACATATTTCTCATAAATTAAGACGAGAAAAAGATCATTTAACTTTGATATAGCTATAAAATTAATAGTAATATAAAGTAAAAATATACATTTATAATAAATAAAATTTTATTTCAAATATTATCTTTACATATTTCAAAAGTTATTATAATAATTTTTCACATGTATACACTAACAAGTATATGTAGTTAATATGAAATATATAAATTTAAAAAATTAAAACTATGTTAAACTAATATATTTAGTTATTTATTAAATAAATTGTAAATAATTTTACCATATTCTTTTTTTACGTATAGGTAATTATTATTTTATATAAAAATTTAGGTTTTTTTTTCAATTTAGTCTTAAATTTTTTAAAATCATAATCCTGACTGGTATCTTGGTTACTAGTTGGTATGATCGGTACCAATTGAAAGAGTTGTTATCAAGCAATACCAAAGTCAATATCGACTAGTATCAACCGGTATGATACGATATTTATAATAATGTAAAAAAGACAGATTTATGAGTTATGAGTTTACATAATAAGACATCTAGAAAATCAACATGCCTTTCTTTTTTCTTTCAAAAACAAGTCAAATTACAAACCAGGATAGGACACTAAAAAGATAACACCAATTGCCATAATAAGTGTTGCTATTTAATGGTTTTGAAGATAATGAAATCGAGAAATTCAATCATGACCAAAGAGAATTTTCATAAACAATAATGAGGGGTGATTATAGCTGAAAGCTAGAAACATAATTTTGTGGTTAAGAACCACAAACGCCTATGGGATATTAATTGCTTCTAGTTGAGTTTAATCTTGATAAATACTTAATAGACTATATCTTTACTCTTATATTTGGTACATTTTGCTTGTTTATTTGAAGGTTTGTTTTTATTATTCTTGGTACTTAATTTGTTCCTATTGTCTTTTTAGGTCTTAATTCCCTTAATGGGTCAAAAGGAACAACAATCAGGTTAGGGATGTCAAAAAAAGGCCTAACTCGATTTTGGCCCCGGTTGAACTGGCTATGAACGGGCCACGAGTCGACCATGGTCGGCCCGATTAGGCCACGGGCCAAGGTCAGGTGGGCTTGCCTATAGCCCAACTGTTACGTTATAAATGACGTCATTTTTGACGTTTTTCTTAAAAAAGTATATGGTGGGCCAAGTTGGGCCGATTAGCTCGTGGTCGGGCTGGGCCACAGGCCACCTTAGCCTAGCCCGGTCTATTGACATCTCTAAATCAGGTAGAATTGAGGTAAAAAATTGAAGAATTGAAGCTGTTTAAAAAGGACATGACTGTATTGGTATGGAACATACGCATCATTCAACCCGTACACAATTATAAGGACTTACATGGTCACCCACATGTTGGTGTCAGACACGTCTGTGTTAGTATTAGATATGATTGTGTCTATAGACTATGTCAGTTGCTAGAACCATGTTCTTGCATGATTGTTAAGTATTAAAGTGAAATTGAGGGACACAATCACTAGACATGCCTGTGTTTTTGACCATGTCTAGTCCAAAACCTTAATTTTTAAAAAATAAAAGGCAAATAAGAAGGGCAATTAAAGGAGTTTGAGTTTTTAACATAATTTTGAACCTTAGAGCGATGGAGAAGCAAAATTTGATTTAGAGATCCAAATAGAGAGCATATTTTCATTAAAGTAATAAGAAAAGGGGATATATAAGAGAAAAGGGGATATATGATGGATTTTCTTATTTTCAATTCTTCTTTTTAATCTTTGGTTATGTTATCTTTTTTTTATGAACTAAATTTTTTTAGTACTAAAGTGGGATGAACCTTGGGATGGATTTTGTGATTTGACTTTATGTTTAATTTAATTTGGTTTTTAATTTACAGATTCATTTATGATTTCATGTAATTGTGATTGATAAATCTTTTGTTAAATATATCTGATATAATTGAATAAAGTTACATGTAATCCTAGAGATAAGATATCATAAATCTTCTAGATTATTGTCAAATCTAATAGTGAAATTCACAAATCGATTAAAGCAATCTTAGGGGTTTTAACTATAAAGAGATTTCAGTTAATCAACCTAGGATTAGGTGTTGATAATCTTAAGAAACATATTAACATAAAGCAGGAATTTTCACGAGCCGATGATATTTAATTAAATTGCATGATAAAGAGTTAATAACTTAAGATATCTTAAAGGAATTCGTTACCTAAGTACTGCTTATTTGATTTGGTCAATATATGATTTGCATTTTAGTTATTAGTTATGTTGAATTTTAGTTTAGTTTTAACGCTTTAATTAAACTATCACCTTATTTTATCGGTTAGATAATAGAAAAGAAGTAATTACTAGTAATTTGTAGTCCCTGTGATTTTGACATTCAATGTCATATACTATAGTTTGATAGGTACACTTGCCTTTATGGATCTATTGGGAATGATTCTATATATCAAGTTTTTGGCTTCATTATCGAGGACTATAATATTAGCAAAACCTAAAATTTATTAACATGACCATTATTTCTCTTTTTTGTTCTTTTCATTTATTATCTATAATTTGTTGAGTTATTTTGTTTACTTTTGTGTTTTGTTGCTCCTGCAGGCCTTAGGGATAGTTTATGACCTGAGGTAATCCATCTAATTTGATTAAAGAAGATCTAGATATAAAGAGGACGACTTTTAGAAATTTTTGAGCGAACTAACTTAAAGAGTTAAAGCTAGATCAACAAATAAAGGAATAGAAACACCAAATTGAAATCGAAGAATTCGAAATTATAGTAAACTAACCAAAGACAATGTTTGATTATGCTAAGCTGGACTTGAACAAGACAGAGTCCAATATCATGCAACCAATTATTACTGCCAATAATTTTAAAATTAAACCAAACATTATTTTTATAATGGATCAATTTATCTAGTTTTGTTGGACCCTGGAAAATTTTTCTTAAAGTAAGCATGATTTAAATAAATTTTGCAGTTTAGATAGAGTAAATTTTTGGACTATGATGGTGTCAAGGTTAGTAGGATTTGGATAAGTGGAATCAAATTGTTGATATAATAAGGATGTTCAAGGACATTTTTGGGAGATCACTTGAGCATAAAAGAGCATAAGCCTATAAGGAAGGGTAAGATGGACTTTTGGGCTTATTAAGGGTAGAAATAGAAAAAGGATGTGTTGTTTTGCTTGTTAAGAGGTGAACAACGTGAATTCAAGAGGGAGAAGTATGAGGAAACAAAATTTTAGAGAGAGAAGAGAAAGGTTTTGGTGGAAGAAGGAAATAAGAGAGAGTAATTTGTTAAGGTGGGTTAACCATCTCTTCTCTTACTCTACTAAAGGAAAGGGTTTGTGTTGGAAGAAGATGGATTTTGAGAACCCAATTGATTTTAGGGTTTCTAAGTTAGGTCTAGGGTTTTCTAACCTGGATGGGTGATGGGTAGGTTAGATTTGAGTTCAATCTTTTTGCATATATTGAAATAGTAGGACTTTTTCTGCTAAGTTATAAATTTGTTTGGAATGTTGTTTGATTGGAGCCTTGGTTATTGTAGGGGACCAAGGGAAGCCTACCCAAGAGTAAAGGGAAAGGCAAGCTTGACTTGGTTTTCAGAAGCTAACTAGGTGGGTAATATGTTAATAACTTTGTGTGATTGGGCAGATTCTTGCCTATGTGTGAACATGTGTTAAATGTTATATATTAAAAAGATGCATGACATTTTGTTTGATTATGTGATTAATGGTTTGAAAATGATTTGTTGAAAATTCATGATGATGTTTGATTTTGGTCATACCATGAAAGAAGTAAGATTTTTGATATAACTAAATTATGACTTTGATAAATGTTATGCCTTGATAGCTGTCATGGCATTCTGTATAAATGAATAGAAAGAAGAAAAAAAAGCATGAAAGCATATCTTTTTGATAAAATGATTATGAGCATGATTACGTGCTTCTGTTTGGGCGAGAGTGGAATCATTCTGTTCGTCACGTGCACGTCGACAAGAGCTTTCTCCTGGCTGCCCGCTTGTTACATATGAGCTCCGAAATGGACTCATTCTTTTCATGGGGTAAACTTCAGTTTCCTCATTCTGTTCCATGGAACCCTTGAGCCATTTATTGTGCATTGCATCTTTAAATGATCAAGCATGAAGCATATTGAGTGTTATGTGATGGAGCAAAATTTGATGAATGTTTAAATTGATTGAATAGAGTATAAATGCTATCTAGATATATATATATATACATACATATGCTTGACTTTAGTCAATTGCCATGGCTATAAATATGTTAGATACTGAGCTGTATAGCTCACCCGCCACCACTTCCTTCTCAGGTGCAGGTCGAGAAAATCAGTGATCCTTGCAGGGCAATTGGATACTCCAAGCTAGCTAGGCGTCTTTTATATTAAGTTAGTATCATTTGGATAGCTTTATAAGCATATCAAACATTGAGCATCCATATGTATTTGTATTGAGCTTTTGATGAGTGTGTTGATTTGTAATTAAAGCTGAATTCAAATTGTGTTTAGTGTTGTAAATGAAATATGATTTCTTCTGCTTATTATCCCTTTTCCAAGTTTTATTTTTGTATTCCATATTTCGGGCCTGTTATAAGGGTAGAATTTGAGTTCAAGCTCTTGGAAAAATCTAGAATATCTAAGTTGGATCAGACAAATCAACTCTGCTTCGTCTTAGTTTTGGGTACCTAAGATTCATCGTCTTAGTTTTGCGTCTTAGTTTGACTTCTATTGTCTTAGTTTGACCGGGCCTGCTTTGTCTTAGTTTTGGATACCTAAGATGCATCGTCTTAGTTTTGCATCTTAGTTTGACCGGGTCTGCTTCGTCTTAGTTTTGGGTACCTAAGATGCATCGTCTTAGTTTTGCGTCTTAGTTTGACTTCTATCGTCTTAGTTTGACTGGGTCTGCTTCGTCTTAGTTTTTCCTTCTTCTTAGAATTCTGCTTCGTCTTATTTCTGTTCCGTCTTATTTCTATTTCGTCTCATTTTTGCTTCGTCTTAGTTTCCAACGCCTTAGTTTCTTTCGTCTTAGTCTTGTAACTAAGACGCTTCATCTTAGAATGTTCCGTCTTAGTTTTTACTTCGTCTTAGATTTCTGCTTCGTCTTATTTCTGTTCCATCTTATTTCTGTTTCGTCTTAGTTTTGTTCCGTCTCATTTTTTGGCTCTGGTTCGATTGTCGGGCGTCGTAAACGGGGCTCAACACAATGATTATAAATTCTAATTCTAATTTATAATTAGAATTAGATAAATTAAAACTCATTTTAATTTATCTTTAATTCTCTAATTAAACAATTTATAGTTATAGATCAAGATTGGCGCCTAGCAACTCATCATGACCACCCAAATATTTAGGAATGTCAAAGTGGTTTTGACTAACCTTTTCGTGCATGATTTTTCTGTATAATTCAGTCCTTTCATCAATCAATGTTCCAATTAGACATAGAGTATGGAATTAATGTCTACTCTATTTGAGTCCAATTATATTAGTTCTCCACCATTAGCTATTGATTCAATTAATGATCTTTGTAAACTGTTTACAAAATATCATTCCACCTTGGCCAAGGATTTCCCAAATCAATATTAATCGAGAACAATAGAACATTCTCCCTAATTACTTTAGGGTGATGAATCCTATCTTGATCATTCAACTATCTCCATATAATTCATGCTATA
>JAOTAX010000008.1:16294677-16327264 GCA_025629825.1 Erythroxylum guanchezii
TCATAATATATTATTAATAAGTCATAATGTTAGTACAAAAGTCACATATGTCCATTGGCCTAGGGCACACTACTAACTGAAGGTTTACAATTTAAAACATCAACTAAGAAAGATTGGATTTTTCGAACTAGTTGTCATGTGTTTTACATAATATCAACTCCTACCCATTTTATATGTACGAAGTTAGACATTTTCTATAATATGCTAAATTTTTTATTAAAGAATTTATCAAAGTTTGGTTTAACTCAAAATCTCCCAATAATTAGCATCAATATATTGATTTGTTTCTCTTTTACATTTCATTATTACATTTTGTTTATGAAACATTAGGCTTCTTATATAGCAACGATTCTTTTCCATTTGCCAATTATTATTTTCTCCCCAAGTTTTTGGTGCTTTATGATAAAAAAGTTTTAGTCTTATCTAGTGCAAGTAGTTGAATTGTAGCTTATAAGAGTAGAACTAAAAGCGACTTAATGTTTCCCCTTCTTTCATACTTATTGTTGTAGTTTTTAAAAAGAACAAATAAAGAGTTGAATTTGTACATAGCTCTAGATATTGTTGCTTGTTATTAAGCCTTTTTATGTTGGTATTGCATCCTAGTTATAGAATAAGTTATGGTTATATGATAAATCCTATTCATGTTTACATTGATCAATCATCTAATATGAATTCTCTTTGCAATTTGTTTATAGATAATGGATTATTTTTGTTCCCTGAAAATGAGTGTAAACTTTGAATTAGTCTTAAAAAAGAAGAATTACATACTTCTCTTAAGAATTAAGCACTTATCTTAAAAATACATACTTTAAGTCATTACATGAGACATTTTTCTGTATTATCATTCATATGTGATTACTTTTAGCAATGGAAGCTTTAAATAATATGAATGATTGCGGGAAATAAATGAAAAGGACAAGTGTGGAATTATGTAATTGAGATGCATTTAATCTCATTGATGATTGAATAACTGAGAAGATATCAAGTAATTACCACCTTTTCAAAATTAATTTGGAAGAGTATTAACACATGTCTTCAAGCAACATTCTATACTGATGTCTAATTAAAGAACAAGTGTAATGCATTGAGGAGTAAAGTGAAGAAATTTTAGGAATTTACTCAAAGAAGCAAGAAGCGGCTACTACTCCTTAATAAGTGAAGTTCATGGTATAGATGAATGTTAGGAAATTTTTTTAAGGTAAAATATTTCTTTACTTATTGGTATATCCTATTATAATATTTTCTCAAGTATACGTTTGATTATTGTAGGTATATTAAAAAGTTCATAGATTCAAGGAAAAAAGAAGAAAAGAATTTTCACACTTATTTTTTTTTTTTTTTTGAGATACTACCACTACTAATTTACATGCACAACCACTAACTAAATACCTATCAGACAGTGAATAAGAGTAACATAGAATTGATGTGTGACGAAGTTTGTTCATTCAATGACAATGAAGATCAAATTGCAAGTTCTTTTTCCAAGAAAAAGAAATCTTTTAAGTTGAAGAAGGAAAAAAGGATATACTTTAACATTCTAGAAAGTGTCTTGCTTATAATTGGTGAATAGTCGAAAATAAAAAATGATTTACCCGAAACAAAAATAGAGACAACATTGCCAACTATAGAAAATGGATTTAAAGATTTATCAATTAATTAAGAGATTAATAAAATAATGGAATGTTTGAATTCTTTATATGATTTGGAAGGCAAAGGTGCACAATATGGAAAAGTAGTAAAGGCTTTATATGATTCTCTACTTTATATGGAGATTTTATGAAGATGTATATGTAAGGAAGATGGATTGTATTATGGGTCTTTATTTATATTTTCAAGTTATTGTGTACTGAAATCTTATTAATTTGGACATTTTTATATTAAGAACTATTATATGGTTTGAGTATTTTAAGTGTATGTATTTGATTGGATGTTTGATATAAACCTCTCGACCGAATGTTTGATATAAACTTCTCAAAATTTTTATTTTTTAGTATTTCATAATTTTTTTAGCATTTTTATTTTAATGTCTTTGTTAATTATTCAATGATAGTATTATAGATACTGTGCCTCCATATCAAATTTCAAATCAAATTCAAATAATGAATTAATGAAGGCAATTATTATTTCTTTAATCAGGTAAAAGAACGAATGTTTTTATTTACACAAAAAACTTAGAACTTTTGTGTAATTGAATAGTAGAACTTTTGAATAGAAATCTTACAAGGATTTATGAGAACTTAAGTATGAGCAAGAAAATTCTTGAGTTTATATGATAAAGAGTTTAGGAGGCTTAAAACCAACTAGACATTTGATTGTTGGGAAATAAGTCGCAATTTTCTTAACGATGATATGGCATATTAAGACAATTAGAGTCAATGTAGAGCACTTCTAATATTCGACTTGGACAATTTGGAAGTATTTTCATAAAGTCTTCTATGCATTTAATTGTCTTATAAAAAGAGTCATTATTCTACCATCTCTTTACTAGTACACCTCTTAAGATTCTTTATAATTTGAAATACTTTCCATATTTTTAGGTATATTCATCTATTATATTACTATTTTCATAATATAATATAATTAATTAATTAGTTTAATATCACAATTTCTTTTTCTAGGATTGCAATGAGTAATAGATGGTACATATATTAATGCATATATTCCTACCAATAACCAAATACCATATTTGGTAAAATAATTAATCCAACTTAAAATATTGTGTGTTCTTGCTTATTTGACATGTGCCAACTTAAAATATTGTGTGTTCTTGCTTATTTGACATGTGTTTTATATATGTAATAACTAGATGGAAATGTATTGTAAATAACTCTCGAGTTCTTTAATGAATTTAGCAAACCAGTTTCCTATGCTTATATAAAGTATTACATTATTTAAAATAAATATAATAATTATGAATAATTTTGTTAGCTTTTGTTAATATTTTGTTCTTTATATTTTTAGGTAAGTTCTATTTAGTTAAGCCATGCTACAATAATATATTTGAATTATTAAAAAATAATATCGTAGTGACAAATATCATTTGCAAGATTATAAAAGAAGAGAAAAACCTTCATATTCACATGAATTGTTTAATTACATGCATTCTTCATTGAGAAGAGTTGATATTTTGGTATTCTAAAAGCATGATTTCTATACTTTTAAACATGCCTAGATATGATATGAAAAAATAAAACTACATTATTATTACTTGTTATGTTATATAAAATTTTATTCAAATGCATAGGAGAGCACGTTGAATTTGAGGATTGTGTTAAAAATGAAGAGAAAATTATAAAAAATATAAATAAAGATACAAGTTATCAAGTACATTATAATATCGCTCCAACATAACTTTATAATATATCTCAAAAGCATAATGAAGTTGCTAAACAAATGTGAAATAATTACATTAATAAAAGTTCTAATTGATATATGTTTCATTTTGTAAGTGACATTATTATTATGCTTAAAAATATTGTAATATGACGAACATATTTAATCATTTAATTAGAATGGGTTAATGTAACTTTTAGGGATGACAATTTTTGGCCCATAGGCCAGCCCAGGCCTAGACAAACTCGAGATCCAATTATTCTAAGCAAAACAATATCATTTTATTTAGAAGAGCTAGGTCTCGGGTAAGCTTGGGTCCAGGTAACCCAGACCCTAATCTAATAAAAAAAATAAATTATTCTATATTTTTAATTTTAAAAAATTATTTTAAAAAACTTGGCGGGGTTGGCCCTCTCTAGTAACTTTTGTATATTAGACTTTTATAATATAAAATTCATGTTCAAAGTTGTTTAATTATATTAAATATTTATACATTTTATTTCTAATAATAATGGAAATTAATTGATTTTAGAATACAATTTGATATATAAACTAAATTAAAATTTAATATTAACATCGAATAGAAAAAAAAAAGATAGTGAAATCAAATAGTTACAAATATCAACCCAATTTTTTTTTGTTTTCACATTTTTATTACAAATCTCAACTAAACATAATTTTGATTTACTAAAAAAATAGAAAGCAAAAAGAAAAATTAAAACAAAAATCACAATAAAAAATTAAATAGAACGAAATGGCCTTTAAATATATTTTACACTTGAATATATTTTCATATTAAATTGACCCTTATAAGAACCATGTTTGAAAATGAGTACAAATTTACCCTAATAACTATGACTATTTAGGAAAACCTATGGTAAGTGGTTTTTGTAACGATGATTATCTATGCTAAAACATATTGCACAGCTCAGTTTGGCCGTTCTAAAATTATTATTATGCACATAAAATTTTTTAAAATACTATCTAATTTAATTTATCAATTATCTAGAAATTAGGGTAATGTTTATACATCTACATTTCTTATTATTTGGTAAATGATAGATGCTTACACAAAACAATAATACCCACTAAAAGTCTCACAACAATGCAAAATTTAGGGAATTACGCAGCCTTATCTCTGTTAAATAAAGTGGCTATTTATGATAAATGTATATCTTGACATCAATTATGTCATACTAATGAGAAAATGTTTGACAAATTTGAGAAAAAGACCAAGTTACCCATCTGCATTGTCCTTATCCACGCACAGATGGAGGGTAATAGTTTAATTTCGGTGAGTCCTCTCAGATGGTAAAAGCGCAACAGAGTAAAATGTCAAAAAGAGTAAGTGGTGGGTTGTGCCAAAATCTCAAGTGTCTGATATAGATACAGACGTCTGCAGTCTTTAGATTCTGAAACAGCCTTCGTTTCACGTATCTCTCTTAGGCCCACCACTGAAGCCTCCGACCTCGGATTTTCGGGGGGCCAGCCTAACATTCAACCGTAATCTCTGTCTAGATCGGACTGTTTCCGGTAAATATTCTTTCTGTCTAACTCTTTCAAAATCCGCTAACCGTTACTGATATCAGAAAGCTCACTTACCTAGAAAGACGCTCACGCCAACTCCATCTCTACACTTAATTGAAGTGGAGACCGGCGTTTGGGAATTGATTCTTTGTGTTGATTGTCTTTGTTTTCTTTAACTTTCAAAAGCATCTCTACAAATGGTGTCCTTTGTCTTCTTTTCAGTTCATTCCTTTACGCAAGGCTTAATGGGGCATGCTTCTTTTGCGTTGAAACTGACGGTTTTGGGGCTTTTTTGTGCGACCCTTCACGCTACTTTCGTTTTTGTTGATCCGCGTTGTAATTGAATCAAAGATTGTTCCTTTCCTGTCAAATTATGTTTTTGTTGTAATCTTATGGTTGTTTACTTATGTCCACAAACAAGGTCTCTCTATCTTCTTCTAAATACGATGCCTGCATTAAATCATAGACGAAATTTTGATTCTTCTGGTTACGTCATGCTTCTTGTTTAAGCCCCTGCTGTGAAATTCCATTGTTGTTCATATGTATAATGGTGGTATGGATACGTCCTTTTTTTTGTTGGTTTTCTAGAAGAGATGGTTTCCCATCTCATACTGTGCCGGGGGGCAATTGACCATCAATTCCTAGAATAATTTCAGTTACTCAAAACAGGTAACAGGGGGTCTTCCTAGCATAGTACATAGCTCGTTTGCAATAATGTTGATTGTACATTTTTCCATTTAGTTCAAAACTTTCGGATCGTTCTGCTTTTCATTGTGTGCTTATAGCTTGATGCTGGTTCAGGTGCCTAAACTGAGGTTGGTTTTCTTTCTTTCAGAACATGAGTAGCTTAGTTGAAAGGCTTCGTGTCAGGTCAGAACACAGGCCAGTTTATAACTTAGATGAATCAGACGATGAAGCAGATTTTATATCTGGAAAACCTGGACATACTCAGCAAAAAGTTGAGAAGATAGTCAGGAATGATGCGGTTGTTTCTTCTCTTCCTTCTTTATGTGCACTCTTATCTTTATTTGCCTATTTTACTTTCCCTTATTTCCTTAGTCCTATTCGTCTAGTTCTTGATTCTTAAATTCCTTTTATGGTCTCCATGACCTTGGATGCTTGAAAGTAATAGATGATGTCATTGAACATTTGCTACGGTTTGATTTCTTATATTTTGTTGTTTGCTCGAGGCTTTTGTGCATTGTTCAGTAATTATACTTTGCATATGTTGCATTTCATTTGTTGTTTGAAATATTCTTACCTCCTTTTGCTTCTTTTCTTCCCTTCAATGCGGATATTGCAGTATCTTGTATAAATTTTCTCTGTAGTAGTTCATCTTGTGGATATTGTTATTCTTACTTTGGTCACTTTGTTTTCTTCTTTGTTTGCATCTTCAAGAAAGAAAGTTCCTGCCAATCATGCGGAGAAGATGGAAATCTCCTTAGCTGTGAAACTTGTACCTATTCATACCATCCCAAGTGTCTACTTCCGCCATTGAAAGCTCCATTTCCTGTACACTGGAGGTGCCCTGAATGTGTATGATTCTGTGAAACCTTTAAGAACCATGGTCTTATTGCTCAGTTCAGTAAGTTCTTTCTAGTGCCTGACAAGTGATGTTTCGGTCTGCAGGTTAGTCCACTGAGTGACATTGAAAAGATATTAGACTGTGAAATGCGCCCCACTGTAGCTAATGATGGCGATGCGTCGAAGCTTGGTTCAAAACAAATATTTGTAAAACAGTATCTTGTGAAGTGGAAGGGATTGTCTTATCTACATTGCACTTGGTAATTTCGTGAACCTTGTTTATCCTTGTGCTATTCTCTAGTGAAGTCCTTGTTTCTGTGTTTATGGACCTGTTTCCTGGCTTCTTGAACACCTCCTGCTCCCCTTTTACAGGGTACCGGAGAAGGAATTCCTAAAGGCATTCAAGTCACATCCTCGTCTTAGGACTAAAGTAAACAACTTTCATCGCCAAATGGAATCAAATAATAATTCTGAGGATGAATTTGTGGCAATCAGACCTGAATGGACAACTGTAGATCGAATTCTTGCTTGCAGGTCTAGCAATCTGGATCCTATTTCATGCCTATTCTCATACAGATAAATGGTTATGTTTTATGTATTTTATCTCCAAAATGAATTTCTAACTTCTGGTTGATATAGAAGTGTTATTATCTTGTGAGGGTTGTAAAGCAATTCTCGTGATGAATACAACCTGTTTGACATCTACAGGAAATTTAAAGGCAATATGCAGTGTGATTTTATGATTATACTTTATGTTGTTATATGATCATATTTTGCAAATATAATGATAACACGGTATTAGACTATTGCAAAAGAGTGGGTTACTTAAAGTTTTAACCATTGACATTGCTGTATTGTGGACTGGTCAGTTGGCCTTATCTGCTGCTTTAGTGTCTACTATTCAAGAAGTAGATGGACTCTGTAGGGTTGATCAACTTCATCTTTCTGTCTGCTTCTGCAAATGTATGATCATTCTGTCTGGCAGGATTTTGTAATCTGGCAAAACTTTTTTAGGATGGAGCTTTAGGTTGATAAGTTGTATTTCATTTATTTTATTCTATGCATGGAAGAAAACAAAAATCTTCCTTATTCATAATATCAGTTATGAGAGAGAGTAGGCTGAACTTAGTTGACTGGGTCACTATGAATTTACTTGGTCTGCTGATGTGCCATCATTTACTTTGCTTCCCTATTCTTGCTACTGTTACGATGACGCTGAGTTCAAAATTCGTTCTGAATCTGCAGGGGAGATGGTGAGGAGAGGGAATATCTTGTGAAGTATAAGGAGCTTTCTTACGATGAATGCTATTGGGAGTTTGAATCGGACATATCTGCATTTAAGCCTGAAATAGAAAGGTTTAATAAAATCCAGTTCAGGTCTCGCAAACTAAATAAACAGAAGAGCAGTGTTCGAGATGCCTTTGATTCCAAGAAAAGACAGAAAGAATTTCAGCATTTTGAACATAGTCCTGACTTTCTTTCAGGAGGTGCTATTTTTTTTTCATGCAACCTAGTAAAACTGGTGTATGTGCACGTTCTATTTAGTTTCTTGGTCAATTCCTGACTTCTGTTGTTATTAATATTGAAGGCTCACTGCACCCCTATCAGTTGGAAGGATTAAACTTCCTACGCTTCTCATGGTCCAAGCAAACTCATGTAATACTTGCTGATGAAATGGGTCTTGGTGAGTCTCCCCCCCCTATCTAATCCAGTCTGCAATCTTTCACAGGTTTTTTGTGCATTATGCATTATTTCTTCTTTCGGATTTCAGGGAAAACAATACAAAGTATTGCATTTTTAGCCTCTCTCTTTGAGGAGAAATTTGCCCCACATTTGGTAGTGGCTCCACTTTCAACGCTGCGCAATTGGGAACGCGAATTTTCTACATGGGCTCCACAAATGAATGTTGTATGTAAATTGGGGGTTGCTGTTTATTTCATTTATTAGCTGGAACAAAAAACATACTGTATTTAAGTGTTTCCATTTTTCAGGTTATGTACTTTGGCTCAGCACAGGCTCGTTCTGTCATAAGAGAATATGAGTTCTACCATCCGAAAAATCACAAAAAGATTAAGAAAAAGAAATCTGGTCAGGTTGTTGGTGAAAGCAAGCAGGACAGAATAAAATTTGATGTGCTCCTAACTTCTTACGAGATGATTAATTTGGATACAGGAGTCCTGAAACCAATAAAATGGGAAAGCATGGTAATACTTTTCAGGTGTATGATGGGTTTTCTAGTTTGTATAATGCTCTTCCTCCTTGACACTGAACTTTATATGTAGATTGTTGATGAAGGTCATCGTCTAAAAAACAAGGATTCAAAATTGTTTCTCTCATTGAAGCAGTATTCTAGCAATCATCGTGTTCTTTTGACTGGAACTCCTCTTCAGGTTTGTCTCCAAATTATTGCTATGGAGTCGTATATTACATATTTACTGGAAAACAGTATTTACAGGTTGTAAGTACTAATTGTTTGGTAAAGTTTTAATTGTCAAAAAATTCTTTACTTAGAAATGCTGTGTGTTTATAATGTTTCTGAGATATAGGCTGTGCTTTTAGTTTTGACTACTTAATTTGATATATTTTTCTTTTTCTTTAGTATCATGGATAGTCCCGTTGGGCATTTTGCTGATAAGAAAGGCTGTTGTGCAAATATTCTATTTTGAGGGCATTAAATGTGTGTATCGTGCAACATAATCCTTGATGATCTCCTTGATTGTAGCTAGAATTATTTCAAGTGCCAAGTTTATTGACTTGTTTAAACACTCTTGTTACCGTCCTCTGATCCTATTATCTAGTTATTGTTTGATGAATGCCTACGCAAACCATGCAAAGCAGGTCCCTGATATCTTGAAATATGAATTACTTCTCATTCATGATTAAAAGAAAAAGTTCGCAGAAAACAAAAATATGTATCAGATACATGTTATATAGATAGAGAGTATTGGCATGATATGAAATTAGCTCATCAGATTGACAATTTACTTTTGTCTGAGCCTCGGGACATAGGTTAAACATGAAGAGGCAGGGTATTTCTATTCATCAACAAATTTTAGCTCCTTTCAAGAACAATATTGGCAGTATTTATTCCATTTATCCTTTAAAATTGTTGTACTAATGCGTTTGGTTACATCTAGGATTAGCTACATGTTATACCATTGGTATGAATCTTTCTGCAATTAAAGTTTTCCAAGGGAGTGTGTATTTTGTGTGTTTCTCTGGGATCTGCAATTAAAGTTTTCCAAGGGAGTATGTATTCTGTATGTTTCTCTGGGAGTGAGGGTTAGCATGCTTGACCATACATCCAATATAAATAGGAATCTTGTGTAACCTAGGTGTTTTGTTTTATCATCAAATAAATATTCACTTAATTTGTAAGAATACAGCTTTCTTTGTTTGTTTAAAGTAAATGTTTTCTCAAATATGCTAGTTGCACTATGGTAATCATTTTGGTACTTTCTCAGAACAATCTCGATGAACTTTTCATGCTCATGCACTTCCTGGACGCTGGAAAGGTTAGTGTCATGGAGACTTTTGGGTAAGAATTTAATTGGAGCAGGAAGATGGGTAGTGAGGGGTTACCTCAAGGGCCTGTTTGTGGATAATGCTGTTTCATTCATGCAGTTTGCAAGTCTTGAGGAGTTTCAGGAAGAGTTCAAGGATATAAATCAGGAGGAACAAATTTCAAGACTTCATAAGATGCTGGCTCCTCATCTTCTTAGGAGTATAATCTCAAACTGTTCTCATTTGATTGCTTAGATCATCAAACACTTGTATTACAGCATTTCTTGCTTGAAGCTTAAGGCATGCTACATTTGTTCTTTATTACCTGATGCCAAAATTGACTTCACTACATTTTGTGGCAATAGTTTGATAATTTAATACTTTGATTGAATAGAAATTTAACTGAGTTGAATATTGGGGTCATTTCTAGGAAATGATTAGTTATTGTTTAGTTATCACTTCCTGAACTTTTCATTGTGTCCTAGTTTTCGTTAAATTGTAATTCTGGCTTTTATTTATGTAGTTCGTTAATCCTGTGATTTTTTTTCTCTGCCACTTTAACGATTTACTTGACCTTTTTAACTTTTCAAATGTGATAATCTATAGAGATGAAGTGAACTTTTTCTTCTTTTGAGTGGCTGAAGATTTTATAGATGTTTTGTCTTTGCGGATAATTACCGAATGCATATCAGTTACCTTACTCCTTAGTCAAATGGATATACATGAATGCTAAATGATTGGAAGATAAAGTCTAGTTTGTTCTTTTCTGGGATGTAGACAGAAATATTTGGACTTCCCTTGGGGAAAAAATTTAAAATCAACTGGATGTGTTAAATGGATTTAACTTGTTCAGTTATTTGTTTCTGCTGATAATTTTAAGGCTTTGTCTATACTGAAATTGTTGCTAACTGTATTTTCCTTCCCTAGCTAAGTCTATATTGCCAGTGTGGTTATTAGTTGTACTTCTTTAGTTCATATATCTTCACATATTGATTAATTATAATGTTTAGCGGAGCATTAAGTCAAATTCCTGATGCTTCTGTAGGGGTAAAGAAGGATGTCATGAAAGAACTTCCACCTAAGAAGGAACTCATTCTACGTGTTGAACTAAGTAGCAAGCAGAAAGATTATTACAAGGCCATTTTAACTCGTAACTATCAGATACTAACTCGACGTGGTGGTCCACAGGTATAATTTGCATTGTCTGTTGGATGCAGCTTATTTACCATTCTCTGACCTGACATATGTTTGCATTTGGTTTGCCAGATTTCTCTTATCAATGTTGTTATGGAATTGCGCAAGCTCTGTTGCCATCCGTACATGCTAGATGGCGTTGAACCTGATATAGAAGATCCTAGTGAATCTTACAAGTACCAAGTTTATTCTATTTGCAGTTTTCAAATGTGTGATTTTTTTTTGGGGTGGGGATTTGATGTGGGGTTGTTTGCATCTTCTTTTTCGGGTCAATGAACGGAAATACATGTGCATGGCCTTATGCATGTGTGCAAATTTAATTATTAGTATGTATAATGAGTTACTGAACTGTGTTTTTGACACAAGAACATTAATATAATTTGATGAACTTTATGTAGCTAATGTGGGCCAAATGATTTTGTGGCTATTATTATTGAAACCACCACAAAAGATTGTTTATAAGGCTACTTGTCCTTATGAGATTGACAAGGTTTTCCTCTCGTATCGATAAAATTGTATTATTTATGTGCGGATACTTTTCTGCTTGTTGATATTAAAAGGCTTCTAACATTTTAATTGTTTTGATTAATGCTACTTTTAGTATTTCACTTTTTTAATATAAGAAATTCGAATGCACTCGGGTTGATTCCTAACATATTATGTCAACTTAATTAGCCTTTTCTGTTGGGTGAAGTTGCTTAGTGTTTCTCATAAATCTTCTTCATTTCACTATTACATTTCCATTATATGTTTGAACTACTTTTGATTGGTAACTGTTTAGTACCACCTGTTCAACAGACAACTGCTTGAATCTTCTGGGAAATTGCAACTGTTGGACAAAATGATGGTGAAACTTAAAGAGCAAGGTCATAGAGTTCTGATTTATTCACAATTTCAGCATATGCTGGACTTGCTGGAAGATTACTGCACTTATAAGGTGGAATTCTAACATTTTTATCTTTAGATGTTTCCTTTTCTTTACTCATCTTAGACAGTGGCATTGTTGACATATAAAACCATTGATTCTTAGTAGTATATTTTTTTAACAGAAATGGCAGTATGAGAGGATTGATGGGAAGGTTGGTGGAGCTGAGAGACAAGTGCGTATTGATCGATTCAACTCCAAAAATTCCTCAAGATTTTGTTTTCTGCTCTCCACTAGAGCTGGTGGATTAGGAATAAACCTTGCAACTGCTGATACTGTTATTATATATGATAGGTGAAGACCTGAGCTTCTATTTTTTCTTCCAGCTCTTTTCATTCTTTCCTGAGTTGACTATGAAACGGAAGGATTTATGTGGTGCAGAAGTATTAGTAGGTTTAATAATAATCCAGTTCATAACAAATTCAAAATTTGAAGGACAATTTTTTTATTAAGCCATGCTGATAAATGCTGAATCAAGGAGATATGGTATCAGAAGGTTGTGAATAGAGAATAGATAGAGTTGTGGATGCTGTATTTGCTAGATGGTGATGATTCTAATAGGGCAGATATTTTTTCATTTTGTTGTTGTGCACGAATAGTAGATTCTGATGAACCTGAACTCAATGGTAGATTCTGATGGAACTGAACTCTTGAATTTCTGATTGTGCAATGAAGAGAAGAGGTTGATTAGAATTAGGAGCTTGCCATTTTCTTTGTTTGCTGAGAATAAATGATGATGCTAAACTTTCTCATAGAATCCCAATAATATAAACTGTTTTGCTTTGAGTAGTCGTGATTTTGACAATACTTTTGGTTTTAGAAGTTTGTGATGGGATGTTACACAAAATTAGGATACCCTGCATGTGAAACATATTTTGCTATTACCATATTTGTTTAATTTGATTATGAAGTGAATGACATTTAGAGTTAACTTAATTCAATGCTGATTTGAAATGTGATGATAGCTATTTTATGTCCTTCATGTTTTTGATAATTGTTGTTTTCTTTGTCACTAAATCACTATTTTTGGCTTGCTCAGTGACTGGAATCCCCATGCTGATCTTCAAGCAATGGCTAGAGCGCATAGACTTGGGCAAACCAACAAGGTTAACGAGTGCAACCTGAATTAACATTATTTTGTTCAGCTTACTATGTTTTGTTTTTGGTTTTAATAGCACAAGGGCTGGTTTTATGTTTTGTTGCAGGTAATGATTTATAGACTCGTAACACGTGGAACTATTGAGGAACGGATGATGCAGATGACGAAGAAAAAAATGGTTTTAGAGCATCTTGTTGTTGGAAGGCTGAAGACTCAAACTATTAACCAGGTAATGGTGTTCCCTAGTATAAGGCTTATGACGGTATAATCTGTTATACTTTTGCTTACATTTGTGCAGTATTCTTTACAATAAGATGATATTGAGACAGCAGATAGTTGCTTATGCTAGAGACTAGCCAACTTTTAGAAGAATATAGTGACTTTCTAGGATATATTTGGTTATTTCTTTTATGTTGCACTATGCATCCTTCATTCCTACTGGGATGTTGTTGCTGTTGTTGTTGGTTGGTTGGTTGGATGAATGTGTGCTTCAAAGGAAAGGCTCATTGATGTCAGCAGGTCTTGCTGGAAACTGTTAACAATTAACTGAACTGCTGTGTGTTTTATTCCAGGAGGAGTTAGATGACATTATCAGGTATGGTTCAAAGGAGTTATTTGCTGATGAGAATGATGAAGCTAGGAAATCACGTCAAATTCATTATGATGATACTGCTATAGACAGGTAGACACTTTTGGTGATCATGTTTAGTAGTTTACTTTCACAATTTAAACATTGACTCCAGAATTTGATATGCATAGACTACTTGACCGTGAACAAGTTGGGGATGAAGAGACTTTGTTGGATGATGAAGAAGAAGATGGATTTTTGAAGGCTTTCAAGGTTTTTATTTTTTACTACAATGTATATGTGTATATACAACTTTGGTTGCTTGATCTCATTTCTCTAGTGCCCTCTCCCGAAACAAGGGAACAATCCTATTATTCTATGGATTGTGATTGTGAGGATTGCTTTTGGTAAAGGCTCAATTGAGCAATGTGCTTGATTGTTTCGCTTGTAATTCCCAACAATCTCTATTAATAATGTCTGATATGGGACTCATGGTCCAATAACGTGTACCAGCCTATCCATATCTAGAGGCTCATTCAGAGTGAGCCTCACAGAATTAAACTTGTCTATCCAAGTTCCATGATTGTTTCCTATTTAGTTTGTTATACTTTTCTCGATTAGCTTTAGCTACTAGATCTTATTTTTCTTATTTAATCTTGTCAAACTCTTGGTTATGAAGACCTAATGTATGTG
Source organism: Erythroxylum guanchezii (assembly GCA_025629825.1). NCBI lineage: Eukaryota > Viridiplantae > Streptophyta > Magnoliopsida > Malpighiales > Erythroxylaceae > Erythroxylum > Erythroxylum guanchezii. Next base: position 16,309,045 of record JAOTAX010000008.1, read on the forward strand.
TTATGTTATATCTTAATGGTCTTTTATTAACATAACAATCTTATAATTTCCTCATTGGCTGAATCTTTCTGTTATCTTATTTTTGCTGCATTCTCTCAGAGCCATTGACATCTGCAGTCTTGTTCTTGAAAGTCTCTCCAACATTGTTATTAAAATTTTGTGTAGCCGCCTTACATTTATTTTTCTGGATGCTATTAGATTATCTTTTAATGGTTGTTTACTTTAGAGGATTTTAAGTTATTAGTCATACTTGCTATTTGTTTTCCCTTATTTGAAATTCAATTGAAAAAAGAAGATTATGAACTGCAAACATTCTATCACTGATTAAGAAAGTAGTGTTGTCGAAGTAAGGAAAGGAGAGTAAAGGAAGTTTCTTTTGAAAGGGAGAAAGTGAAGGACTAAGGAAAGCTTATACTGTCTGATCTTTTCTCTTTTCTTCTGTCATATTTATTGAAAGTTCTGCATGATAAATGTGCTAAATTGCTCCTCAATAACTATTGGTTTTATTAGAGTTGGAACTTTTCTGCAATGTTACGGTGGTCCACTCTAATGATTTATAATAGCCGCTATCAATGGTTCTTGTACTTTTGATGGTCAAAGCCCAGACAACATTGAAGCATAGATGGTTTTTATTTTGCACCTGATTTGACCATACAAGAATTAAGGGCAAAATGTGATTCGGTAGATCTATTCTCAACGTGGTTATTTTGTTCTGATTTGCCAAATGAGGTATTGCACAAAAAATAATGTTAGATATCTAGGCCCAAGCTTACCAAACTTGTATCCTGGTAGATTTAACGCCTACCAAACCATATTACACTGAATTCCAATTGCTATATCTTAATTATAATGCTTAATGTGGCATTAGTGGCTGATTGTTTCCTTATATATGTGTTGAAAAGTACATAAATAAAACCTTCAAAATGTCACCTTCCGCTAGAAATATCCCCACTCTCCGGTGTGCTATCTCTTGGGCTTTAGTAGGTGCGGAACTGGTGCATTTATGTTTTACCTTTGCATTAAGTGTTGCATTGTACCAAATCTGAACTGTATCCAGGCTCATTGATTGTGAAATTATGCAATAGGGTGTTCAGTGCTTGATTTGGTGGCCCCTTCTACTAACTTGGTAGCTTACGTGGACCTATTGTGGCAGCAGGGTCAAGGGTTGGATTCTTTTGGTTGCTTTGTGTTTTTTCTTTGTGTTCTTAGATTTGATTTTAAATTTTATACATGATTTTCTCGTGCCGTTGTATATACTGTCATTACTTTAAAAGAGTGAGGCAGAACAGAAAAGGGAGCCGAGAAAGTGTTTTGATAAAATTTCCTTGAGGAGTTATGGTGAATCTTCCCGATTTGAACCTCCCTTGGTGTGAGAGTGATGTGGTGGATGCAGAAGTGAGTGGGGCCTGATGTTGTTTACCGGTTTAGTTTCATTTGGAGCCATCTCTGAATGCTTATTAGTGTTTACTGTTGAATCGATACTATGAAATCTTTCAGATTCTGTGATCTGCACGTTTTTCTTTTTGATTTATAGTTTTTATTTTTGGGATGAAACAGAGCATTCCTCTTTGTTTCAGGTTGCAAATTTCGAGTATATTGATGAAGCACAGGCTGCAGCAGAAGCGGAAGCTCAAAAGGCAGCCATGGAAGCCAAGTCTGCCATGAACAGTTCAGAAAGAACAAATTTCTGGGAGGAATTGTTGAAGGACAGATATGAAGTGCACAAAGTTGAGGAATCAAATTCGCTGGGAAAGGGAAAGAGAAGCCGTAAGCAGGTATCTTATTTTCTTTTGTTTTGTCTGTAACTTTTAAATTGAATTTTGCTATTGGTTTCCCAGATCTAAAGTTTTTCTGATATAGAGCACTTACAGTGCAACACTTAAAAAGTTATAATGCACTAGGTTGAGATCCATAGCTTCGTTGTTCAGTTAGGCATTAAACTCTAAATCATGCATTTTTAAGTACATTATTGTGATATCTAGAAAGGATAGAGAAATCCTAATCCCATATGCTTTCTGAATTGTTCAGATGGTCTCTGTTGAAGAAGATGACCTTGCTGGTCTGGAAGATGTAAGCTCTGATGGCGAGGATGATAATTATGAAGCTGACTTGACTGATGGTGAAACAGCTTCAACTGGAACTCTGTCTGGGAAAAGGACTTACAAAAAGAGATCTCGAAGTAACTTCTACCGTCCTGTCTTTTGTCACCTGAATTTTGGTGACATGATTTTGGTTAACAATTGAAATGTGAGGAAATTTTTTGCAGTGGATAGTACGGAGCCAATTCCTTTGATGGAAGGTGAGGGCAGATCATTTAAAGTGTTGGGTTTCAATCAAAATCAAAGGGCGGCTTTCGTGCAAATTTTGATGAGGTTAGACTTACTTTTCCTTTTTTGGATGTTCACAAAAAGAGTCCTCGATATTGTGAATTTAAGATCTTCACGTCCATAGATATGTTGTTGCATATGTGTCGAGTTCATTTAAGGTTGTAGGACATTTACATTTAGTTCTGATGTTTTGTTTATCTTACCAAAACAACTTATTTGTTACAGATTTGGGGTTGGAGAATATGATTGGAAGGAGTTCGTACCCCGCCTGAAACAGAAGACATATAAAGAAATTGAAAGGTATTGATCTAATTCTGTGGGAGAGTACAACTAATTAAACACTTAAGAATTGGCAACTGTGTCACGAGCTTTGTGAAATATTATTCAGATTATTGCACTTTATTTACTTTTAAGAAGGGTGTGAGTCTGCTTGTACACTTTTGTATTTTCACTGACAAGGCTGCATTGTTGTTTTTGTTGTATGTATACTGAATTGTAAAGATGACCTTTGATGCACACAAACCATGAAATATCTCTGTACTAAGAAGGTTTTTCAGTATTTACTGCCAGTATAGTAGCACTATCTTTTCTGGGCTAAATGTTAAATTTTATAAGCATGTTTATTGTTTGTTTTTGTATTGGTTGTTGTGCCTATCTGGTTCACCTGATTATGGTATTCCCCTGGAGTTCAGTTACGGGAAATTATTCTTGACTCACATTGTGGAAGAAAATAACGAGACAGATACTTTTACAGGTACTCAATGCTTGGCACTTTTTTCACTTTTGGTTTGTGAACTTGATGTTTTACATCCTTATCAAATATATGTTGCTCCTGTCATTGATCTTTGTTTTAGATGGTGTTCCAAAAGAAGGTCTTAGGGTCCAAGATGTCCTTGTTAGGATAGCAACTCTGAGTTTGGTTGATGAAAAGGTAAGTTAATGGAATGATGAAACCTTGATTAAGATGCTTGAGTCTCATAAGTAGTAGTTAATTTTAAACTAAGCATTGTTTGAAGGTAAGTGGATGGTTGATTGTTTTGATCTTGGAAATGATAGGTAAAGTTTGCACAAGAGAACCAAGGAGCTCCCATGTTTACAGAGGACATTTTTCTACGCTACCCGGGACTTAAAGGGGGGAAATTTTGGAAAGCAGAACATGATTTGTTGCTACTTCGTGCAGTTCTAAAGTAAGCTTTTGTAATATTTTAAATATGCATATAGCAGTTTTATAATTTGTTATGCAATTTCCTTGTATCTGTGTTTGCAGAAACATCTTCTCTCTGAGATTTGAGCATGTATGTCATTTGACTTGGTCTAAGGACTAATAATGAAGGCTTTCAAAGATCATTTCCATGATTACCTTCTGTGATTTAGATTCCTTTGCAGTCTTTTGTGTTTCTTAAACTCTTCATTAGACATTCTTAACTGATAGGCATTGAGTAGGGTTATGTTGGACATAATGATTGATGTTTTTGCCATTTTTATTTGAACCTGCTGGAAAGCACCATTATCAGCTTTGGTATGCCTTTTTTGAAGTATTGTGCATGTGCATAACGTTGGATGAACTGTAGGCATGTTGTAGTGAGGAAGAGATTGCATCTAGACCAGGTTCTTTCATGAGATGTTTCCTGGAAATATGAGGATTCAAATTCAAAATTAACAACTCAAATAAACATTATTCAAGTTGATTCGAGTTTAGCTGCTGGCAACTGTGACCTTTTCTTGGAAAATGTTGTGGTAATGATGTTATTTAATACAGTTTTATTGATTGAATGAGCTAATAAAGGCTAAAGCTGTCTTCAGTGTTTATGAAAAATGAGCTCTGTGGGAAGCTGCTGATGGCTGAAAAAGCAATCTTTCTTTTGTTATTGATTTACCTCACTTCAAACTTTTAGGCATGGATATGGAAGGTGGCAAGCGATTGTTGATGACAAGGACTTGAGGATTCAGGAAGTGATTTGCAAGGAGTTGAATCTTCCCTTTATTTCTCTTCCTATGCAAGGACAAGGTGCTTTCCAAGTGGCAGGTGGTCCTAGTGTGCCTAATGCAGAATCTTCTACCACCATGGCGCAAGGAAACAGTACTGGGAATGATTCAGCAACTGATGCAACCCAGGTCGCTGGTGGTACTAACCAATCACAGTTGTTTCAAGATTCTTCTATACTTTATCATTTCAGGGATATGCAGAGAAGGCAGGTTGAGTTCATTAAGAAAAGAGTTCTCCTTTTGGAAAAAGGTCTGAATGCAGAGTATCAGAAAATTTTCTATGTAAGTTGGATTATTTTGGCAGCTACCTATCGACTTGAATCTTTTATATATTCTGCTTGAATGGAAATTGGAATGTTATTATGGATACTGTTCTGATGAGCAATTTTAGTGACATTACCAACCCAGCGTATCTATGCATTCAACCAATCATATCTAGGGGTCCTTCCTAAGATGACGGTGCAACGAATAGGAACAAATTTGTATTTTGTTAGGTTTTTGTTTCTTTGTCAGCTTTATTTCTTTCTTTTCTTCATTTATGTATGCTTATTTTATGCAATTTTACTCTGCATGACCTATGATAAATTTCCTGCTTCATTTACAGTCAAAAAAGTTCATTATTATAGGGCATTTCCAATTTTTATAGAAACTTCTGTACAAGAAATGAAAATTGCCCTATTTGTTTGTATACACTTTGATGAGACTTGATAAACAAAAATAGATATAAAGATCTTACCTGAGGAATAAATCCGTTTACGGATAGTTTAGCATGACAAGAAAATGAAGGATCCCCTGTTATCACCTTAATATTTGTTTCATGATGCAAAATTATCTACAACAGTCCGATACTTACATGTGCAGAAGAGAACAGTCTACAGGAGAAATTGGATGTACTATGATTGTGAATTATATGATACTTGACTTGCTTTCGCATCCTGCCTCTTTCTTCATGCTTTCAGGCTGAAAGAAAAACTGATCCGGAAGAAGCTGAAGGTGAAGGTAAAGAAACAGAGACATCAAATTTGGGGTCTGTGGAAACTGAAATTGGCTCTCACGTCATTGATCAGTTGCCTCAACTAGAAGCAATAAGTAAGTTATTGTTACATGTGATTTCACGAGGACTAAGATATGATCAAGAAAAGGTTTTCTTTTTCTGTCACGAGGAAGGATCATGAAAATAGGAGCTTGTTATTGTTTATTTTATTTGTTTATGGATATAACATTTTGTGGGTTTTACTTGTATGTCCTATATGTAGCCCCCGAAGAAATTCAAGCAGCTGCGTATGACAATGATCCAGATAGACTCCAACTGGCTGATCTTTATAACAAGGTACATACATATAGAAATTGACTGACTGATACGCAGTGAATATCATGCTGTTAACTAACGTATGTTCCTTTCCTTTTTTTTGGACAGATGTGCAATATAGTTGAGCAAGATGTTAATGAATCAATTCAGACATCCTTGTCGAACCAGCCGGCAAGTGCCCAGCTGAAGCAGAATCTTCAAGCATTGGAGACCATCAGTGAGCAGATGAATCAAATTCTTGCTCCGCAACTGAAAAATCCAAGTCATTCAGAAGATACTGAGATGGAGGATATAACGAAAGAATCACATTCTGATGCTCCAGCTTCTGCGGACCCATCATCTGCTAAGAAATCTGGTTCAGGGGTCATTGTCTTGGATGATTGAAACATGCAAGTGACATTTTACCGTTCCTTTTGATGTTTAACTAGTTCAGGAACTTTAAGAGTAAGCGACTCTAAGATGGTTCGACTTTGGCCGCCATCAACTCTTTATAAGCGACTCTTAAGATGGTTCGACTTTTGGCAGCCATCAACTCTTTGTAAGTTAACATTTGGACCGTTTATAGATCATCTTTTCTATAGAGTTTCATTTCATGAGCATCTTTATGCATTTTAGTCTAGCGATGGCGCACGGGCCAGTTTCCGCTGATCCTTTAACCATCCACTCATATCTGACGTTTAAAAATTTTAATTTTTCATTGAATTTTTTATTACACATAATTATCAATATTTTGTGTTTAGCATTAAAAGGTAAAACAAACTTTGAATTGCATCATTGAAGGTATGCTATTGCTTTTACAAAGATTAAATTTGTTCACTTCAAAATCAAATAAGATCAGTTTTAAGTTGGTTTATTATTAATGATGTTATATATTATATTAGTACAGGAGTTAAAATTCATCTTGGAGAATGATAAGAGCAAATATTCATCATTAATCTACTTCAATTATATTATAAAAACTCTTTAAGTTCATTTTGCTTGTGATTTTGGTTTGATAGAATTTGGAGCATAATGGGTGCGATCAGATGCTAGACTTTATATTGGGTGGGAGAAACGAGGAACCTAAAACTAGAAATAAGAGCTAAACTCAAAAGAAAGAGAGACCTTGATTTCTTAATCCTGAAATTTATGTATAATTAGCGCTTTGCTTATGCTTTTTTATCTGTACATATTTCTTAATTTTCCTGGATTTAGCCAAGCATGTAGAGTGCAAGCAGAAATTGTTATTGCCTTGTTAGAAGATAATAGATGACGAGCAAAAAGAGTGAACTATGCAGTATTAAATATAACCCACCAGTCATTTCTTCAATACTTGAGCATTCCTTGAAAGTCCCGCGTCTTCAGCTCAAGGTTTGGCTAGAAATTGTCTTTAGATTAGATCTCATAGAGAGGGCTTAAATACTAATAAACCTCGTCTAACTGGTACCCTGCCAAATGGGTGCAACAACAAAGGTGCAGTTATGGTAGAGGCAGCGACACAAGTTAAGATCGACCTCTTTCAGTATAAAGAATTCTTCTCGACTCCTAGGCAAAGATTTCTCTCTCGAACTTTTGATGCTATTGTACTTGATATGATAAGGGCTTGAATTATCAGAAACTCCTTTAATCACATGTGACGATCGTTCATTTACCCATGTCCCTAAGTTCCAAGACAGAAAATGATCTTCGTTTCGGTTATGCTTACGCCTATGTTTTGATACATATATATATACATACATGTTGATATATACGTGGGGACTTGTATGTGATACGTGAAATGCATATAAATGAATTAATCTCACATTCTTAACCTAACTGTTACGATGTTTTCGCAGGTGACACAATTTGGAAGGCATAGGCGTCATTATATGATGGATCAGCCTGAAAGAAAACCGACTCTGAAGAAGACTTTTTATTCATGACGGATTAACGTTAAAACAGAGGAACTAAAACAAACACTTGGGGTGTAGTCTCTAAATATTCTCTTACCAAACACATAGGTACCAGCACTTTATAACAGAAAAATCTCAGCTACTAAGGTAAACGTGGACCCAATTAATGACAGCAACAACAGAGATATTCCAAGGCCAAAGTTGAGATTATTTTCAACACTTAATTCAAACGTGAAATTGAACTACTAGCATCAATATGAGTTCTCTGAATTTATTTTTTGACAAGGCTTTTGTGCAAATTTCTGGTTGCACGTTATTGTTACAGTTTTGCAATTTTCTCTCTCCCTTCAAAATAAGTTTTTTGATGAAGTGGTGATTTTTTAGTTATATTTTTGGACATTGGCTTGTTAATAACAAATTTGTGTTTAAGATGTTTCAAGATTTTTAGCAATTAAATGGCGTTATAGGCTGTTGTTGAGGTAGCTATATAGTGTTACTTCCGTACTTGACAAGATAATAAATTCTTGGTTTTTTGATGTTTAGGAAATTAATCATGAACTAAGACAAAAAATGTAATTAGTTGTGCTTCTTTTTATCATTTGCATAGGTTGCATTGTTAGTGACACTAATAAGATTATAGGAGTTTTCTTTGTACTAACTTATATGTCCAATGCTATTGCGCCTTGGCTGTATCTCTTAATTCTCTTGATTGCTACGAAACGATGCTTGCTAAGATTGTGGATGAACCTGAAAGTGAGACTGCCTGCAAACATAATATTTGGTCTTGTGTTGGTGGTACAAATAAGCCCTTCAACTAGACTCCTAAAATGTCTATTATTTATCTTTTTAATCCCATCATTCAACAAAAGCTTCTTATTAGTATTTAATAGTATCTTAGTAGGTTTGCAATATATATACTATACCAAATTTCTTCAATAATTTCTCATTAGTGTTTTATGATGAATCACAAATTTATTTGAACCTTGCAAAAATTTCAATCATAAGAAATAATGTAAAATACCCAGAACAGACATCTCAAATATTAGCATCATTGATTTTTTTAATTCATCCATTAACTAAAAGGGATTTCAAATATAAATGATATCATTAATGTACAAACTTACAACTAAAAAGTCATTGTCAATACTTTTCATATATAAGGTTGGTTTAACGAGACTCCTATAAAATTCATTATTAGTAAAGTAAGTATCAATCTTATCAAACTATGCTCTTGGTATTTGCCAAGCCTATATAGTGCCTTATGTAACTTGTAAACATTATACATGTCCCCTTTCTCCTCAAAGTTTTGTGTTTGTTTAACATACACATCTTTAACAAGATCACCATCGAGAAATGTAGGCTTCATATTTAATTGATAGATTACCAACTATTTTGCACAACTACGGTTGAAAAGGTACTCACAGTATTAAAACAAAATATAGGACTACAGATTTTTGTGTAGTCAATACATAGGATTTGTGAATATCCCTTTACAAGTCTAGCTTGGTGTTTTTGCAATGATTCATTAGCATTGTAGTTTAATTTAAAGATCCATTAAAAACCGATAGCTTCTTTTCCTTTGGGTAAACCCACCAATGAGGACGCATGTTCTTCTCAATGGCTGCAATTTCTCCGTTTTTGACCTCACACCATTCCTTTTCTCCAACTACTTTAAAATAAGATGGTTCCAAGCCAAAGTAAGCATGTCCACAAGAAGCATAAATTTCAAGGCTCTTTACCCTAAGTGTAGAATTTCGAGAGGATGAAGGAGTCTTATTTGGATTCTCAAGTCTGAATGGCTCAAGAGTTGTTCTGCTGCTTATTATTTGTATTAGCAATACTTCTCAATTCTAGGCTTCATTTTCGTTAATACAACTTGTTACTGTTTGGGTATAACATTTAGTTTCTCCACTATAGCCAACAAAAATACATATTATGCTCTTATCCAATTTACTTCTTAACTTAGAAAGTATGAAAACATAAGCTATATAACCAAATGTTCTTAAATGGGATCTAATATGCCAATTATGATCCAAATTGTGTGTTATGCAAGCAAATAGCTGAAGATAGGGACCATAACTGTGCATGATCGAAAGCTCTGTGGAGTCAAATTTTACATAAGTTGGTAGCTTTCTGCACTTCTTATGATTGGAAAGCAACATTGAATTGGACTACGAGAGTTTTCAAATAAAAGAAAGAGGGTGGGAGACTGTACAAAGTAGCTTTCACACTTACAATATACAACCTGTGGAGGGAGCGAAACAGATGGATTTACACAAAGGAGGAAATAAGCAAATATCTACTGGTAGAAAACATTATCAACAAAATCAGAGTTCTTGCTATAGCTAAAGAAGTAAATAATGACTTGTCAATAGGAATGAAGCAAAGATGGAACTTGTAACCCCTTGTTACTTTTTGAATTGTATGCTTAGTTTTTTTTTTTTGAGCTAGTTCATTATAATGTTACTTAATTAGTATCCCTTCGGGGTTAACTCATTGTAATGTTGTAATTAGTTTAACGATGGTAAATGAAAATTACTTCAATTTTTTTAAATTAATATATTTCTAGTATTTATCAAACATTTATTACATAAAGGAAGGAGATGTTAAAGTAATTGATTTCTTCTATTGATGCTCAATTAAAACAGGTAATAAAAACATACAGAGAAAGCATATAGGATTTTGATAAGAAATTGAACAAGGTGGTTCATTCAACCAATGCATCAATTGTAACTCCTTAATACCCCCTAGGAGGATGTAAGGATGCCACACAATACATACCTAAAACTAACAAAAACAATCCAACAATCCCAAGAAAATAAGACAAACATACATCACATTTCATATGTCATTGTGGCTTAAATAGGACACAATATACACATATCAAATCCACACATTAAAAACAAACCCATCCTACCTTATGGTTGTTACAGGCTATTTACACATACTACAAAAATGTCTCATAATATTTATGAATACAACTCAAAGCTTAAGCACAAAATCTCTTAAAAGCTAATACGTCCTTCTTCGGCCCTTGCGGTTGTCCCAGCCTTAACCTGGCTTATCACGACCTATACGGAGGAAAAACCACCGTGCTAAACATACAACTTAATGGGGAAATAAGGATAAAAAGAATGATGACGATTACTACTTGTGATTGTCTAACATTTACATGCAAATGATTCATAACTTATCATATAACAATCTTTGATTATGCTAATTAGACAGTATTCTGACTATCAATTTGCATTAAAATAGAACAACAATCAAAAGAATTGCCTGCTAATCTTTTCAGAAGTGGGTAATAGGAACAGAATAGAAGACACCTATGATTGGTATCTACAGAAGAGGCATGAGCCTCTAAAATAGAAGAGACTTGAGTCTCTAAAACAGAAGACATTGTAATGTCTAAAAACAAAAGGAGTTGCAGACCCTTCTAGGTATGCCTATTTACCCACAACTTAAACTTAGCAGGTTAAAGCTAATCATCAGAACATTAAAAAGAAATAATTCATACGTTCAAAATCATTCCCTAATGCTTGCATTATAATTTGAAAACATACATCATGCCCAATCAAATTTAATATGCTTTATGAACATAGTCCTTTTTCAATAATGCATCAATGAAAGCATTTAAGTAATCACATATTAAAAGCATGAGTCTCATGTTACCCATATAACTTGGTTTCCAAAGTTCTAGTGACATCCAAAAGAGTTTGGATGCGATTTAGTAGCATTTGGGTAAGGAACAATTCATGTTTGGGCTAAAATTGGGGGTGATGCATGATTGTACCCAAATTTCTAACTTTTTCTCAAAATGGGTTTTCATGTTAGTTTTCTATGACCATTTTAACATTAAAAAAATGGGGTTTTTATGCAAAATGTCTTCTAGAAAAATGTTCCTCTGTGTCTTAATTTTCTCATGGTATAAATTTCATGAAATTTGGTATATTACCTCGAGAGTTATACCTAAAATACTACAGGCTGTTCTAAAATAAGGACATCAACTAGAACTCAACTTCAAGCCAAATTTCAAAACCATTGGAGACAAAACTCCAATTTGATTCCTTCATGAAAGTTATAGAACTATGTCTGTAGTTTAATTACAATTAAAATTATACCATTTGGATAACTACATGTCAAGATATGGCTAAAATATAGAAGTCTATTTAGCGGAACCATTCCATCTAACGAGGAACAAGAAATGTCAAAACACATACAAATGAACAAGAAACATTCCATTTTCATATAGAATACTTCTCTTAACAAAACCCCTCACGTTACACTCAAAAACTCAAACAAGATATCAAAATTTCGATACCTTTTAAAGGAGTGTTTCAAATTATTCTTCACTCCAGCTACTTCCCTTCTTTGGTCTTCTTCTCTTCTACACATAACATACCCATTCAAAACTCATTTTCAACAATCACATATGCATAATAAAACCCTAGCTAAAGAGGAGATGAGGAAGGAGCTACTGTTCATGCCAAAACATGAAATTGACTCACCTTAAACTTCCAATGCACAAATTCCTTATTTTTCTTTCAAACCCACTTAAGATATCAAATGTAACAAGATGTTGGATGAAGAGAGAAGCTCAAACTTCTGAAAATTCTAGCGTTGGCCGAACCCCCCTCTTCCTTTGCATGTGTTTAGGTAAAGCATTGTGATGTGTGACATGCCACATGGTTACATCTTATGGTTTCTACTTTTCACCTTTCTTTTATTAACAAAAATGACCACACCTTTGTCTTATTCTATAAAATTGCATGCCATCTTAATACATTTAGCATTTTAGTCCATGATTGATGTATACTTATGCATGCATAACACAATTAACATAAATTATCAAATTATCCCCAACAATTTCGTTAATACCGATTCTGTCCCAAACTAAATACTCACTTTTCTAATCGTTAACACCCATCACAAAATAATGGAAAAAAAAATTCCTACTGGGGTATAGTTTGGGACCTCAGATTTCTCTCCCCCTTAAAAGAATTTTATCCTCAAAATTCATACCTGATGAGAATAGCTTGGGATGTTGAGCCTTCATAGTCGATTATGGTTCCCATGTTGCTTCCTCAAGTCCATGGTGTTGCCAAAGTATTTTCACCAGAGGTATTTGTTTATTTCTGAGTTGTCAGACTTCTTAGGACAAGAGAAGAAGGGTCTATAACTTCTGTTCAAGTAGTTTATGTACCTGCAGATGATTTAATCGACCTCGCTCTTACTACCACGTTTGCACATTTGGATGCTATAAACACAGGTCTTATACGAAAAATTCAGTTGTACTTGAATTTCTTGCACAGGAACCTTGTGTATATAATCAGATCGATATCTTCTCAACATAGAAATGTGAAATACATCGTGCAACTTGACCAATTCTTAATGAAGAGCTAACTGATAAGCTACTGATCTAATTCTCTTAATAATTTTGTTGAGCAAGTTTTACAATTTATAAAACCCTCAATAACTACAAACATACGAGTCGTACTTTGTATTATTGAAGGGTCGATCCCACGAGGAGGGTGCTAGCCTAATCCTAAGTCATCTAAGGCTCAGAGAAAAGAATAAAAAGAAATAAAAACTACACAAGTGAATACGGAAAGTAAATACGAGAAATTGATTTAAGAATTGTAACACAAAAATTTCAACAAAACATAATTAAACTAAGCAGTCACACAGCTTATAAAGGAAATCCGTCAAGAGAGTTAATCAAGTCATGAGAGAGGGGATTTTACCTATCATTAATGCTAATCTAGCCATTTATGTGTTTACAGGATATCGATTCTAGACGGTCGTAGGGTTTAATACTCTCTCTCGAGTTATAACCATTAAACCTTAACTTGTAAACCCTAATCGGATTATGGAACTTACAATCTCTCAATTCATAAATTACTCACAATTCTAATTAGTTCTAAAGCTCTCTAATAAACAATCAGGTCTCGCATGAGATCTCTCTCTATAAAATTACCGACTAGATTGATTAAGTGGTCAATTAGATCGCCTAACTTTTATTAATCCTATCCAATCATTTTTATCCGGCTCACCCTCGCTGTTTGTTACCGAAACATGCAATTGCATTAATCAATCACAACACCCAGAATAATAAACACAAAAATAACTAAATCGACATTAACTCAAAGTAAAATCCCAAAGAGAGTTCAAAAATTATCAATAACTCGAAATCTATTTCCATTCAATCCATCTCAACTTTATACTTTTAAATGAAAAAGGAAATGAGGAGAAAATGGAACTTAGGTTGGACAAATAGGGAAACCAGTAGCATCGGTATACTGCCTGATTCGGGGAGCAGCAGCATTGGGATCCACTCCTTCTTCCTCCTTATTCCTTTTCTTCTTCTCTCTCTCTCTTCTTTTTCTCCCTCTTTAGGGTTTCCAAGAGTGACTCAATGTAAAGTTCCGTCTATCTGTTCTTCTTGTTCTTTTTACGTTCTTTTGTGTTTAAGGTTGAACTAGGATTTTTTTGGAGTCCGAAAGGTCCAAAAATCCCTCGAAATGTGAATTTTATGAGTGTCTGCGCATCTGCCTAATGCAAGCCATGACCATGCCTCTGCAGGTCACTATCGTAGCCTACATCTAAGCCTTCTGTCATTATTGTGGGCTGCCATTTTGGCCCCAATGTCTTCCGAAACTCCTCCATTCTTCGATATTGACTGTGAAACACTAGCAAACATATCAAGGTACCTCAAAAACATAATATTTGAGCTCAAAAGCTTGTATTAACCTATAAAACATAAATAATTAACAAACTAACACAATTCTAACCTAAACACATACTAAATGATCGAATTAATGGATAAACACATATCAAACTATGCCCTAAAACACAATGCAATTTACACTTGTCACATCCCCACACTTAAACGTTTGCTTGTCCTCAAGCAAACAAAAACAATCAATCATATCAAGACAACACAAAACACACATATGTAATAATGAGAAAATAGCTTCAACTTAGCGAAACAAATTTAACTATAAACACAATTCTTCAAGTCGTTCTAACTTATTAACAAGCAAAATTTGCATCTAAGCACCTTTGACTAAATATACAAACTAATAAAAATTTTAATGTTAAGTCTATTCACCTCTATCCCTTGCACACACACATTGATAATCATTCAGTCAAAACAAAAGTGTAGCTATTCCTCAGTAGGTTTCCATGAAAAATCAAGCTACTAACAAGTTTGGTAAGTTTTTTTATTTGAAAATATTATTTTTGTTGATTTTTCTTTAAGGACATGAACCTAGTCTTTTTACGCGAAGGAAAGCATTTGTGATGAATGTCGATCCGGTTACTCAACTAAGTCATTTTGTTATTAAGCTGCTTGGTTGGAATGTCATCATAGCCTTTTTACACAAAGGCACACATTTGTGATGCGTGTCGATCCGGTCACTCAGCTACATCACATTCTTAACTGGCTACTAGCTCTATTCATAACCCGAAGGCCAGGGGAACAGTTATTTTAGTTAAAATTATACAAATTTTTTTCTAACACAAACTTTTGTCGACCTTATTGCTTTAGCTAATCATTGTCATGAAAATGTACTAATAATGCCACTTATTTGATTAACCTAAAATTATAAATGAGTATGGCAAATTCCTAGGGTGAATTGTGTAACAATGTATCCTAATTAACCAATATATTTAGCCCTAAGTAACTTAGGTCACTAATATCACAAGCTAATAAATCTTCGCAATCTAAAAGACTATGTTTAAGGCTAAATCTATCCTGTTAAGTCCTAGCCATTGACATATTCACCCAATTCACACATTCAGCCTACACAACCTATCATATGATATACTCAAGGTAAAAATACACAACCCTCCCCACACTTGAACAACACATTGTCCTCAATGTGAGAAGGATACATACAAGCACAAAGGGGGGAATGAAACAATAAGCGGAAGGTAAAAGAACAAAATACTAACAAAAATGAAAAGAAAAGGGTTATAATAAGAAACCATCATAGTGATTGAGGTGGTGATGTGTTAGAGGCGGAGACCAAATGCGCTTGATACCGAGCTGGCTTTCCTATCTTATAATTGATTCAGAGAGAGTAAGAGAATTAGTAGGGCAATGCATTCCGAATCATTGATATTTATTTACGGAAATGAAACAAAATTTAACTGCATAACAATTTAAATCTACCTAAACATGCTAATTTATGGTCATTAGCTTGACCTTGTATCATTGGAAACTCAACTGGGATTAATTATGTTGGACCTTGAACTTTTCATGAAAGATTAGAACTATTGAATAATAAATTTTGGTGATTAGTCACAAGTTAAGAACAAATAAATGAAAGTTCTTAAACCAAGAATTTATAGACAAGAGTAAAGTAGAGAATGATAAAAGTAGATAGATTCATGATTTGCTATGGTGTTTTGATGGATAAGAGATTTTTGAAATAGAAAGAATTAAGGTGAAAGTTATAAGAGAAATGAAAGCGAAAATGAAGTTGAGTTTGTCCAGTAAATTGATGAAGAATAAGTATATATATGTATGTTCTGTCATTAGTGTTCATGATTAGTCATGGATTATAATTTTTCTTTATGGAGGACATTGATTTGAAATAAAGTTGAGAATGAAGAGTAAATGAAGTAGAAAAGGTGATCTTGGTATGAGTTGTGATAAGGAAAGCTTTAGAAACAAGATTGGTAGTGATCTGGAAAATGTTCACTAAGTATGTTTCGGTCTGTTAGCCATAACTTTTTCTATAGTTATCCAAACGAGATGATTCTTACTTTGGATTAAACTAGAAACGTATGGCTACATTTCTTATGAAGACATCGAATTTCAATTTTGTCTCTAAGAATCTCAAAAGTTGTCATGAAGTTAAGATTTGAGTGCAATACATTGGTGTATGAATGGAAAATTCGTCTTTAGATTTTAGGGGCAAGTTTGGGATTTATATAATTAGATTTTGACAAAGTTGCCTTTTGTAAAGTTGTAGATTTTTCTTTTATCTTTCCAACGGTATATAGTATGAAAATTTTGGACATCGGAGTTAAAAGTTATGATCCTTGTAAGTGGAGACGTTCTGGAGAAGAAATGAGACGGAAGAAAGTAAGGCGATGAAAATGAAAGAAAGAAGAACTATCGTCTCAATTACTGTTCACTCCATCGTCTCAGTCACTGTTCATTTCTTTCGTCTCAAAATGACATCCTAATTTCTATTCTATTTTTGATCCTTCAGATGATAGAATTTGCTTTCTAGGTCTTCATGAGAGTTGTAGATCTTGAAGTCGTTTTTCCAACCATTTAAAGAACATCTTAATCCGATATTTTTAGGGAAAGTTATGGCAATTTTCCCAACCTTGTATCGTCTGATGACGTCATCTTTATCTCAAAATGATGTCATATTGTCTGTTCTATTTTTAACCCTTCAGATGATATAATTTTCTTTCAAGGTCTTCATGAGAGTTGTAGGTCTTGAAGTCCTCTTTCCAAACATCTAAAGAATAACTTAAGACAATATCTTTAGGGAAAGTTATTTCAATTTTCCCAACCTTGTATTGTCTTATGATGTCATCTTCGTCTCAAAATGATGTCATATAGTCTATTCTATTTTTTACCCCTCAGATGATAGAATTTGCTTTCGAGGTCTTCATGAGAGTCGTATTTATTGAAGTCCTCTTTCCAACTGTCTAAAGAACACCTTAATTCGATATCTTTGGGGAAAGTTATGACACTTTTCCAAACCTTGTATCGTTTGATAACATCATCTTTGTCTCAAAATGATGTCATATCGTCTGTTCTATTTTTTTACCCTTAATATGATAGAATTTGCTTTCTAGGTCTTCATGAGAGTTGTAGCTCTTGAAGTCCTATTTCCAACCATATAAAGAATACCTTAATATGATATCTTTAGGGAAAGTTATGGCAATTTTCTCAACCTTGTATCATCTGATGACGTCATCTTCATCTCAAAATGATATCATATCGTCTGTTCTATCATTGACCCTTCAGATGAGAGAATTTGCTTTCGAGGTCTTCATGAGAGTTGTATCTCTTGAAGTTCTCTTTCCAACTATCTAAAGAACACCTTAATATGATAACTGTAGGAAAAGTTATGGCAATTTTCCTAACCTTGTATCATCTGATGATGTCATCTTCGTCTCAAAATGACGTCATATCGTTTGTTCTATTTTTGGCCCTTCAGATGATAGAATTTGTCTTCGAGGTCTTCATGAAAATTGTAGCTATTGAAGTCCTATTTCGAATCATCCAAAGAAAACCTCAATCAGAAATTTGTACAGAAAGTTATGGCTGTTTCCCTGAAACAGGTTCAGTAAGATTGAAGACAAAAACATGTTTGATTCTTTTGGCCATAACTTCCTCTCTAGACCTCCAAATGACCTGATTCTTGAACCATTGGATTCGTAAGACTTTTCTCTACATCACCACCAAAAATCGAAGCTATCTGAACATACTTTAGTATTTTGATGATTTCGAGATTGGTAGAACTCCAAATGAGATGATTTCTGATTTGTGGTAAACTAGAGACATGGAACTACAAATAGTATGAACAAATTGGAATTTAATTCAGTCTCTAAGATGTTTAAAATTTGGATAGAAGTCATAGTACACTATTTTGGACAAGAGTAGTTCAAAAATGTTTGAAGTCTATCTTTTGAATCACTGAACCAAATTGAATGATTTTGGAGGCAGTAGAAACTTAAGACAATGTAGGACATTT
>JAOTAX010000008.1:16327364-16365406 GCA_025629825.1 Erythroxylum guanchezii
AATTAGACAAAGTTGCCTTCATGAAAGTTGTAGTTCGTCTTTATAGCTTTCCAACGCTATAAAGTATGCAATTTTTTGATATCGGAATTGTAAGTGATGATCATTACAAGTTAGGATGTCGTAAAGGACGTATTTCTCGAACAATTAGAATTTATGAAGTGATATCGAACTAGAAAGAGTTGATTTTGGCAAGGTTATGAGTAAAGGAGGTTAGGATGGGTTTAGGACCCTTTGGAGGGGTCTTGAAGGGTGAAAATTTGTTACACCCGAAGGTTACACGGCCTGCCCGTGTAAAATCACATGGGCCGTGTGTTTTTTGGCGCAGTAACACAATTTCACCAGAAGGTTACACGGCCTAACCGTGTTGGATCACACAGTTTGTGTGTTTTGACCCCCTTAACAATGAAATTCCTAGATGTGTTCTTTCCAACCGTCCAAAAACGAACTCAATCCGACACCTATAGTGAGAGTTATGGCATTTGCGCCAAAGTATGTTCAATAGGAGTAAAGTCATGAACATGTTGGATTCGTTTGGCCATAACTTCTTTTTTCGATCTCCGATTGAGGTGATTCTTAAAGCATTGGATTCCTAAGATGTTTTTCTACACTCCCATAAAAATTAACAGCCTTTGGAGTTAAATTTAAAAAGTTGTTTAGAAAGGAAGTGAGGGGTCGGTTGGGAGAGCGTGATTGGGCTATGAACATACTTTGGATTTTTAAGCATATCTTGAGCTATAGAGCTCCGATTGAGGTGGTTCTTGTTTCTAAATGAACTAGAGACTAAGAGCTACCATATTGAAGAAGTCAATTGTGATTATTGTGATTCCGCTGTGTGAGCTCGCCTTTGTTGCTTGAGATGTTATGTGAACAATGTGAACCGATGATGGCTCATGAAGGTACTTTGAAGTAACCCTAACAAGGAAACCCGCTCAGGCTTTATGAGGGTTAAATGAATTCGATTTTGGATCGATTGTTGGGCCATGTTTAAGGAGTAAGCTTATGCTTTATAAGGGCTAAATGAATTAACCCTACAAGGTAAGACAGACATGTTTCATGATTCCGAAAAGTGTTGGAAATTCAAAAAAAAAATAATAAGGAGTAATGAAGAAGATCACATTTCATGATTTCGCTCAAACGGTTGGATTCCGAACTCAAGCGGGATCTAACAGTTGTGGTATCAGAGTAAGGGTTGGGCTCCAGAAATCAGTGCCCAACATGAAATCTACCGTTTTAGCCAAATCTTGCATGCTTTTGTTTTCGATCCAACAATTTGCTTGTTTGTGAATCTTACATAGAACATCCATAACTCTAAGAAAATAATTTAATTATCAAGTTCACATAATTAAACAACGTATATGAGATATAAAGATAGTTTAGAAACAAGAAAAATATCAGACAAAGACAATTTAGGTATTTAAATAGTACATACACTTTGAAAATGCATAGTAGAGTTATTAGTTGTATGGAAAATATACATAATAGAGGAAGCCTTTAAGGAATCAAATATGAAAGAGTTAGAGGTCATGCAGTTACAATAAGTAGAATTAAGGTAATATAACGAAGAACTACATGATGCGATCAATAAAGTAGGAGAGAAAATAGTCTTAGAATCTAGTTAAAGTTGATGTAAAGGTTTAAGATCTTTCAAGGATAATTTAGGAGCTATAGATGTATTTTCCATTATACCCTCTATGGTGATAGTAGTGATAGTAAATTAAGAGGATTAAAAGAGTTACCTTGTTTGAATTTTTTTTTTACATTCAGAGATGTGGTGACCATTCTTTTTATAGGAGTTGCAAAATACCTTCTGCTTAGCTGTATTTTGAGTGGTAGAAGTCTGATAAGAGGAGGTTTGAATTGCAAGAAAAACATTGATAAATGGAATAAATTTCTCCATTCGAAGGACTTTTAGTCGGGTCTCTTTTATGATTTTTTTAAAATTTTATTATCAAAGCTTGATAGAGATCTTAAGAAAATAGTTGTGGATGGACTCAAAATTTTCTCCGAGTTATAAAACGTCAAATATATTTTCGATTGAAAGATTGAAATAGGTAGTGGCAAGTTAGGATTAGGCCAAGTAGGAACTCCAATTGCCAATTAATCTCAAAGCTCATGTAATTCAGATATATAACTATATATAGTTTGCCATGTTGTTATTTATGGTGAAGTTATCTATAAATTTGAAATTGATTGACGTCATCAAATATATAATAACAATATTTTAGGAAATCTAATACCCCTTTAGCAGTATCAATCCATCAATAATCAAGTTTGATTACTTTGGATGTATTGTGAAAACATGTTATAATTTGATTATTCATACCATTTTAAGATATTAGACATTCTACGAATATGTCTTTTGCTTTATCTAGCTTTTAAGTAGGTTTGGGTATTTCTCCAGTAATAATAAACCAAAAAATAAACTTTTGAGAAAGATACACATTTCCTCAATCCACATATCACAGTTTGATCCATCAACAATAACATTAATTGATTGAGGAATGCGTTGATAAAGTTTAGAAGTATATATAATGCAAATAGAAGAGAAGTCCTTAACAACAAGGCCTAAAAACAAACAGATATAAAGAAACTTGTCTATAAAACTAGAATTTAACCAATTTGATCCTAAAAATAAGTTTAGAACAACCAAAAATCTTGTAAATCGATTTAAATTGAGAAAAAATCAACAAGAAATTAGTTTAACCAGTCAGTCAAAGGTTGGTCAACAAATCTGAACTGAGCTAGTTTAGATCAAACTGACTAAAGTAGTGATGACATGGGGAATGACATGGCAGAGTGAGACTTAATGTTGGTATGGTGCATAGATGTGACTAATGATATGGTACCAATTGGCGATATTTTGAACACTAAGAAGACAACATTTGGCATTATTGTTAACTGGATCTTTATGTTTTTCAAACGAAATGCTAGAGTTTTAAAGTGAACTTTAGACTTCTGGGGACATGTACAAGTGCATTTAGAGGAGTTAAGTAATTAGGTTTTTTTTTTCATTGAGATTATCTTTAAAAATAAAAGAGTTTAATTTATGTCAAATACTACTTAAACGATAAAAATATTTTTGAGAATCATGAATTAGAAGACTTAAAGAGTGCCTTAGAATTCAACACCATGTAAAAAGAAAAGAAACCTAAGCAAGAAAGATACTTTTTTATTTTTGTACATCTAAATTATTACATAATAGAAGTATTTATACATGAGTTTGAATATATAATTTCGTAAACATAAGCTTCAATTACAATTATTAGATAAATTTCATAAGATACCATTACAACTTTTACATAAATTCCATATCTTAATAATATGTTGTTACAATACTATTATACATTAACAATTAAAAAAACACTCATAAGATTGCCATTTAATGATATCTCTTATTTATACTCCTTTATTAACTTAAATCTAGATTGTTTTTATATTAAATTGCATTTATCTATTTCTTTTCATTCTTCCATTCCATTTCTTCATAATTTTTCTTTTGAGAATATAAAATTTTGATAAGGAAATTTTACTACTAGACATTAACAAAATTTCATTGTTGCATAAATTTTTCCTCTTCTTTTTTTAATAATGTTTGTGTGCATATTAAATTTTTATAATTTGGATAATAATTTAAAATATTTCTATATATTTTTGTTACAATTGAATAATAAAATAATAGTAAAATAGTAAAAACTTAAGGATTCAGGAGCCACGGGCTAAACTTCTAGCATTTTTATAAACCTAAGCGTGATTTCTAATATTGAACATTGAGATGCTCCGTACCATGTCCACAAGGACTTAGCAAGTTTGGAGCTACTTAGCATATGCTTTGTAACATATCCAATAATGTTGGGTCTCTTCTTTCTGCCACACAACTTTGGTCCAGAGATCCAGGCATAGTGTATTGGGCTACTATCCCATTTTCTAGAAGACATCTCGCAAATGGAAGTGATGGTCCTACTTCTTCAATCCGAAAATCAATATGATCAATACAATCGATATTGATTATACGTTCTCCTTTTACTAAGTGTCTTAAATATATAATAGAAAAATTATAATGTTAATAATAAAAATAAAGTTAATGAAAAATAAAAACAAATCAATAAAATACATGTTCTTCATTCTAATAGAGAAATTATAATGTTAATAATAAAAATAAAGTTAATGAAAAATAAAAACAAATCAATAAAATACATGTTTTGCATTCTTAGATTATAAGTAACGTAAACAAAGTTATTGAGTTTTTGACGTTCTATTCGATTGTGTTTTTTCATAGCAATATATTAAAAAGTGCTCCAATTATGTTATTTGATTAAGAAATCTAATAGCAAGCTTTCCTAATATTGGAGTACTTTCATCAAATAATCTCTACCACTTATCTTCATTTTAAATCAATAATTATAAATGTAAAAAATATTATTAATAAATAAAGGATAAACTAAAAGTATGAAAACTTATTAGGTGCATTTTTCTTCGTAAGTTCTCACTTTGTAAAAGATCTAACAAAACTCTATAAACCGTCGTGATACAATATAATTTCATTTGTTGCCATTGATTGATCTTTGTTAGGAAAATACCTTTGCATTCTATTACATCAAAGAGACCACTCATAATATCAACATCTGTACATAGATCTCCATTATATAGGACATAAGGATTGAGAAAATAAGCTGCTAATTGGATCCTTTAAATAAGATTTTTATCCCATCACCGGTTAAGAATATCTATAAAAGACTTGTACAATTTCTCCTTCCATTTAAAAAGATTCATATTTGTTTTGTGAACTTTATACATTCCACTATATATATATATTTCAAAGATGGCTTCTCATTTGAGTCTACAATCCTTAACAACCTTATAAGTAGAGCCATAGTCTTCACAATAATCAAACAAGCATTTAAAGGAAAATATGAATGGTATAACCATCTAGCCTATACTCGTTTACATTGTAAAACAACATCTTTATCAACCAAATCACTTTTAAACTAAGTTGAAAACTAAAAGTAGCTCTCGGAAAAAAGATAAGAATCTATGTTAATAATAACTTTCCCTTTTCCTTTATCTAATATTTATTGTACCTTATCATCTCCAAAAGATACATTATGAGCCTCTTTATTTTTCCTTTTTCTTTTTTACTGTTTGCAAATAATTTCCAATCCTCTCACGTACATTAAATGATACTTTTTTATGAGAAACAATTTACCCCTAGTACTAACAAGATGTTCTTTCATTTTATAAATTCCTCTTTTAAACATTGTACTACAAAACATACAATTATATTAAATATTTCCATCAAATGTTTGGGAAGAAGAAAAATAATATTATGCTGGATCAAACTTACTACGAGTAGATGATGTTATGTTCATTAAATCTTTTTCTGATGATTCCATATTTTTCATTATAATTTCAACCCAAAAATACAAAAAAAAGAAGTTGAGTTTTGTATACAACTATAAGATTTGGACATATAAGAAAGCAACATATATTAAAAATACTTGTCCTACTGAATACATTGTATTTTCCAAATTGATATTGTTAACAACATTCATATTAAAATGTGGGAATAGGTAAGTTAAAAAAAAGGACATAAAAATGAACGAAAATCTTTTACTTATTATATATTTTGTTTTTGAAAACAGTTGAAAATAAAAATAGATGCCTTAGTTTTATCAATTATCACATTTAAAAAGTAAATTAGACTAGACTAGTTATCTAAGTTTTGAAAAAAAAACTAAAAAGAAAAAGAGAAATAATTTAATTGAAAAATTTGTCTCTAACTTGATACAATAACTCTTTCGATTTTCTTTTTTAGAGGATCAATGAAGTAATATATGGGCTAAAATCCTAATAATTAAAAAAAAAAAAACATGATAAGTTGGATTACCGTATTTTGTCCCACATTGATAAAATATGGTTGTATCTAATCGACATTTGGCTTCGCTAGATGATTGTTGTATTTATTTATTATTTAAGTTAACATTGAATAAAATATTAGTATAAGGCCGTAAACTTTTTGCGGGTGAGACATAAAGGTTAAGTTGCCCTTGTTCTCCTAATTACCCAGAGCCGTTGATGTGGACATAGGGGAACTAAAATACTAAAACTTAATTACTCTTTTGAATCTTTAATTTTCTAAAACTATTACCTATATTTCTGAGTTTGTTAGTTGTCGTCAACAATAATAAAGTCCCGCTCCCTTCACCCACAACTTTATTGCCTACAAACTTCACCATCTTGGCTCATTATGCTTTGCACACTCTGACACTTGGTAAAAACAACTGTATGTCCTATTAGGCTTATTATTCACTCATTCTTCATATTGTTAAGAAAAATAACCAGCAAAAACATACACAAAAAGCAATTATATCGTTTTGACTTTTTTGTCCATTATCTTCTCGCCCTCTCTCACTTTCAATCAAAGCTTTTTCTTAGGTTACCAACAAGACAAAGATATTCCACACCTACGTTATCTTTCTATCTTTTTGCCATATGGTTTAAAACTCTCCGTTTATTGCCTATAAACAACAATCTTGCTTGCTTCCAAGTCCTAAACATCCCATAATGCAGTAAACAAAATGTCCGACAATCGCAGAAGAGATTTACATCTACAATCAACCTACAATTCTCAATTCTTCTCCAATATTTCTTAACCAGAAATACACCACACCAGTAAACGCAACGTCTTTGAGTTGGATTCATAAACCAACAAAAAATCAATCAATTTGTCTGCTTCATTTAAAATTTTAAGTTTTTTCATTTTTTCCATAGCCTTAATTCTATGTTGGTTTGCCTTTTCATGATCCAAACACAGCAAGAGTTGTGTTTTTCTCACAGATCTTACAACCCTCGTTCCATTTTTTGATAGACACAATTTTCACAAAATTTAGAGAAGAGAGAGTTGGGAAATAATCAACAGAAAGTGAAGAGAAAGTAGAGAAGACGTGGTGAGAGACAAAACTTTAAAAGCTGTAAAAATAGACCGAAAATGGGGAGAAACAATTAATTGTTTTATTTAAAATTAATTAATTAAAGTTTATAAAATTATAACCAATGCATCTATTACACTCTGTCAAAAAAAACATTTGACGTAATTTTTTATATCAATTTTATTAACGAAAATACTAACATTGAACTACATTTGTGAAAACTTAAAAGTTTAAATATTTAATTGTCTTTTTTTTAAAGTTCAAGTTATAATTAAAAAATTAAGAAAAGTTTGAATTTTTTTTAATCAACCCAATATTATAATAACAAATCAAAGAACTATGAACACAAAAAGAATAAAGAAGAAAGTCAGAACATAATACCCCTAATCTTTCATCTTTAAAGTGATGATGGAAAATTCATCTATGACTTTGAGCAAAGAACCAGTGATCATCAACAAAAACTTCCAAGTGCTGACAGAGGAATATCCAAAAGTAAAATAAAAAATAAAAAGGAGTATGATACATAGATTGATCCTTTACATAATGAAAATCCCATCAAGAAGCAGCCGTCGTTTTGTTGCAGATTCTTCATCCGTAATTACATGCATTTACTAAAAGAATAAGAACCCGATCCTAAGTCTCCTTTTATAAATCTGCCCTCGTCTTGTTCCTGCATTCACCAAATCAAATACAGATGACAAAGAAATAAAGCCACAGATTTGGGGGAAGCAAATGATAAAAGATATTTGGGGGAGAAACATTTACAGGCACTGCTGAACAAGAAAATCATTCTGCTAGATCTTTTTGTAAAATATTAGATGTCACTGCTAACTAAGGCAGCTAACAAATTTAACCTTGTTCATATCATTAAGCACCTCAACAGATTCTTGTTCAAGGGTCAGACAACTTTAGACAAATGTTCACGGTATCAAGTATTTACCTGTTTCACCATCACGTTTGCTATATCTTCCAAACAGCCAAAATTATTGTATAAAGAAGATTCATGTTGTTTCTGCTCCCTTACATCATACCCTTCCTTTGACCTTACATATGTCTCCAAGGCTGACTTTAGAGCCTCGTTATGCCTCATGAAAGAGGGGTCAACAGAAACTGATTGTGCTGTTGAACTGAAGCTTGTCGTTCTCTGGAAACTGCTGCTACTCGACTCCAAACTATGGACCCTAGGACTCTCAGAAACATTACCAGCAAGAGTAGAATTAGAACTACAAAAGGCATTTGACTGATAATGTGTACCTAGTCTCACGTCATCCCAAACATGAGAAGTATTTTGAATCATCTGTCCATTATTAGTGCTAACTGAATTTACTTGATACCGTAAATCTGCTTTAGAGTTTTGCAAGTGAATGGGCAATGATGAAATAGAAGAAACATCACCATGATTAGTTCCACCCTGCAAAGCCATTTTGGACATGCAGTCCCCAATGATGCTAGGACGTAAAGCAGGCTGTTTAAAATGGTCATTTGACGTAAAAGAATTTGACTGAGTAACAACTGAAGGAGTAGCACTTGACCAGCTTTCATTGCATCTACCGTGATCTGTAGCAAGGGTAGAGAAAACTGAATCCAAGGGAGCCATGGTAAAAGAAGACTGTTTGCCTAACTTTTTCCCAGCTACATCTGCTTGAGCAAGCTCTTCTAGCATCAAAGGTCTGTTTGAAACATCGAGATAAGTAATGCTTGAGCTTCCTATGATCATATTTGAATCTGGAAAGCCATTGGAAATGGGAAAAGTGGTTGTATCATCCATTGTGCTGGAAAGTTCTCTGCCATAACTAGCACCCTTGCTAGGTTGCATTTGATCAAGTTCTACAGACAATGGCATCCCTTGAAGCATACTTGTACCCTTTCCAGGCTGTATGACTGACTGGAAGTTATTCTGACTGTTGCCTGAATGGCCTACACTTTGCTCATTCCCTATTGGAATCACTCCAGGAGAAGGAAGGCCACGCAGGCCCAAACTCGCTGGGGAATTCAGTCTTCCTAGCATCACTCCATGAGAGAGTGGTCTGAAAGCTGTAGTGTGGAACTGCCCGCCAGTTGCCAGGTTGTGTAATCCAAGTCCATTCATTGAATTCATCTGCAAATAAGAAGCATCCTCACAACGCAATGCTGCCACCATGTTAGCTTGCTGGTTTGCCACAGTGCTAATCCTTTTAAGGTAAAGCCTATATTTCTGCAACCAAAGAATGATTCACTTAGCTTTTGTTTGGCAACATGTTTCAACCAAGGCAGGAAAGCCAACAGCACACACCTGAAGATGGCTCGCCACATTTTCTCTTGTAAGCTTTTCAACATTCATCAACTCGAGAATCTTCTTAGGTACTGCCTCTGCATGGTGAGCAAGAAAATATCAGAATTAAGGTTAAACAATAATCTGCATTTTGGACTCGATTTGGTATGTCTAACCTGCACGATATTCAATCTACTCAATTACCGGTGATATGCTTTTCATGTAAATTCCAAGAAGCATAGTATGATTAAGAGATAAGGACATACTGTCAATGCCAAGCTGATTAACAGCAGCAACAAACTTGCGATGTAGGTCAACTGACCAAACAACCCGAGGCTTCTTTTGAGTTGCTGGATCTTCATTTTCATGCCTATCTTCATCGTGATTTTCATCCTCATCTTCATTCTGGTCCTTTCTTTTCTTGGTAAGCTTTGGATCAAGTAAGGCTTCACCACTTTCACGAGAAGGCTTGTCTCGATTTTCAACATTATTTAGGTCCTTAGTATCAATTTTCCTTCTCCTAACTACATGTTGCCAGATGGTCTTTAGCTCCTCAATTCGAACTGGCTTCAGCAAATAGTCACAAGCTCCATGAGTGATCCCCTTCATCACAAGCTTAGGATCACTATTAGCTGACAACACTGCACATTGGCATTGATTACTTGGTTAAACGTTGGTGAAAAAGATCATCAGACAGTCTTAACCGACTAGAATGGCATGACCTTAATCTTCAAACAAGTAATTATAAATAAAAATGAAGTATTCATAGATTTCAAACTCAAATCAACTCCAACAACCAATATCTCTTCTAATGGTGCTTGGAACGGCAGGAGCTTTAGAAGTCAACAATTTTGTTCCCCATTCGTGAAAACATGCAGAATCAGCTATCCATGTTTCATCCAATTTCGAGGGAAAAATAATGGAAATATTTTGAAATACTATGCGCAGCTTGTTCACTTACTTATAACAGGTAGGTCCATCTCAAGGCCCACAAGCTCAAGCAACTTAAAACCATCCATGTCTGGCATATGAACGTCACTGATAACCAGGTCGAACATGTTCTTGTTATCTCTCAACAACTCCAGTGCTGTGATTGCATTACTCGTCGTGGTAACTGCAGAATCCACGTTCTCCGTAATGAAATATAAGCAACTTCATAAGCTCCCGTGAGAAACTCAAACAATAAAAGTCCATACATATGCCCATTTGGAAAAATACAATTTAAAAAAATGCTTGAACCAATTGAATCATGTAAAACCGAACGACAACAAAATTCAAGAACTTGAATACGAAACAGAAAATGGAATCATATAATCCTAGATAAACAATAACGGCAAAAGCCACTTCAAGAAATGGGGAATAAAGCTTCTTGAAGTATATACATATCTAAGAACCTATCTTCAAAGAGAAAGATGACAGCTTTGCTCAACGAGAAGTGACAAATCAAGAGATTCACTTGATTGAATGGTCTAGAACATTAAGTACAGGTTCCATATCATAGGCAAGTCAGTTCATAAATTACAGAATGGAGAATTAGGTCATCTCAACAAAAGCACCAAACTTGTGGTATTTAAAGGACTTAGGCAATCAAACCAACATAAGAACCTTAGAAACAAATCATGGAACAAAAATCTCATGTACAGAAACTCATGGACAAGTCAACCAAAACAAATCGAGAACCAAAAAGAGGAAAGAAAGAAGAAGAAGAAAAAGGAGGAGGAGGAGGAGGAGGGGAAGAAGAAGAGCAAACCATTATATTGGCATCGACGAAGCAGAGTCTGCAACAGTAACAGACAAGTGGGGTCATCGTCCACGGCCAAAACCCGCATGCCGACGGGAAACTGGTCTTTGGCTTCTCCAATCCCCTTCTCTATAGTCATTTTTCTTTGTTGTTTTCTCTCTCAAGGAGAAAAAGAAAAGACTAATAAAGCAACGACCTTAATTTTCTACCTTCCACCTTGAAAACCCAGAAGGCACACCAACAAAAGAGCTTGAAACAGAGAGTAACAGGAGAAAGAAAATTATTGGTGATTAGTACAGTGAGACCCGTATAGACTATAGAAAAGTCTGACTACTCTGTTTTATCGTCCTTTATTTTACGTCCTGCTCGAACAATTTTTTGTAATGTTCTTCTGTTTTTTCAACACAGCGTGAAAGCCATATCTCAGTATATCTGGAATTGGAGGCGTCGGTGATTTTCTACCTTGCGCGTCGCCTTTACGCGCACCTGTGCAATTGTTCTCGCACGTAGCTTTCATTCAAACGAAACAGGTAATTGGTGTAGCAGTCTAGTCTAAGTAAGGACAAAATCGATAATGACCTTATCTGCATGTTCAATTTTTCTGTTATAACTCACCAATTACCAATTTATATAATTTTTATATTACATATTTTGTTATATAATTTTTATTTTTACTTTAACCATATCTCAAAACATCCTAATAGTTTAAATTTGATATAACAACGATCTCTTTACTTCTTTACTTTTATTGATATTACATATTTATTATCTATTATTTAAATAATAATCATAATTAATATAAAAAGAAGATTTAATTCTTGGGCAAATATAAAATTAAAAATAATAAAAAAATACTTAAAATGTTACAATTAACTACATCAAAATATCATATAATAAGAATAATATAATTCTAAAAACATTACACAAGGATTTCGTATTAAGTAACACAACAAGTTAGAAGCAAAATCTTAAATAAAAACACTTACAGTTAAAAATTTTATACTTATAGTACATTTATAAAATTTAGCATATACATAAAATATAAGTAAATTAAAACGTAAAAAACTTAGAACTTCATTAAATGACATCTTTTTAAATCGCATTATCCCTAATTTTTATTTAATAAAAAGTTCTCATTAATGAGAGTAATCTCATCATTAATATCATTTAAACTCACCGCACCAAATGATATGTCAATAACTTTTCATCTAAGATTATCTTGCAAGTTACTCTCTTCTATAAAATTTCGTTCTTTATAAAATCAATCTATAAGAAGAAGGATATGATCAACATAAATTTGATATATAGAACTACTTGTTCTAGTAAGAGTCATACTAAATATTTATTATTAAGAAATTATATTCATCTTAATAATGATAATAACATACATTTCTTGAAGATTCAAGTTGTATTGAATAAAGATTAAATTATTTAATTTTTTGTATTCCAATCTATTTCTTTTTATTTTAGAATAACTTAATTCAAATATACTTTAATTCCTTTCACACTTGGTTACCCTCACACATTGATTTAAAATTTAAATTGTAAACCTTTACAATTCTAAAACACTAGCCTAAATTGATCACACTAAACAATAGCAAGACAAAAAAAAAAGTAATCTTATAAACATAATAAAAAGTAACGAAAGGTGAAAAAAAATATACTTAAATTAGGTTTATCTCTTTGATGTATTATTATGGGCATATTAAAATCACAACAAGAATCTTTGTACACCTCCATTTATAAGTTAAAGAGACCTTACATCATCTCATGTGAAATAATTATTGTGATAGTTAATAGTATTTCATTATTAACTTTAGCTTTATTTGTAAAAATTGTTCTAAAAATAGACACAAGAGGATTCAGAAATGCCTAGGGAGAAACAAAAAAGAGTAAAGTTGTCTTTCTCATCTTTTATTCATGACTACAAGATAAGGTATATACAAGGAAAAAATATTTTTTAGATTATTCTTAATTGCTTCCTTCGCTATCTCTGTGGGATCATAAAAGTAACCCATCGTTTCCTTCTTATCATTATTAGATAGATGAAGTATTCTCGCTAAAGGCTTACAAGCTCAGACAACAAATTTAAAATTGAAACTAAAATTCATGATCTTCAGGTATAATTATAGAAACTTCTATTCCAACATTCAACCTGACATATTAAGATGCAACCTATTTATTACTTGTAAATATTTATTTCACTTCTTTATTTTAAACAAAATATTAAAGTAATAAGAAATTAGTTGCAAATCTTATAATGCAAGACAACACAAATTCCTATCATTGGTGAAAATTTTTCTCATCAAATTCGAAACACATACATGATTAGAGATGAACTTAGTCACTTTTCTTACTTTCTACACAGTTTCATCAATAACAGAAAAGTATCTCACATCTCTTATATTTTTCAATATTAGGAGAATGCAATATGTAACAGAAATAGTCTAATAGAAAAAATTATACTTGCTTTGCAACCTTTTCCCAACTACTTTATAAGTAGTATTATTATCAATAATGGACTGACCAATATTTTTCAGGTCGAACTTCATTCAAAACTTCATCAAATATTTCTAACAAATTATCCTCAATCCTTGCAAGGATAAATACAACAAAATCCGAAAACATATTCTTCTTAGAAGAACAAACAAAAAATTTGATAATGTTGATAATGAGATCATATCTTATATTTGTGTAATCATCACACATAATTGAATATCCATAAGTTGCCTAAGTCATTCTTTTCTTCACTCAAATAATTAACTCTTTATTTTGTAAATAGAGCTACTCAAAAGGTTATCTTTATAGGCATTAATTAGAGCAGCTTTGTATCATAGACCATAAGAGATTATCTCATTCATTATAAGTTAGTAATAATAAGACTAAGTAGAATTGAATGACACACTTGCATTATACCACCATCTAATCATTACTATATTCATATTAAGAGTTGCTTCTTTAAATTGTAATGCACTACGAATTGAATGTTGAGTTCCAAGAGTTGTTTACGAAACAAAAAAGCTAGACCCCCATTTTCTTCTCTTTCTCACACTACTTCCAACAATCTCTTCTTTTGGGCAGGAGCACTACCTTCAACGTTACTAATATCATCCTAACTACTGCAAAAAGAATTTCTACTGTCAATTTCATAATTCAGTCTTTGCTTTCTTTCTGTTTCATTTTGACACTCTTCAAAGAAAGTTTTATCTTTCATTTCAAATCATGGCTACCTTTATTACATGGCTCTATATCACCTTTGATTCTAGCTAAATATTTCTTTAATTTATTGATTCTCCTTCCTTTAAAATATATGTTGCAAAACAAACAAATAATATGGTTCTTCATACCAAAAACTAATCTAGCATAAGCCTAACTAGATCATCTTATCTTCTAAAAAATGTTGAATTATCAGGAGTTGAACTTCATTTATATGTTATGTAGTAAAATAAATAAGTAAGAAAACTAAAAGATAATTAATTAACAAATAAAAGTCAATATGTATACTTCAAACCAATACCAAAATTCTTCACAATCAAGATATGAAACAATTTGGATAGGCACAATTCGATAATAAACTCCTTCATGCAAGTTTCAGCCTTTATATTCTAATATTTAATTTTGAGAAATAATATATGTACACATCTTACTGTCAATTTTCCTCAAATAGTAAAGACATAAGCAAGCTTTTCCACAATTATTGTACTATAATTTGACGTTTACTAATGTAGCAATTCACATCAAGTCATATGTAAGCCTATCAAAACTACTAATATTTAGGTTCATTTATATCAGTTAGATTACTATGGATGCCTTTCTATTGATCCATTCTAACTTTCTTCTTTCAGATGATATAATTAGACAATTATTTAAGTAAGCTGGATCCAAACTTCATAGCTTTTAGGATCATCTAAACAAGCTTTAACATTCCCAATTAGTGATTCAATGCATGAGAAATCAAAAAGTTAAGACATTTCATGTTCTAACAATTATGTCATGTTTCACTCTTCGCTCACTACAATTTATAGCTCATCCACTTTAGTTTTTAACTCAAACTGAATTTGATGAGCGATGGCAACAACTAGCGGTAGGAATGGTGTAATGACCGGCAGGTTGGAGGACTGAGAAAAAGACAATGGATAGGCTATGAGCAATAGAGGACAATGGTGGAGAAGGATGGAGAGGAGACGACGAATGAAGAGGAGGCGACAAAGAAGGTGGAGAGTTACGACGAGATAACACAAAGAGAGAAAAAGATGGAGTTGAGGAGATAAATGACAAAAGCTTGCGAGTTCAGAGCAAAGGAAAATGGAGAGGAACAACAGTGAGTGTTCTGGCGAGGAGAGGAGAGAGAGTCCGTGTGATGAAAGTCGACGACTAAGGTTAGTTTTAGGAAAAAGTTCAAATTTTTTTAACCTAGGCTTGGAACTCTTTTAAAATTACAATTTAGACTAATATTTGATCGACATTTTAGTTTTCAATTGGGACGAAAGAGTCGAGACTTGCTTGTAACTAAGCTTGATATTGTAACATGTAACGATACCTTAATTACGTATTTTAAATCGTTTATAAAAGTGTTAAAAATGAAGAAAATGTAAAATATTTTATTTTAATTCCATCTAAACTTCTGAAGCAATTTTTTAGGCTAAAATGAGATTCAATCTTTCGGAACATTAACCGAAAACATTCACAGACATGCGGTCAACGTCTTTTTACAATTTTCTCAAAACGTAAGCTCTTTTAAGAGGTTAGAGAAACTTTATACTTACGATTGATATGGGCAATTGTAGGAGGCCTTAACCTTTATATATAGCTTCTATATTAGGCTTATAGGCCCGATATAAATCCGGTCTATACTGATTGGGATTTATTTTCCACCCGAACTTTAATCCATTGATTTAAATCATTTATTGAGCCACTTTATTATCTTTATCCGGATTAAATTACGTAATTTAACCGATAAGTTATTTAAAAATCGAAAAATGCAATTAAGTATTGTCCAATTTTATGAAAAATTACAAAAATATCTAACAAATATGAGATTCCTTCTTTTGGTGGAATTGAATTTTTTAGTAGAAATGAATCTTGAGTTTTTGTATTATTCTTAACTATATATAAGATTTGAGGGTTTGAAAGACAAAAAATAATAATAGGAAGTGGATTTGTACTGTTTTGACCTAGCAGGACCGTGTCACACTGTAACATAGCACGCGTGATCGAGCGTGCTTCGCGGTTAATGGAGGCGACTTCTTTGTATTTATTAATTTTGGCCTATTAGGCTTTTCAATATTTTAAAGCTTACAGAAGCTTTAATTCAATAATGAACACAAAAACCTTTTCCTATAGAGTTCGAGGACATCAACCACTTAGAATTTTAGTGACACCTTTAGGTGATAGCATAAGCGTTAGGATAAAACATATAATATCTGCTACCATTTGGTATAAAAAAAATAATTCTACTAAAAATTTACTAATTAAAATAAATTTATTTATAACTTCTTGTTAAACTAATAATTTCTATGGCTAATTGCTTATTATTAGTCACTATGAAGAAGAAAGTATATGAAAGTCAAAGTTCAAATAACAAAAAATTAGCTAGACTTTTCAAATTTTAATTTACACTGCATAGATTTGTTTTATTAAAACATATGATAATATTAATGTATTGAATATTTTAATAAAGGATATAAATAACCAGTAAGTCATTTCTTAAAAATAAAAATTTATTTTTTTGCATCAATTTTTTTTTATTAGTAAATATATAAAATTAATTAAATTAATCTCACACAACAGCTTAAATTATTGTAATAAATCTGTAAATTAACCCCTTTTTCACGTTGGAAATTCCGCTGTAATCCAACTGTCAGCAACACAGCGCTAGAACATTTTCACGATCTGTATCCACACCTTCTCCCTGTTAAAATTGGTGACTAATGTTGTAGGGACAACCAATTAACAAAAAGTAATAGAGCTAGCCAATCACCTTCCACTTGAATGCCCACTCGTCGTGTGTAAGTAGTGACGTCTTTGTGGAAAAAGCTACGGTG
Source organism: Erythroxylum guanchezii (assembly GCA_025629825.1). Lineage (NCBI taxonomy): Eukaryota > Viridiplantae > Streptophyta > Magnoliopsida > Malpighiales > Erythroxylaceae > Erythroxylum > Erythroxylum guanchezii. The sequence goes on from JAOTAX010000008.1 coordinate 16,344,327, forward strand.
TATAAATGTGGGATCCAGATAAGCAGTAAGTGCATACCATTGCTTGTTATGATGTATCTTATCTAGATTAAGGAGATTTAATCACTCAGGTTATGCAAGCTAAGTTTAGTTTAAGTACCCTTCAGCTTCAAGTCCGTCATCACCTTGTATGATTGTTAATTGACTGTGTCCATACGAGCCCCGAATATGACTACCAAGTACCAACTGGTGGCTATGGTGTTTGCTTTTTTGACGCCAAATAAGGTTCAATCATTGCTCAATTTTAGATACAAATAGCAGGGCATACTTATGCCCGGAGCAAATGGTTATGCGGCCTCAATTTTGAGAAATGACAAAATTATTAGGATAACATACACAAGATTTATGTGTTAAGTGATAAAAAATTTAAAATTTTATACTTTTCAATTAAAAATTACATTTAAATTTCCACTAACAAATAATAGTAAAATATACGTTGTAGAAATAATCGTGAATTAATCAAGATATGATAATTTAATTCAATTTTTAAATTTAATTTAAATTAATTAAAAAAGATTAAAATTAATAATTTAATATATTTACAGTAAATTATTAATTTAAAAAAATTATTAATTCAAATCAGATTTGAAAGTTTAGTGGAGTTGAATTTTTACGCTAGTAGCATTTAATTGATTAATGTGATATTTTTATTAGAAATATTTCACCTTTTTTTAACAAAAATTTAAGAAAAAATTTTCTTTTCAAAATTCAAAATCAAAAAATATTTTTAATAATTTTAAAAATAAAAACTTTTTAAAATTGCTTAAATTATAAAAGAATTCTTTGTTTTTTATTTAAATTATTATTTACGTTATACATTTACATACATATTAGGTACGTGTATGGCCTAATATAGCTCAGAAAGCAGAGGTTCTTCCTTCATCACTCATGCAGCTCTACAGAGGAATAATAGGCTGAATCATAGCTACGTCAATATAGTTTAAAAAATTTCAGAAAATAAGCATAGGCTAAGTATGCAACAGCTATAAGAACAATATCTTTATAAATGTGAGACAAGACGGTCCTTCATAAAAGAACAAGCAATTCTTATACTTTGTATGTCTGTATATGTATACGCATAAAGTTGACGACTAATAAAGTTAAAGCACAAAATGTCAACTCAAGACATCGAGTGCTGAATAAGCTGTTTTTACAAAATTGGAGATCCTAGCTAGACCACAAATGCGGAGGCGTGCAAGATCCCAATGACCTTTGTTTGTGATTTATCTATATATAATCCTAAGAAAGCATCTTTTTAATTAATTTGACCCCTCCAATGATAATCAGATGGGATAGCTTCAGTTTGCATGACAGCAGAATCCTTTCCGGCTCCACATGCCCGAATAATCTATTCCTTATGTTTCATATATATATATATATATATATATATCTGTGTGTATATATATATATATAAATATATTACAAAATAATTATACTCCTTGGTTTCATATAATATGCATATCTCTAAGATTCATGTTGGCTCCATATCTTAGAGATTCCTTTTGCTTTTTGGTAGTCACATGACCTACCTTAGGCATGACTACTTTTAAGGTGTACAGGGGGAAGAACGTACCTTACCTGCTGCTTATATATCAAGATGCTTATGTAAAAGGTTGTCTCATATGACTAATATACATGTATATGAATGCATGCACAAACACACACACATATATAGTTGTAAAAAGGGCTGCCAACTAACTATTTCATTCGGAATTCAATCATGAATATCACTGAAGCATACATGAACTCCGCTTGCATGTGTGAACTACATAAGGCAGAAATAATTCCGTTTTCTGTAACCGACCCGAATGATTAAGGGGAATTAAAACCTCGTTTTTGGAAGGATTTAAGCAAGTTTCAAACTTGGTTTTGGCGAGTAAATTCAAAACAACAAAGGCCTTACCATCCTCGATTCAAATTAAACAAGTTTGACTAGACGAGCAGTTCGGGGTGGGTGCACCGTGAACGAGCGTTAGGCAAGCCACGCCATGAAATTAGATGATCATATTCTACTGCCGAGTAGCTTAATCGAATCCGGGAATATCTGGTTTGCATCTGTTTTAAAATGCTTTCGTATGCCTACGTCATCATTATTATAAATGATCCCAATCTCACAATTTGATTAATGATTGAAGTATTAATGATGCGAATCTGGTGTTTAAGCTAGGCATAGGCATTGTTCCCACGTCAAAGCTATACTAATCGATCAGCTGTTTTCATCATATTCAAATGAATTAGCGGCACGAACCTTCAGATGTTCAAAAGTAAACTAGATTATAGCAAGTTTCCACTTGCCATGAATTTCGAGTTTAACCCAAAATAAACATGATGAGTAGAAAACACCGTTCAGAAACTTCGACCAGTGTGCAATATTCCATTATCTTTCACCACAACGGAAAATTTTAGCTTTCCTAAAAACTAAACATTAGAATACCTCAAATAAAAGTAGATGTCTATATCTTACGGCTTTCAACTGTAGACTTAAATTTGCATCAATAAAATATTTAACTAATTTTCCATAATGACCCATTATTCAATACTATCTTAAATTAACAACAAATTTAACTTGTTGGTCATATCTAGAAGTTTAGTCATATCTTGGTGCATTCTATGTTAAAAGTATGTAGAACTTAGAAATAAAACCACAACAATGAAACACTCACTTGCCCCTTAATTTTCCTGAAGTTGCAGCAAAATAAAATTTTACATTTCTATTAATCTTATGCTGCTTGCCAGGCAGAGTCTGGAATATAAATAGTTAGTAATGTTAATATAAATCCAACCTCGATTCTCTTAGAGATTTCTGATGGTTGATTTGTAACTCACTACTATAAAGAAACTAACAATTCAATAGCCTAATAGACAAAATGAATCAATCCATATAATCCAATGAGTTAAGACCGAAATTATAGGATTTGAATTTATAATTTTCATATAATAAATTCTCATTTAGATTATTATTGAAGAATAAAACAGAAGACACAAAATTATGTGTATAAGGGTTTTATATATGTTTTTCTTGTACTTTCCTTTTAAAATTATTTTATTTATGAATTTTAATTCATATTCATCTCAAAGATGAATAATATTCTAAACCATAACAAATAGATGATGATGGTCTCTTAATCTATTTAAAATTTTTAGAATATGATTTAAAATGTGCCATTGTGAGAAAATTTAGTTTTGAGTGGTTTAATATTTGAAAATTATTTAGTAAGAGTCGATTATCCTAGGCGTCTTATTCTCCTCTATGTTCGCTTTATTTTTAATAATGTTAATAATAGACTCTGACCTCTGTGTTTAAACACCATTATAATATATCTATAATGAATATGTTCACATCATTAACAAATCAAATCATCCACTTCTTTTCAAAATGTATCTTTTTTGTTCATTCCTGACAATAGAGGCGACGAATTAGTGATTAGGACAAAACAGTAATGATATGTAAAGAACATAAAACATTTGTAAACCAAAGTGCTGATCCTACTGCAGGATTTTTATTATTTCTCTGCAGGCTTAACAGATGTGTTAAAAGCGAGTTTTAAGGCTTAACTTACAACAATGGTTTAGATCAAATCAAGTTTTCTAACGTCAAACACAAGATTTATTAATTCTAACCTATTTCATAGAATACATCTTTTGAATATTCAATAATTCCATTTCATGTAATCTTTAGGAGTGGTTAAGGTAAATGTTAATATGGGGTTGAAGTTTGCTTCTTTTATGATTTTTTTTATTTTAAAAGGACTAAATTAAATATACTTCATCTCATAAATCTACAGTTTTTTTTTGTCTGATGATTGTTTCTACTTAGTCAACTATATTTTTTATAGTCAATTTAACTAAAAAGATTTTAGCACATAATAGTCTTTAGTTGATTGGGTTTATTTATGATAGTTTTGATTTTAAAAATATATGTATTACTTAATATAAATTTACATATATCGAGTAATAGTGTACAAATAAATATAATAATTTTAAAATACTATTTTATTAATGTCAAAAATAAATTTACTAATCCTATATAGTCATGCAATTATTTTTGTTTAATAGTAAAGTAGTAACTAAGGGGCCATTTGGTTCTACTTCTATTTTTCTATTGTAGTTTTCAGTTTTTGCTTTATATTTAACCTCTACAAGTTGAACTTCCCTTAACTGATTAAGCTTAGCTTCATTCAGTTATTTCACTCTTTTTGTTCCTATATTGAACTTATATGGTCAAGATTAATTTTAATTATCATCATATAAATTTATTTATATTATATGAAACAAATTGTTAATGTAGGAATTATAATTAAAAAAGACAAGTCTTGGTCTAGCATATGATAATTCTCATAAAGAAGAAAATATTATTAAGCTAACTAAAGAAGTTGTACTATACTACATAGAACTAGAAAAAAAATCCAAAAGTTCAATGCAATTGATGTGGGAAAGAATTTTCTCCTTAAGCTACAATTTGTACTTTTTACTTACTTTGTCATTTGAAAAAAAAATCGAATGAAAGAGCGTAATGATGTAAGACAATATATGATTAGAACTAAAGTAGATCTCAATGGTATTGTTGCATTATAAGATATGAAACATGATTGTATTGAATTGCATAAGGTAACAAATGTCATAATTGTTACTAGTAGGATTCCTTTCACGTTTATTGAAATTGCATGCATTAAGTATCTTATGTCAATTAGGAAAGAGAAACAATATAGAAAAAAGTTGTTGGAAGAATGAAATATAAAAAAACAATTATGCTTTATTACGAATCATTCTATTGATAACAAGTGAAAGTTGCAGAAAGGATAATTCATTTTAAGGCATTAAAATGAATTATCCTTTCTGATGGTGAGAAAGCCTAAGAAACATGTGTTTTATAAACTGAATGAAAGTTTTCTATGACAAGTACAAAAGGTTTCAAAAGTTTTGCTTTTCTTTTTATTATAAACTGTTACCCACGAGCTTTCAAGCTCACCCCTTTTCTGTCCCATTTTCAGGTGATAGCTAAGAGATCAAGTGATTGAGAGCCTAAGGGAATTGCTTCATTTGCTATTTTGTATTTTTGTAATAAGCCAATGGTGCGGTTTTTGAGATGTAAATAAAGTTTTTCAAATTCTGTTGCTTGAGTAATGAAATGATAGATTGAAGTAGTTTCGATTGTGTTTGTTCATATTGCCTTCTTTGTTCAAAGAGTTAAGTTTTGTTTTGATGTTTTACTGTCGTGGGCACGCCACCTTTATGAAATGATGTCTAATAAGGGTTCATAGAAATAACCCTATAAGGAAATATGCATGTTCAAGTTAAGTATGATGATATGCGCAAAAGTTGGGTTCCGGATATAAACGATACCCAACATTTGTGGTATCAGAGTAAGAAGATGAACCGATAATAGTTAAGGTGATTTATTGGAGCACGCTCATGTTTCATGATTTCACAAGAGTTGGATTCTAGAAACAAGCGGGATTCAACATCAACATAACTAGCTTTGATATTTCATTCCTTTTTGTTTACTAAAAATGTAATTTAACTAGTCACTACTACCAACAACACTTTATAAAATCCTCCCCAAACAAGTAACACTTAAATGCTAGTACACTGAGTATCATAACCATTATGGTTAATTTCCACTTTGGTATTAAAAGAACTATCAAATTTTGTCATAGTGACTTGGTAATGTTTATTAATAAATCAAGAATGTAATGGCATTTAAAAATATATAATATCAAATGATGCATTAATCTTTGACCATTTTAAAACAATTCTTATACATCAAATCACCAACAATAGTAAAATAAGTACTTGTAATTCTAATACTACTTATAGGGAGTATAGAGATAAATAAACTAGTAAAAATGTGAAGAGCTTTATATATTAAAGCTAAATTAATATGTAACTAGTAAAAATGTGAAGAGCTTTATATCTTAAAGCTATATTAATATGTATGATTTCTTTTAATGTACAAACTCCAGCAAAATAACATTTAGAGAGCATACTTTATTCCCATAAGAAGAATGACATTCAACTACCGTACTAACGTAAAGAAACAAGGACATACTATCAATGCAAGTTGATTAACAAATGCTATAAACTTGTGATGCAAGTCAACATACCAAACAACTCGAGGCTTTTTTTACATTGTTCAATCCTCATTTTCAAGTTTATATTCATAATAGTTTTTATCCTTATCTCCATTTTGCTCGTTCCTTTTCTTGATCGACTTTAGGCTAAGTGAGGTTATTGGGAAATCGAGACACAATCTTATTATGTGCATAATTGAAGGAAAATATTTTATAATAGTTTTCAAAAAACCAATTAAAAGATATTGCTTAAATTCATACTTTAGTCTTTGATAAGACTTAAGCTCTTTTTGAATTCCTAATGACTCTAATGTTCATAATTCATTACTGTTTAGATAATGCAAGGAGCCTTATCATGTGCATTAAAGAAAGTTTTCATCCAAGTAACTATTTTTTATAAATAAAAAATTTATTATGACATTATTAACAATTTATGCTAAAATAATATCAATTAGAGTAAAATATACCTTAATTAAAACTTACTTTTGTTCATTTTTTGGAAAATAAAAGAAAGTTTATTAATTTTACCAAAAGCTATTTCTACATTACAATGAGTTTCAGCTTGAGGGAGAGCCGTGGAGCAACTGGTTAAGTTGCTCCTTTGTAACCAAAAGGCTACAAGTTTGAGTCACGGAAACAATCTCTTTGTAAAATGTAAAAGGAAGGCTGCATATAATTAATGCCTCTCCCTTGACCCTCGCAAAGTAGGGAGCGTTGTATATGGGGGTTGTTGTTGTTGTAATGAGTTTTAACTTACATCATGATTCTTTATACTGGACTAAGTAGAAAAACAAAGAAGTTACATACATCTTAGATTACAAGTTCCGTCTGTTTTCATTCCAGGAGTAAGTTTTCTTTACACACTTTTTGACAAGCTGCTATCCTGAAATGACTAGGCAACTTGCCCAGCACTCCACGGTGGCCCTCCAGACAATATCTGAATTGATTAGAAAGTTCCCTTGAAGTTAAGCCTATTGCCCTTGTTATGGAAAAGCTTTAACTCAACAATAAGAAATGTCAACAGTGGAGTTTTGTTTTTCAGTTTATTAAAAATTTCGCAGCCCAACGACTATATTTTGACATCCCAAAAATTTCAAAGTCCCTGTAAAAGTTGAAAACACTTATATTATCACATCAATTTCTCAACTACAAATTGTGGCCTTCAAATCCACTCACACGTAACCTCAAATAGTTACATCGATAAACTTTGAAAAGATAAAACAAAATTATGCATTTCATTAAAAAACCTTTATACACATCCATTCTTTACACAAATGTACATTCTAAAACATGTTCAAAGATATGTAATAGTTCTCAAAAGTATGTACAAGGCAAAAATGCCTACACAGCAGCATGTGACAAAGTTGACTACTTGCGAGGTGGAGTCCCTACTGCTGAAGCTCCTGAGTGTGCACCTGGGAGTGTTAATTTAAAAACAGAAAATAGAGTGTTAGCTAAACAAGCTCAATAAGTGTAAATAAAATTCTTTGCAAATCATTTGTAATCATTGATACATCCTTAAAAGAAATTCATTTCATTTAGTATATGACAATACCAATATAAAACATATAAGCCTCTTGAAACCAAATTTCTCAATTTTACTTTTAAAGCAAATAGTGGCGGCATTATTTATTATTATGAACTTCTTGTAAGATACAGGCCACCACAAACTTCTTTGCACTATGGTACCCTTAGGCATAAGGTCATAGAGTTAGTTCTGCATTGCTTACCCGTGATTGGTTAACTATTAGTTACGGAGCTAGCTCTGCATCGCTTACCTATAATAGGTTAACCATTATAGACTGGTAGTTATAGAGCAGATTCTGCATTGCCTGCATATAACAACTTTGGTTAGCACTTTATATACTCCGTACGTGCAGAGGGCCACTCACTGGACTAGACTATTGACAGATACAATACCACCCACTATTAGTAATTGATGCCTCCCGGACACTGACATGCATGTTTGTAATACTCTGATTGGTAAAATATCATGTACTGAGCCTCACTGTGTACTATAGGCTAAAAACGAAATCATTTTTCTTAGTACTTTAATTTATGGCACAAAGCTTAAACCATTTTGTAAAATAATATATACAGTTTCAAAATCAAAAGCAAATGGGAGGTGTCTAGAGCTTGTCATGATCACGACACTTCCTTTGACCTATGTACTTTCAAAATTTTCAATTTCTTTCAATCTCATAATCAATTCTTTTGCAAAGAAGTTATTCAAATGAAACAATTAAAATACATTCGTAGTTTGTAAATTTATCACCAAGTACACTCACACGTTATGTGCCTTTCCTTTACCTACACAAATTACATTTCACTTAGGCATTTATTTCCAATTCAGAAATAAGGCATTAACACTATATATTCGGTTTAGTCGATTAGGACTCTTGTGTCATGATCGTGACCCCTGCCCAGAATTTATACCTCCCCTTGTTCCATAATTTTCATATAGCAAACGTTCACATTAGGTTTTGAGGTCTTCTAGACATTTGTTCCCCTATGTCTTTAGTTTCCATAACATTAAAAATAATGACATTTAGACTTCTAAATAATGAAACATGTACCAAATATCACAAATCATAGGGGCAGTATTATGTTACCATTATCAATCTCAAATTTCAATCTCATTAAACTAGAATTAGGTCTAGATCTCTTCTATAAATTTTTAGTAATATGTCTTAGGTTTTAGCTACAATTGGAATCACCTAATTTGGAGGTTTGTATTGTGAGTTATTGTTAAAACAATAGGACTAGTTCAAGTGAATCGAGAACCAAAGACAAAATTTCACTAAATGTGGCTATCTCTCTTATCATCTTCAATCAAAATTGACTTTTGAATCATATCACACTAAAAACCCTAACCATGGTAGATTCTCTCAAGCTTGATTCTTTGGTTTACTTTCTTGATTTCAACCCTTAAATACTTCCAAACTTAATAATTTCCAGTGAGGTAGCTGATGTAAATATCCTACTAGAGAGGAGAGTCCTCTGAAATTTCCAAACCAGTCTCCATTCTAAATGAGTGAGGAAACTTTGGCATCAATAGGAATTATGTTTCTCAAATAGAGAATTTCATTTCTTTATGGGAGAGTGATAAATTCAAACCAATTATCATACCAGAACCATGTGCTAACCTTATTTCCCAACTTTTGCTTGATCTAAGGATAAACCATACTTCTTAAGTTCAGTAAGTGAGTGGATGTACAAGAAATTTTGTAATGTCCCAATATCCCATGTTAGGGGCTAGGACCCCAGAATAGTGTATATTGAGAAGGTAGAAGTGCATTTCATGCATCATATGGCATAACATGTGAATATTTATTTTGGCTCATTAAAATAATTGTACATGCATTCATTGACATTTTCGAGGTATAATTGATTTATAAATGTGATTAACATATGAATTGTGGATTATTTATGTTGAAAATTTATTTGGAGAGTATTATGATTATTTCAGAATTTTTGGTAAATTTTAGAGAATTTCCAAAAATTTGGGGTATTTTGGATTAGGAAAAATATATAATAAGTGACAAATAGAAGTGTGACATATAGCAGTCTTATTTGGGTGACAAATGTATTACATGCAAGGAGGACACGTAACAAGTGTTTTGGATTGGAAAATTCATCAGCTCTCTTCTTGTCTTCACCAAAAATACTTTTACCAACATTCTTTTCTTGTCTTCACAGAAATCACCCATGACAGAAACTCTTTCTTTGCTCACCCATCACCGAATTAACTAGTTGCTTATGTTTGAGCATTTGATTCACTCTCACTGTTGGAAACCTTGTTAACTAAGTAAATAAATTTTTTGTTGATGTTTTAGTGCTGGAAGTGAATTCATGCATGAAGGGTAGCTTTGGTGATGTTAAAAATGACTTATATGAAAATGTTGTGAAATGGACATTGTGTAGAAACTGGAATAGCCGTGTATAACATTCTATTTTTGGTGTTGTGATTATTTGAAGTTAACTGAAGTAATAGCAGAAAAATGTGAGGTAAAACCATATGAATATAGGTTCTGCAAGCATAAAAACAAAATTACAGTAGAGAGAGAAAGTAAAAAAATGGTGATGTCCGTATGAACCTTGTTTTGATGTTTGAATTTAATCTTACATTTTGAGTTGTTTTAGAGTAAGTTGAATTCAAATGGGAGCTAAAATGAAGAGGTGAGAGTATAAATTAGAGATGATGTAGTAAGTGGAAGAGAGGGAGAAGAAGGAAGAAAATCTGCAATTTTTGGAATTGGAGTGCATGGTCGTGCACTATGGTTGCATGGCCAACAGTGCTTTTCAAACTGAACAGTTTGGATTCGTTCGACTATAACTTTGTCTCTCAACCTCTAAATGACTTGAAAATTGAACCAATACATTCCTAAGACATTTTTCCCTTTTCATAAAAATTTAGAGCCATCTGAATTGATTTGAAAAAGATTGATTAGATGAAAGTGAGGAAGTTTGTTGGAATATTATGAACTGGAATATTTTCATTGAACATGCTTCGGTATTTTTATTATATCTTGATTTGTAGATTTTTAAATAAGTTGATTATTGATTCAGATTAAATTAGAGCCATATGGCTACAACTTTCTTGAAGAAGTAGACTTTTAATTCTATCTCTAAGAATTTCAAAATTTGGCATGAAATTGAGTCTTGGCCTAGGCTGGAGCACTACCTGTGACAGAAATCATATCCTGTTGTTATTGAATAAATTGTATTGATGTAGGCCGAATCAGACAAAGGTATCTTCACAAACGTTATAGCTTATTCTCTTAGCTTTCAATTGGTATATAGTTTGTAATTTTTAAATATTCTAATTGAGAGATATGAGTTGTACAACTTAAATGCATGATCATGCTTTAGCCAAATTTCAAATGTACTCAGTTTGTAGTATTTTGAGAATAACTTATAGAATAATGAACCAAATTGTATGATCTAGGTGTCATTAGAAACTTAAGGCACAGGGGAACAATTGTCTAGAAGAAAGTGCTATAGAAACACACCATTTTCCTTGTCATAATGATCATGTAAAGTAGACCTGAAATTCTATGTTGAAAAGAAAGCTGGAATAGTTAATGAGTGTATGAATTTTGACACATTTGGTGTACAATTAATCTTTGCATTGGTTTATTACAGAAGTACACTTAGGAATATGTCATTGAACATGCATGTTACATGATACATTTATAAAAATGCATATTCAGTTACATGAACAATGTGGTAATATGAAATTGTATTTGATTGCATATGGAAGACCAAGTAGAGCAACTGCTTCTAGATATTGCCAGAACTTCACAATAAGCAAAAAGGAAGTAAATGTGAGTAACCTAACATGTTCTCACCTTGCCTTGTTTTGTTTATTACTGGATTGAATTTGATATTGATGAATGTGTACTGAATTTCAGACATGAATTGTCCAAGGAGTTTTGATCTATGATTAAAATATTGGAAGTGCAACTTGAATGTGAATGAGATTGACTACATGGTTCTCATCTTGAATGTTTCATACCGGACTTAGTGCGATGATTATTGTGAACAAGAACATGAATGCAAATGTAATTGATCAAATATGATGACTTAAATTGAGGAATGTATTTCATTCCAATGCATGAAATATAAAGGCAGTTGTGACTGATGTCGCTAATGAAAAAGAGCTTAAAGCTCAGACATTCGTGATTAGTGCCTAAGCTCATTGTGTACAAAGAGCCTTGCATCCCCCACGGATAAGGGATAGCATGAAAGAGCCTGGTATCCATAACAGATATGGGACAATGAAAAAGGCGCACAGTCACAACAATGAAATAAATGAAATCGAGTCTCATAACATTGCATACACATATGATCCAAATAAATTGAATGATTGCAATGTTTTGAGAACTTTATGTATGAAATATGTGATAATTTGTCAATGTGTATGTTCTGAAAAATTATACTGAAATGATGAAATGTTTTAATTTTGTTTTTGAAATATGACAAATGTAATAAGGTGTTATGTGATATTACTTGACAAAAATCAAGTTGAATGTGAATTACATGATATCATGATTTATTATGTGTTGTATGAAAAAAGTGAATCATCGAGAATGGTTACTCTACTGAGTTCGCAAAACTCACCAAAATTGCAACGTTGACAATTTCAGGTTTGACAGAGCGATGACTTAGCTGCTAAGACTGCATTTTGGTACAAGTTATGGCTCAAAGGTTGGTCAGCTGGGGACTGAAGATTGATCTTTAGTTTTTTTAGGTTTATTTCCTCATTTATGTAGCATACTTTGTAGACTAAACTGTGAGCTTTGATAGGCTGACAATGTATACATATGAATGATGGATCTAATGCTACATTGTAAATTGTGGTTTATGAAATGAAATGAGGAAATTTTTGGACTTTAGATAATGTTTTATTTTTGATTTTACTTATGATGACATGTAATAAAGTGAAGGTGAGATAGTTAACACCACACTTTTGTCGAGCATGTGCACGTGTAATCGTAGGGCGCATATACGTGTGTCGGACGGGAGTGGGGAGTTACAAATTTTCCTAGAGTTTAACATCCACCAAAAGTTTTGATTTTTGAGTTGGACTTCATGTATCCTTAATCCAAATGGCTTCCCTATCCATATATAATCTCCAATTCGTTGTTTTTAAAAGAACCTTTTGCAGAAGTTATATGGGAATGATTCCCAAACCTCCTTGTTTCTTTGGATTTGTTGATTCACTCCAGTTTACTTTTGCTCCTGTGGAATCTTCAGCTTTCCCAGACCATAGAAGAGCTTTTATAATTCTGTCAATTTCCTTGATGACTCTCTTTGGCAAGCTAATATGAGATGACTAGTGAATGTGCAACTATTGAGCACTGAGTTAATAAGAGTTAAGCTTGCAATAAAAGAGAGGAACCTGTTTTGCCATGCATTACTCGTAAATTTGTACTTCTCAATGAGTGGAATGCAATCATAATATTTTAGCTTAGTTGAGGTGATGGGAACACCACGGTATTTGAAGGTAGGGGAAAGTATGGTTGAACCTAAACTCCTTCATATACAGTTTGGCTCCTCACATTTGAAAAATGAACAAGTTACCATTCTCAGTGTTTACTTTTAGTCCTGACCAGTCTATGAAAAGTTTCAAAATGTCCAACAAAATTTTATAGATTAGATGCCAGCCCCATTAAGGAACATGAGGCCATTAGCAAAAATCAAACATGTTAGCCTGAGTTCCCTGCAATTGTAATGGAATTGAAATCTACCATCACAAGTTGTGAGCTTGTCAAGAAGATAAACGGAAAAGGGATCCCCTTACCTGATTCCCCCAGTACTGACTCTACATGACTCCATATTAAGGTAGAAAGCAAGAATCAATTGGCTAAAGGAAGGTGATTCTAATTCAAAATTCTTCAACTCCTCTTTATTTACAAGAAAAAATAAGAATAAAATCACATAACTATAAGACAGATGGGGAACATTTGTTCACATAACTATAAGACAGATGGGGAACATTTGTTCTGATCAAACAAACCTGTAGGGGCTTGCTAGAAATTTCTCCATAAACCTAATGAGATTAGCTGAAGTAAATCAAACTAGATCAGATTTAAAAGGATACTTTGTTCCATAAGTAAAGATCTCAAAGAATTCTTAGTGATCTTTTTCACTACTTAAGAAGTCAGAGATGTTTTATTCATCTTGCAGCCTTCAAAAGCCCTTGGACTAGATGGGTTTTTGGTTTATTATTTCTAGAAAACTTGGGACATCACAGGTAATCTCTTTAAAGATGTTCTAAAGTTTTTTTTACCTCCTCTAATATGTTCTAGGAAATGAATCACACTTTCATATGTCTCATCCCAAAGAAACAAAAACTTTGCTCCATTGTAAATTATAGGCCAATCTCTTATTGTAACACAGTTTGCAAAGCTCTTAGCTTACAAATTAAAGGAATCTCTCTAAAAGAAGTTATAAATTCGGATCAGGAAGCCTTTATTACAGGGAGAACTATAGGGGACAATATCCTCCTTATATATGAGTTATTGAAGGAATACAACACAGGAAGAGTTATCAAAAGCTGCTTATTAAAAATCAAATTTTACAAAGCTTTTGTCACTGTTAGATGGAGTTTCATCCATTCCTGCCTAGAAGCACTTCAATTCCTAGATCAATTCATAAGTGGATCATGCTATGCCTCCAAACTTCATCTCCCAGTATTCTTGTGACTTACTTTTGTTCTTGTCAAACTAAAGTTAAAATCTATATATTAGCTCGTATATAAAATAACGAACATCTTTAATACTTCATAAGTGTCAAATATTTAAAAAGTTGAACACCTTTAGCATATCATTTATGTACTTAAATCAGAATATCTAAACATATTTTTCAATTTATCCTTATAGATCTCAATCTTTAGAATTTAAGTTTTTACATTTTACATATCCAATTTAAAGTTGTTTTTGGACTATGATATATACATAATTAAAAATATTAAATGTTGCTCCATTTGTGGTATGTCATCTATATTCCTTCACTAAAGAGTATAACTATACTTCCACTAAATTTCTTGTAAACATGATATATCCATAGTCATTGTCAAAATAAGCTCTTTAAATTCATCATGATAAATTTTAGCATCTCTTAACCATTTAAACATTTTCATAAAATGTATTAAATAAAGTCAATAGTTCTATTTGAATATGTTCTTGTGAGATTTAAACCAATTCAAAAGCCATCTTACTTACACTACTCAACTTAAGAATTATTTTGCTTAAAAGTATTCATTAAAACAAATATTTTGTTCAATATGGTTTCTAAAATTGTACTCAACATGATGGATATCTAGTAACTTTCTATTATATATTTTAGTTATAAACTTATTGGATATATATGCTTCAACTAAGCGTCACGTTATAAATCATTAACTTTAACTCTTTAAAAATCTTAGCATTCCATATTTTATATGGAATCTTGTTAATTGATTTAAATAGAGATATGAAAGATAAGTTGTTGCATTAAGGCATAATAATGATAAAGTAAATATTGCATAATATAATATCTTACATTATAACAGTCCTACTTTTATAAAATCCATACCTTTATGGAATTTACTTAAGAAGACATTTGGTATAGATATCATTCCACATAAACAACAAAGAAATATAAAATTTGGGATATTAATATAAGATTATAGTTCTTTAGCATTCTTAATGCCTAGTCTTTGCTTATATATAAATACTTTTAACTTTTAGATCATTATTCCATTCAGTAGGTATGACTATTTCAAATAAATCTATTAATAAATTTAGTGAAACATAATTATGCATCATTGTATGAATTACCGTAATATCTCTTACAACAAATATATAAGATTTAACACTCCATTACCATAATCATCCTTTTTAGTAAAAGTTGTTTTAACCATCCTTTAACCTAACGTGGTTTACAAGTTCCACACAATTCACAATATAAAGGATACACATTATCTTCTTTTAGTGATAACTATTATCATATCAAAGAAAATTCCTTCAAATGTGGTCCTTTTTTATGCTTTTAGTAGTCTAAATTAAGTGAAATAATTCTCTAAAGGTGTTAAACCTTTCATCTCTACTTTATGCAATTATTTGCGTTATTCTATCTTATGATGTTGACATCCATATTACAAGTGGTTGTTAAAGTTTACAAGGCATTTGTCAATTACAAAATTCCACTAGATTTTACCATTTATATTAAATTGACATATTTATATCCAATAAAGTCCTTAACATGGATTAATCTATACTTATTATGTATGATATTGTTTAATTCATACCCCAGTTTATTTCTTCTCAAACTCCCTATATTCATAACATCATTTTCAGACCTGATAGTCACGTAGGCAAGTAAAATAAGATGCCTAAAATTTGTCCCATTTTATCATTAGAACTAGAATCCATTTTTTATAAGACCTTTTTATTTTCTTTACTTTAGGTTTTTTCTTACATTGTCATCGTTTTAACATTTATTTTGAACTTATCCTTTTTCAGAGATTTTTTTATTTTCATTATATATATATATATATATATATATGTCACTTGTTTTAGAATTTTAATTGAAAGTAAATTGATAAGATCAAATTATACTTGTATCACTGTTCGTTTAAACTTATCAATTACAAACTTTTGTTTTAATTCATGGGATAAGAGACTTCTAGAATCCCTATAGAAGATTAGTTTGTCATATCATTGCATCATATTTTTAGAAAATTTTAACATTATTTTCTTGCATTGTCATCATTTTAACATTGATTTTGAACCCATTCTTTTTCAAACTTTTTATTTATTTATTTTCATTGTCGTTTATAGATATTATTATTACTTATGTTAGAATTTCAATTGAAAGTAACTTGATAAGATCAAATTGTACTTGTATCATTGTTTATTCAAACAAAGAATCAATTACAATTTTTTTTAATTCATAGGATAAGAGACTTGTAGAATCCCCATAGAATAAGAATCTTATAAAATTTCTTCTACCCGTCTATTTTATTCCAAAATTTTCTTCTTATCAAATTACCATTTTTCTAGTAAATCATACCTTATATGTGATCTTTCTAACTATTGTGACATTTAACATTATTAACTTATTATATATGCTTATCCATTATCTCCTACTTATACATAGTGACGTTAATTAACCAGAAAGAAAATGATCATTGCATAATCATTATATGCATACTTTGTAATCGTGCTACCTTTACTTGGAAACTAGGCCTTCGTGAATACATCTTGATGCAAACTCAAATTTGCAATGATATTCCTCATTTCTCAATCCTTTGAGTCAAATTAAATCATTTTTCTAAAAAGTCCCACTTTATCTAATCATTTATGAATTTCTAGTAACATTATGAGATAGCAAATATTAACCCAATTCTTAGAAATTAGAAATCCGAGTTAAAAGAGTAATTTTTTTCATTTTGTGTTTCCCATAATCTCAAAGGATCCTCACATAATATAAGTTAAGAATATGACTTATATTATCCTTATTGGTCAAATTTCACATAGGGTATGATTTATATGTTATGGTATTGGCTCTCTTTTCATTAGAGTGTATGAGTTTTCTCAATTGTTGTACATTTGATAGTTCAAGCATACCTAATGCTTCTAGTTCACTTGTTTATTTATTGTATCTACCTTTCAGAACTTACATCTAGCATATTAAGATAGCTTGGGCTAACATATCATTTCTTTAGGTTATGTAATTTCTAATAATCACTTATACCTTTGAATATACCTCACATCGACCTTAGTATTTTAAGCTTTGAGTTCTCATTTATAACCTTAAAAAAATGCTTAAAAATTGGCTCATCTTTATTCCTACAAGGTAATAGTGGTATTAACCATATGGGAAGGCATCTCATATCTATCTAACATACTTCTTGCATCTAGAGCTGATTAATCAACACTTACTCTGATGTTCATTATAGAACTAAAAACTCCACTTAAAATTAAGCAATCTCATATTTCTTAAAATGGATTTCCATTTGAAATTCATTCTATAAAATGTTGTTTAATTATAAAATAAGCATATATTGCATCTGTCATTCTTCTTGTGAAACATCCTTGGAGACTATATATTGCTTAGGTGCTCATCTTTAGCAAAACATTTTACTATCTTGTATACACATTTATTTAAATATTCGCTTAATATTTATGTAGCTTATAATAGTAACAAAGCTCTTCTTAAACAATATTTAGTGACCTTGACTGTAAAAAGTATATAGGTTGAGCTATGTTTTTCATTTTGATTATGGTTGATAGCTAATTTATTTATTCATTTAAAAAACTACTTATTGTCACTAGTTATCAACAATATCATCCATATGAAATGATAAAATTAAACATTTATCATTGGATCTTTTAATATGTACTTAGTAGTCTTTTTTAATAATACTAAAATCATACGACAAGATTGTAGTACTAATATAATATACCAATTACTTTGAGATTGTGTTAGACCATAGATTAACTTTAACAATATGAGCATGTAAAGCTTTTGACCCTTTTGAATGAAACCAAAAGGTTATACCATATAGATTCTTGCATTTAAGTCTTTAATTAAAAACACAGTCATTATATGCATTTGAGGTATATTAAGATCCATCCAACGAATAAGGCTAGAATAAGTCAAACCGATGTAAACCTCACAACAAACAAGAATCTCTTAAAATAATATTTTTTTCATTTTGTGTATCATTTTTCCCTTAAATGGCTTTATTTCTTCTAAAACTGTCACAAGTTTTTTACTTAACATTTGAAAGCTTATTTGTTCTTAATGGCTTAAGGTCCTATCAAAAGATTTTTCAAGTCTTATATTAAACTCATTGAAGTTTATTCTCCTTTTATTGGTATAGCTCCTTCATCCTTATTAAGAATAGATAGGGCCTTTTCATATTTCTTAAGTCATTATTTTCTTATGAAAATACCATAATGGTTATTTCCTTCAACTTTAAACATCATATGAGGATTAATCCTCTCATAATATAGGTATAATGAAATTTTGAGAAATAATTCTCTCTATATTCATATTGCTCCCACTCAAATCAGATAATGGTAAAAAGAGCTTTTACTAGTTCGATTAGATTCCATTTCATCAACTCCTAAATTGCTCCCACTTGGATGAATTCCATCCAGTTGGTTTGATCTCATAAGATCATTTTGATTCGATCTCTTATAAATACATAAATTTGGAACTATATTTTTTTTCTTTAAAAAATCATTTTCTAAGAACGAGATATCTCTTAATGTGAATTCAATTATCATAGGTACCTTTCTAACACTCTAATCAAACCTACTTGTAAGTGTGCAAAATTAACTATAGCAAGTTTTAAAATTAGGGTAATTTAGAGTATCGATCCCACAAGAACTATATTACTATATCTATTAATCCTAGTAAAAAAACTTAACAATGAATATTTAATAAAAGAGAATTAAGTTGCTAAACTATCAAAAACAAGACAATTAAACTAGTGAAGAGACTCAATAAAACAAATGTTATGGTTTCATAATTCACTTATATGGAATTATAATTATTATATAAGATTGATTATTTAGGTTGAAATAGAAATTAACCTAAAGTATCCATGCCCTTTTTCAAGGCACATCAGTATATTTAATTTGGTAAATACCACCTCTCGAGGCACAATTCAACGTAATCAAACTCATTAAAACCAATAAATCTTTTTGTTATTAGAAGAGTCTAGGATATTTTGATTCTCTATATTTAAGGTGTTATTCTCTTAGCACAAAAATTCTACTTCACCTCTCAGTCCTTCATAAAATCCCTAAGATTGAATCTGTGATGCCCATTCACAAACTCAATAACTAAGAACAAATAGAAGAAATTAAAAAAATCAAATCATGCATTAATAATTTTAGAATCCATCACAAATTACATCCTTAACCCTAACTGGAGGTTTTAGGCACTAAACATAATAAAAACAAAACCAAAGCAAATTATTCTTAACATAAGGAGAAAAACAAGGTAAGAGTTAGATAATTTGTCATTATCTCCACCAATATTACTCTGAGTCCTTCCTTTGATGTTAAGAAATAATAAAACTATGAAACAATCAACATGTGGGTATCATAAACCTTCCAAATGTCTCTTTAGTTAAACCTAAGAGTAGTATTTATAACTAAGGTTACAAAATAGAGTCCTAGAATGCTTAAACTTATGATTTTTATGCATCTTAGAATGTGTTTTATGAGAATCAACGTAGGACCAACGTCTGCACCTTAGTGCCTAACACCATCATATAAATATCCCAGTCATATATACCATTTTGGTTCTAAATTTGTATTGTTTCTCATCCTTTTGAACCTCACGAGGGATAAGATTTTGTCTCCTGTGTGTTTGACGCTTGTTTAACCTTTTCCACTAACTTCTCCAATTTTTTATGCCTTCAAACTTAAATTCAACTCCAAAGTCTTCTATAAATTTGTTGCCTTTCAAGTTAGCCTCCTAATGACTCTAATATCTCCGATTGGATAACTATAGAGAAATTTAAACTTAAATTTAAGAAATGTCCATCAATTTATTAACTAAATGACATTGAATTAATCATTTGAAAACATCATATAATCAGTATAAACCATACTATAAAAGTACTAAGTTGTAATTAATTTGACCTTTAATAATATGTAAAATATAGATTATTAAATTCTCCCACACATAACTTATTATTTGTCCTTAAATGATTAAGAAAAACAAAGCCTATCAAACTAACCTAGACTAACTGCAACAAGAAACAATTCTACTTTTGTAGGGGTGTGGTGACATTTAGCATATGTCGTAAGCCTTTTAAACCCCTGGGTGTCATTAATGGAAGAGTTATAGTCTTGTAATGGTCTATTAAAATGATTCCTATAAACATTAAACTACACACTTTAGTCAATATCATAGTTAACAACATAAAGTACACATATTCAAGTCTCAATTGAATGATAAAGCATAAGCACATAATATTTCTTAAATGAATTACTATACAAATAAAACAATGCAGCCACTATTCTACCTCCTTCATTAAGCTCAAATACTTCAATTTGACAATTTCCACACAACGTATCACTCATTCATATAAGTGTTTGAATTTTGGGTGAGGTATTCTCATACTCTTCTTGCGAAATTAAACTTACCATAAGCTTTAAAAAAATATAATCTCCACTACTTCAATAGAACAGTAGAAGAAAAATTCAAAATTTCTTTGAACATGGTTGTAATAGGGCCAAACTGATAAGTAGGTTAACTAAGACATAAGAAATAAAAAAACAGAGGACAGATAAGTAAATCAAGAAAAATCCATATAATACTGTTGGATCGGAAAAAGAAAGCATGCTATATTTGGAGAAATGGTAGATTTCAAAACTTTTAAGAAATCAGTTTTGCAACAGAAGCAACAAATCCAAATCATCATGCCAATCTATACATGATATGGTATAAGGATAATAAAAACATAAACAAGATGAA
>JAOTAX010000008.1:16385470-16401929 GCA_025629825.1 Erythroxylum guanchezii
AATCATAACTTAAGCACTATTGTTCCGACCACAATTAAAATTATCAAATTACACCTCAAAATAATTCAAACATGCTTCATACGAATCGGAGCCCAACACAACAACATAAGAAAGTATGCATTACAACTGTGGTTATGTGTACACATTTGTAGAGGAGTTAAGGAGGAGGCTTGTTTCAAGCTGTGGGAACACTCAATGGAGAACTCTTGTGTGGATGTGATGATGTTCCTGCATGTGTGGTAAGCCATAGTAAATGTAATTGTATTTTCAATTTCATTTGTTCAATGTAGCCTTTCAACAACTGAAAACTCAAAATGAGTACTTAACAAATTCAATTGAAGAAATGAGCAAGCTTATTTGCAACTCTCTCATATATCATATTTACCATAATAATTACACTAAAAATAGTCACAGAGATATAGGACTTCTTCAAGCAAATTGTATGAAGGCAATGAAAGGGTGAAGTTGAATTTGAAATGCAGGATGAAGGCATAAAACACTATGAAAGACTACTCTGACAGGTTCCTTGGTATTGTCAACAAAGCAATCAATATATCATATGCATTCTCCTTCATTTTCATTACAGTTGAAGTTGTATGGAGGAAAGGACATACAACATCACAAGTTTTCGATTTCAGTGTCTTATAGACAAACAAAACCAACAAACACATTGTTGAATATACGTGGAAGTTAACAACTCCAACATTTTCTGCTGACACTGTTTTTTTACAATTTCAAAGCTGCAGAATATGCATCTTCACTTACGTATATGTCCTTAACATGTCAATGGCAGCTATTTAAATTCAGACACTTAACTATCTGCATTGAATGACAATTTGTAAGACATCACAATCCACTCAGATTTCATGCAATTGGGTTGGTACAATTTCATCAACACATGACTGACTAGTTGTTAATCTGATAATAATTGGACAATGATATGACTGGCATGTCTGTTTACCTTGAATAGTGGAGGTAATATGCAGGTGGATTGGGAAGACGGTCTCTCACGTACCTAATAAACCATATAATGAAACACTACTGTTAGATCTCATAAGTCATCAAATCACATAAGCAGTGCCATGTATAGTTCACAAGAAATAGAGCATGGTGATTAGAACCATGCATTCACTCATTTAGTTGTCAACAAGGAGTTGATGTCATTGGAATAGAATGCTTCATTTAACAATTTTGATGATCCGCAAGCACATTTACTTTTAAGATCACAATAGGAAACTATGGAGGACATTTACTTTTATTGCCCTTTCATAAAAGACATTGGGCTAGAGGCTGTAAGAAAGAATCCAATTAACCTGCTTTAAGAAATAGTCAAATTAGATTGTAGGATATGTGGTGGAAAGGTTTTTTTCAAGGTGGCATAAGGGGAAAATTGCAACGGAAAGGGATTACAAAACCATCTCATAATGCTTGGAGCCTTTCTATATATGATAAGGAAAGAGAGAAATAATCGAATATTAAGAAGCATACAACAACCAAGTCAAAATGTAAAGGTTAAAATGCATAGATGAGTGAGAGAACAAATGTCAATTCCCATGCAATAACAAAAAATACCCAAAAAAAAAACAGCCAATACATGGGAATAGAATGATCATAATCCACAAGCTTTTACTTTCAGAATGAGTAAGTATTATCAAGTTTCCTCTTGCCTCAACAAGGCAAATATTTGTAAACATGTTGTGCAACAATAGGACCCTTTGATCAAAGGACAACAAACAAATATGAAGTGGTTCTTTTGTTAATTAAGAATGTTGCAGCTATTACAGCATCAGCAATAAAATATCCTGGAAACATACGCAATAACCAATCATGATTCACAGCAAATCCATCAGCAGGTCATTCTGTGAGAGAACATTCTACACTCCCAGAAATGAAGTTGTCACATCATGATTGCAATTTATTCTCAAAGGAATGGAAATTGTATAGAAATCTCATGTATGATCCGCAAGCACAAGATCAGTATTTTTGTTTATTACATTGGACTCTTAACACAAAAGATGCACAAGCCCAGCAGAACTTGAACCCCCAGTCTAATATATGTTGGGCAGCTGGGGATGCTACCAGTGAACCCCATGTTGCTCCTTAAGATCAATTGTTTATGGCTCTGATAAGTGTGGATGGGGGAATTATAATTGGATCCATCATCGAACACACTTCAATAACATGAAAAAAAATTTATAATACTACTTGAACATTTGAAAGAATGATAGACAACATAATAACAACCATTTGTTTATCTCAGTTACAATATCCTACAGCTACTTTGTAATCAGTTCGTAATGATTACTAGATAATCAATATGCATGGAAGAGCAGAGTTTCCGAGATAGCAGCATCCAATATAAATTGACAAGAGATCTTATACTACGCAATTTTCAGTATCATCACACTTAACATTATCGTGCTGACTTTCGATATATTACTTGATGATTCTAAGAGTTGGGCAAAAGAAACTTAATTTAAAAATTTCACAAATAATCATATGAAACAAGAAGTCAAAACTTATTCAAAATATTACGAAAACAGTGAAACAGAAAGAAAAAGTTCAGTATAACACTTCTAGATATACAACTTCGATACTGACAAATTTGCAAAATAAAGTTAGTTGACATTACACCAGTCTACTTTCCTACCAGTTCTTAGTAACGATAACAAAAACATGAAGCTCTTTAAACTTAAACTGCAGTTAGATGAAAGAATCGTTGTAATTTTATCCACACACCTACTACAAAGGCAACTCATCTGAACCACAATAACTCCAAACAGGAGACAATTTGTTCCAGTCAGTAAATCAGCATTCATTATTCATGTTGGTCAATCCAGTGGGCATGAACTTGGGTTTTGTACCTATTGTTTTTTTGTAGGAACCTCTAAACGCATATTAAATCAAATACCAAGTTGGAAGATAGCTTACACAAGAGCAGACATGTATTGCCACTTAGCAGTGACAGGAATTTGCAAGGGAGGCAATGAACTGATAAGAGTGATAGAAACAGTAGTGGTCTCTTTATCAACTCCCACTACATAAAAGCTAACCATAGGGGGGTGGAACAGCACCCATCATTCCCATCTTCTCAATCAAAAATTGGACAAGATATGAAATCTATTGTAAGATATGAAATCTATTCTTATTGGTATAGATGAAATCTATTCCTTATCCTTCATATGTTGTTCATGCCATAGCAGATAACTAATACGAAGATCATTATGTCTCCCATATGAGTGTATCTAACTCCTTTAACCTAGTTGATAAATGAAGGGTACCAACTTCCTTGAAGATCTACTCTACAATACTGCAAGATCCTAAACCACAAGCAAGAAAAAGAAGAGCAGCAATAATGCAGGTGGTCGGAATGTTGGAAGTTATCCCTCTAGCGCATACTGGTTGCAAGAGGGAATGTTGGAAGTTATCCCTAAGCTTATCCATGGTATTCCACCATCGAACATCAAACTTAGGTGGTCGGACGATTTGGAAACATGATTTTTTTGTAAACACTTGAGGAGATTTAGCTGTACTGGTGTAAGAAAATAGTTTAGTTTCTTCTCTGGCTGACCCCTTCATGACACCCATGAACAAATCACAGACATTAACTCCATAACCAAAACTCCTAGCCATTGGAAACCCATTACCCATACCTTCGGCAAACTAAATCGATGGAGACACAGAGACTCTTACCGAGAAGAGAGGAGAGGTGGTCGGACGCTGGGTTGGTTAAAGGAGACGAAACCTTTCACTGCAAAAAACACCAAAACGCTGGGTTGGTTAAAGGAGTCTTATTACCGAGACGGAACGCTGGGTTTGAAAAACAACCAAGAAACAA
This sequence comes from Erythroxylum guanchezii, assembly GCA_025629825.1. Lineage (NCBI taxonomy): Eukaryota > Viridiplantae > Streptophyta > Magnoliopsida > Malpighiales > Erythroxylaceae > Erythroxylum > Erythroxylum guanchezii. Next base: position 16,389,309 of record JAOTAX010000008.1, read on the forward strand.
AGAAGGAGACGAAGCAGATAAAAACAAATACCAAACCTTTCACTGCAGAGACGAAGCAGAGAAAAGAAGGACAGAGTGTTTTTCATACCTTCACTGGGGAGACGAAGTAGAGAGGGACGAAGGAGGGCGAGGACAAGGTTTGGACTGTAACGAATGAGAGGGTTATTTTTGTCTTTTCCCTTTCTTGTCCTTCGGACAAAATTTTTTGTACCTCAGTTTTGAGAAGGACAAAAATTTTCGTCTTCGTCCTTTGAAGATGGAACAAAAATTTCTGTCATCGATAAGCAAACGGGCCGAAGGACAGAACTTTTTTGTCCTCGTCATCCGTCCTCGGACGCGAGGACGGTAAACAAACACACTGTTAGAGAAGTAAGGTCTCACTCGTTGACGGAGGTATATGGGGCCCAGTGGGGCACTGGCCCCCCAAGTTATAAAAAAATTAAATATTTTTATTATATATATAAGGATGAAGTTATTTGGAGGTTAGTGACGCACTGAGCTCCCAAAAATTTTAAAAAATTAAATATTTAGATCCTCATATTTTAATTTTCTGACTCCATCATTGATCTCACCACACCTTCCAACACTTTAAAATTTCATAAGCTTCCTTAGACACCAGACCTCTTGTTATCATGTCTTGTTCAGTCCATAATTTCAAAAGTTCCACATAAAAGATTTAGACATCCCTATCTCCTTGACTGGTTCTTCGAATTTCACATTTTCTTTTATCTCTAAAAAACTTCTTATTCAGATTGATGTCGAGAAAACTTGCCATTTAAGGTCTTTCCACAATAAAAACTCATAATCCACGCCCTAAAACGTTGACAAGAAGTCCTTTGGCATCATTCACGTTTAGAAAATAATTGTGTTGTCATTACGTAATGGAAAAAAGATCGTTTGATAATTGGAATGGAGCATACAAACGAAGGATAATAAGCTAGCCTACGAATTTGATCATTCATTGATATATCAAACAAACTGGATCAGAAATTAATACAATCAAACAATATTTGCTGAATCGCTTGGAAGCTATCAACAGGCCTGCACTTGTAGCTTACCAGCCATTCCAGGACTCTGTAGCTGCCAAAAGGGACAAACTAAAGGGTTAGCCGAAGAGATTATTAACCCAAAATCTGTATGATTTTTATTTATTAATAAGGTTTGTTATTATTTGAGTTTACCTTGTCTTGAGAGAGCCCAGTTAAGATCCCCACCAAGAGCCCAGAAGAAGTATCCAGCCAAACCCATGGACCGTGCGAATCGGACCTTCAAATCAATGGACAAGGTATCGTCATACCCGATCCAAATGTCCCCGGCATAAGAATAAAACGTCACTAGTTCTTCAACATAATTTACTGCCGCCTCATTCTCCGTATTAAACTTCACTATCTCATTGTAATTGAGAATACCAAGATCTCCGGGTCCTACCCCTACTGCCGGAGCTCCAATCCCGTTAACTTTCGGATTCTGTAGTTTCCAACTCCGCCCGTATGCGGGTAAACCCAATACAATCTTCTTGGGCGAGACACCTGAGTCGATCCACAACCCGATTCCATAACTAGCACTAAGATTAGTATTCGGATCATAGAGAACCGAATTAGGCCCAGTGTTGTTCTCCCAAGAACCGTGGAAATCATAGGACATAACATTAACAAAGTCGAGGTATCTATTAACAGCGTAAGCTGGGTAAGATCGTGGGAGACCATATACAGTGAAATTGGGGCTATAGTAAACTGCTGAAGTTAGCAGAAGACGAGGTCTTCCAGTAGCTTTGGCTTCATGAACAAGTCCTCTACGCCATTGTTTCAGAAGTACAGCATAATTGACCATGTCCTTGTCATTTTCAGGGTATTCCCAGTCGAGGTCTAGACCATCGAATCCGTATTTTCTTGCCACTTCAATAGTGGAATCAACGAACGTTAGGCGTGTGTCTGTGGTGCTTGCCATGGTAGAAAATATATTTGAGTCGCTTGCCGCTCCTCCAATGGACAGCAATATTTTGACGGGTGGGACTCGGGTCCGGAGAGAGCTCACTAGCTTAAGCATCTTTTGGTGGTCATTGGCCGTGACGTTGAGCTTGAAAGTTGAGGGCTCGAGCGTCAGGAATGCGTAAAAAATGTGAGTGAAATATGAGGTGACGATGGAGGAGGCTTCATTTTCATCAAAATCATATGATGGCCAATACGCTCCTCTGATTCCATAAAGACGAGGGACTTGTGTTCTGGGAACCGTTCCGCCAAGGGGCCAGGGTGAATAAGCTCGGAGAGGTACATTAGACCGAGCACCCGGAGAAGGTGTTGGTGGGTAAGAGTCCCAGTTTGAGCTGCCAGTGGGAATGGGTAGCTGAGAAGGACTTGCAGAGATATGACTCGAGTCAGGTGGCAGAGAAATCCAAGATGGAGCTGGAAGAGAAGATGGAGCGAACTTCGGGGACAGGGAAGATTCACAATTAACGAGACCAGCGTAAGTGATCAGTAAAAGAACTAAAGGAGACATGGTTTTTGAAGAAGCCATAATTTATTAGGAGTAACCAAGCGTAGAACATGAGGGCCGTTCATAAGACAACGAGCATAAATAACAACCATTTTAAAATAGAAAAGAAGATGCTGCATAGACCATGATACCATCGATGTAACGATGGGAGTAGCGTAACAGCTGTCGAGTTTGGACTGCTGAGTGTTTGATTTGTTGGCGTGTTGAAAGTTGACCTTAGTATATATCGTTCAAGTTCGCAAAGACAAAAGAAATTAACGCCCCAAAGCAAATGCAAGCAGCCAAAACTTGGAGAGGAATGCAACGCCGGACAGAAGCCTTTGGTAGCGCCAGTCAAATAAACCTTGTGCAATTTGAGTTAAGAATGGTCTTTATATGTTGTCTTTACACTCTTTATAGTATAAAATGCTTGTAAAGTTTTTTAAGTATCTTTAGGCTTTATCAATAATCTCTTTCATAAGAGAAAAAAATGACCTCGTCAAACCTATAAATCTTCATTTTGGTCACATGAAGTGCTGTGCCGGACGCGAAACAAGAACAAAAACCTCCTATGAAATTATTAAGGGCAAGAGACATTAATGGTGTACTCTTATTGGGTGAGTCCGTACTATTTGGGTAACAACTAACAACGATATTGTCACAAGACTTCGACCAACGAGAGGTTTATTCAACATTAACTTTAAAAGCACCTACTCGGCGTGGGCTTAACATTCATATTAATACATTGATTGTGCAACTTTTACCTTATCAATTTTTGGATCATAGGAAAAGATATACATTTATGATAGACGAAGGGGTTTCTAATATCCAATCTTTTTAAAAATTACTTTTGATTAATGAATAAGACACTCTTCTTGTGAGCTCATAATTTAAAGTGTTATTGGCAGAAAATTTTATTAAGTTTAAAAGTGTATTTTAAATTTTAATATTTTCACTAAAAATAAACAATAAAATTTAATATTTTAGAATGTTTAATTTGAATCTTAACATTTTAAAAAAATTAAAAGTAACTTTAAATGAGAAGTGACATATGTTTATTCTTTTTTAATCATTAAGTAGACTTTACTATCATGTTTTTTTTTGAGAAATTAAAATTTTTCATTAATAATATAAGATAAACAATTGAGGAGTTTGGGCTATAAGTCAGCAACAGAGCATGACTTAACAGACCAGAAAGCTAAACAGCGTCGTTTGGGCCATTTCAAGGTAAATACAAAACGATCACATGCATCGTCGCTGAGAGCCTCCCCAGCTTTTAGGGTAAAACGACCCCAACCTTTCGCGATTCTCCAAAAAATTTCCCAATTCGGCTGGGTAAGGGATCACGATTCAATAGATGAGGAGGAGACTTTGTTGAGGTGAAGAGGACGATAGCGATGGAACAACTCCGCAAGATTGTGATTTCCAGGTAAACGACTATTACTCGTATCGAGTATATCATTTAGAATCTAAATTTTTAATCCTCTTTGTGGCTTTAGGGTGTGCTCGATTCGATGTTCCTGCGTGCCGTTTGGGAAAGAGATGATTCTTGTCACAAGGTGTGCCCATTTGATGTTCCTGTGTGTCGTTTAGAATCTAATTTTATGTCATGTAACAATGTGGTCTATATATCATATTTAAAAAATTTTAATATAAAATTTATAATAGAATCTAATTAGCTTAAACTAATTATAATTAGTGCTAATAAGTAATAAGTTAATTAATACTAATTCTAATCCTTGAAAATAAAAAATTCCTAACCCCAAAAATCAGAAGCCCTTATTGTCCGTTATTTATCCAACAGTTTCACTATTAGTGACGGGTCATGTGTAACACCCCACTCTCTCGTGACCCGAACCCGACATCGATGGTGATATCAGAGTCTGTGCCCTGCGAGAGTGGCGTGCTACATCACTCAGTCAAAATTCAATAAAGCACAAACATACACTATACAGAAAATCATTCACATACAGAATTACCGGTAAATACAAATTACTACAGTCTGTTGACTTTACAAATTGACTTAATTATTTGTACAAAAATTCGGAAAATACAATTTTATTAGACACTAATGCAGACGCGAACTGATCCCGACCTCTTCTTTCACTCACATGCGGTTATTATACGCCCGTGGCCTACCGGGGTATTCTTCTCGATCCTGAAAAATATGTTGCAATTTTGGGTGAGTTTGCGAACTCAGTGAGGTGACCATCATCGATGGTCCACTCAATTCATGCAACATATCATGTCACATAACATATATTCACATTATTACATATTTGATCACATTACACAATGACACTTGAACATAGACAATTTCACTTGAGCATAGACAATAAGAATATGCATGAATATGTCAAAACAATCCTAACCACTCTCAGCCCTTTCCAAATTATTATTCTACCATTCCTATCGGAGGTGGGATGTTACATCATGTCTGTTGCTTTTCTTTTTGAAACCTCGTGTTTGTTCACTACTGTCATCTCCTTCTGTTGTTTTGATGGAAGACTACAGGGTGTATAAAAACTATGAAACGATATTGGGTCCTTAAGCTTGGCATTTTTCTGCACACACCATCTGATTGCATTTGCTAAAAACTTAGAAGAGCCCTTTCACCCATTCGAACCTCAACGTCAATGGTAAAAGTTGTGAGATTGAAATTCCATATTTATGTTTTTTATCGCAATAGACATGGATATCATTTCTTTTCATGTCTAAGAGTTGGTATCAAAGCAAGATTTACCACTGCCTTGATATAATTGAATTTCTGTGGTTATATGATGAATATGTGATTTTTTTGTCACAAATATTGATGTTTTTAGAGTCACTATATTGTGAAATTGATCTTGCATATAGGAAGGAAATTCAATTCTAATTAAAAGGGCTTTTGAATAATAAAAAATGGACTTTTAAAAGTCAAGATATAATCAAATTTATAAAATGATTCAGATTCAGGTTGTTTGCACCCGACTAAAGGTTGAATACGATGAATAGAAAATTTTTATTTATGCTGAATACAGGTTCCATGGACAAATTTTTATAAGACCCACCATTAAAGACTTGTCAAATGTGTTGCTTTAAATTTATGTTTCTTTTCATTGTTTACTGATTTATGTGAGAGGAAGCACAACTTCTTGTTGTTGCGGGGCCCATCGTTGGAAAGTTTTTACTTGGAACTTGTTTTAGAGGGGCCCATCTATGTAAGCTATATATGTAAAGCATAAGCATCATTTCTGGAACTAACACTTATGACATGGAGCATCATGAAAGCTTTAATTTCATACTTGTAAAGAATAAATTGTATATACTTTTGATTGAAAGTGGTCCATCTTTGTATTGTATTGACATGTTGGACCATAAATATTTCTGTTTTGACAGGTTAGTCCAATTTTATTGAATTACATTATTTAATTTTAAATTCATGTATATGTTTATTTTTATGCAAATATATGATATTGGTGCACGATTAATAAGTTTTAAAAGATTATGTGAAACCTTTATTATTAATATTTTTCTTAAAATGGTCAAGATAAATTTAATTAGTTGAAGATTAGCCACAACATCTTTGATTAAGAGAAATTATATACTAAGTGTTATATATCACATTTAGTACAATGACACAAATTATAATTAATCATATTCAAATATAATAAAATTTATCCCACATGAATATTTATTATATTTGCATGGTTAATTAGGATGGAATAACAAATTATCTTTTTCTTAATTTACCCACAAGTATGAAGAAAAGGAATATAATTTGATAGTTTCATCGTAAAGGTTATGTATGAATCTTTTCAATTAAAACTTAGCCCACATGTAGTTTTAATTGTTATATGATTCACATTTGAAACATGATTACATGTTTTAACATTGGTAAAACATGATATATGATTATTTGCGTCAAAAGTTAGTGAAATAAGTATGTTTATTTGAATTTTGTGCAGTTATTCAATCTTTAAATTTTTTTTATATTCAGTGTGATATTCCTGAATTGAATGGTGATAACTATAAAATAAGGAAAGAGAGGATTCTCCTCCAATTAGGATGGATGGACATTGATTATGCTATCCAGAAAGATGAAACATTTGCACCTACTGAAACTAACACCCAAGCTGAAATTGCTCTTTATGAACATTAGAATTGATCTAATCGCCTCAGCATACATAAAGGCTAAAAATCATGCTAGTATTCGTGGTTTTATTGGAGAGTGTGATCATGTTAGGGATATACAGAAGGCCATTAATGAACAATTTGAGTCTTCAGATAAGGCATTAGCCAGCACCTTAATGACTGAGTTATCATCTATGAAGCTTACAAGTATTAGAGGTGGGCGTGAGCACATCATGTAAATAAGGGACATTGCGGCTCAGCTAAGGTCTTTGGACATTGAGATGTCTAAATCTTTCCTTATGCATTACATACTTTATTCCCTTCCACCTCAATATGGACCCTTTAAAATCTCTTAGAACATACATAAGGATAAATAGTCTACCAATGAACTGCTTACCATGTTCGTTCAATAGAAAGGGAGGTTGGTAATGGAATTGGGTGAAAGTGCACATATGGCCACAGAAGGAAGGAATAGAAGGCAAGCCAGACAAAAAGGAAAGGGCACATAAAGAAGGATTGTGCCAAATTTAAGGCTTGGCTTATAAAGAAAGGGTTTTCTAAACCACAGAAAGCTAGTGGGCAGTGAACAGTGTATCTATTCAGGAAACAAAATGTGTTCACATGTGGAAGATATTAGGACATGCAAATTAGTTTTAAATTCTAGTTTTGTTTTGAATTTGGAAAGAACGTTTTATATTCCTAGTTTTCCTAGAAATTTGATTTCAGTTTCAATACTTATAACTTTGGGATATTCCTTTAACCTTTCAAATACACCATTGGGTTTATATCATGGATCTAATCTTATTGGGAATGGTACAATGAATGATGGTCTTTTCCGAATTAATTTGTAAGAAATTTTTTTTCACAATACAATGCATGTCTATAATAATGATGGTATTAAAAGATGTGTTACGAATGAACAATCCTTTAAGTTGTGACACTGAAGATTGGGACATATTTCCTTTGAAAGAAATAAAAAATTAGTGAATGATGGAGTACTTAGTACTCTGGATTTTACTGACTTTGATGTTTGTGTGGACTGCATAAAAGGAAAGCAGACCAACATGACAAAGAAAGGTGTCAAGAGGAGTTCAAACATATTAGAGATCATACATATAGACATTTGTAGTCCAGAACTTCATCTCATTTATAGATGATTACTTACGATATATGTACCTCTATTTGCTTCATAACAAAAACAAAGCATTAGATGCCTTTGAGGTATTTAAAATGGAAATAGAGAGACAATGTGGTGGGAAAATAAAGATCGTGAGATCAGATAGAGGTGAAGAATTTTATGGTAGATATACTGAGGATGGACAAGCACCTAGTCTATTTGTGAAGTTTCATTAGGAGCATAGGATAATAGCTCAATACACTATACTTAGGTCTCCAGACTAAAATGGTGTAGCATAAAGTAGAAACCAAACATTATTAGACATGGTGCAAAGTATGCTTAGTAGCTCTAAACTTCCTAAATCATTATAGACCGAAGCTCTTAAAATGGTAGTGTATATATTAAATCAAGTTCCAACCAAGGTTGTTTCAAAACCACCATTTGAGTTATGGGAAGGTTGGAAATCGAGTTTGCGACATATACGTGTTTGGAGATGATCGTCTAAAGTAAGAGTTTATAATCCACAAGAAAAGAAACTAGATCCAAGGACTATAAGTGGATATTTCATTGGATAAGCTTAAAGGTCCAAATGGTACATATTTTATTATCCATCTCATAGTACTAGGTTTGTGGAATCAAGAAATGCAAAGTTTCTTAAGACTGACTTGATCAGTGGGAGTGATTAATCTCGGGACTTAGTTCTTGAGAAGGATCATTGTGAAATAAAAAATCCTATTTCAAGTAATATATTGACTATTATTCATAGCATCCCTCAAAGTCAAACTGGTGTTGAATAACCGATCATTAAAGTTCCACAAGCTGCTGATGACAATATAATAAATCTGATTGTTCAAAAAACACCAGAGGTTGTTGAGCAGCCAGCTGTACAAGCTCCTTCTCAAGAGGGCACTAATACAACATTAAGAAGATCCACTAGAGATAAGAAGTCAACAATACTTAGGGATTACATTGTGTTTCTACAAGAAGCTGACTATAATATTGGAGCCAAAAATAACCCTAAAATGTTTTCATAAGCTATGACATGCAATGAATCTCAATTGGGGTATAATGCCATGGTAGATGAGATGAATTCTATGACATCTAACAATGTTTGGAATCTTGTCGAGTTGCCTAATGGTGCAAAGGCCATTAGATGTAAATGGGTCTTAAAAAAAAAGGGACTCATTAGGCAACATTGAAAGATATAAAGCTAGACTTGTTGCCAAAGGATTTACTCAACAAGGAATTGATTACACAGAGACCTTTTCTCTTGTATCTAAGAAGGATTCCTTACGAGTGATTACGACATTGGTTGCCTATTTTGATATGGAATTACATCAAATAGACGTGAAAATAGCATTCCTAAATGGAGATTTAGAGGAAGAAGTTTATATGAAATAACCGAAATGATTCTCCTCTAATGATGGTGAGTGTTTAGTGTGTAAGCTTTAGAAATCTATGTATGGATTGAAACATGCGTCCCGTCAATGGTATTTAAAATTCCATGATATCATCTCTTCATATGGTTTTGTAGAGAATATCATGGATCAATGCATATATCAGAAAGTTAGTGGGAGTAAAATTTGGTTCCTTGTTCTATATGTGGATGATATTCTACTTGCCACCAATGACAAGGGTTTGTTATATGAGGTGAAACAATTTCTTTATAAGAATTTTGTTATGAAGGATATGGGTGAGGCATCTTATGTCATTAGCATTGAGATCCATAGGGACAGATCTTAATACAATTTGGGACTATCCTAAGAAACCTATATCAATATGGTCTTAGAAAGATTTCAGATGAAAGATTGTTTACTGAGTATAGCACCTAATGTGAAGGGTGTGATAGGTTCAATTTGAACCAATGCCTAAAAAATGAGCTTGAAAGGGAACAAATAAAAAATATTCCATATGCTTCTATAGTATGGTGCCTAATGTATGCTCAAGTTTATACAAGACCTGACATTGCATTTATTGTTGGAATGTTGGGAAGATATCAGAGTAACCTAGGTATAGACCACTGGAGAGTTGTCAAAAAGGTAATGAGTTGCCTTTAAAGGACCAAAGATTACATGCTTATGTATAGACGAATTGATAATCTCAAGGTAGTTGGCTACTCGGATTCGGACTTCATTAGTTTTGTTGATTCATGAAAGTCAACATCTGGATATGTGTTTATTTTTGTAAATGGAGCCACATTTTGGAGGAGTTCAAAGCAGACTTTGACTACTACTTCTATCATGAAAGTTGAGTTTGTTAACTTTTTAAAGGCTACCTCATATGGTGTATGGTTAAAGAGTTTCATATATGGGCTTAGAATTGTGGATTTCATTTCTAAGCCATTGAGAATGTATTGTGACAATTTGGCCACATTTTTCTTGACCAACAACATCAAGATTAGTAGTCAAAGTAAGCATATCGACATAAAGTATTTGGCCAATAGGAAACGTGTCAAATTGAGCAAAGTGGTCATTCAACACATTAGCACTGAATTAATGATTGTTAATCCTTTAACAAAAGGCATGCCACTAAAGAGTTTTAAGGATTGTGTTGCTAGAATGGGACTCGGTTTTATTATGTGATTTATTGTATGTAATTTCATGAAACTCTTATTAATTTTGTTGTTTTCTCATTTTGGTGTACACATTTTTACTTTGAGAATAACAATTACTATGGACATAGAATAAACATAAGGTTTATTCATGCAGTTAAAGTAGAATAAGAAATAGGATGCATCGTGATAAATGGAAGATAATAGTCACACTTAGAGGACTTATCACTATGATTCATGCATTTGGTTTCTTTTATTACGTAGAGGTTTCATGACTTTTAGCTTACATCTATGACCTAAGTGGGAGACTGTTGTCCGTTGGTTACCCAACAATTTCACCAGTTGTGATGGGTCATGTCTGTTGATTTTCTTTTTGAATCCTCATATCTGTCCACTACAGTTGTCTCCTTTTATTATTTTGATGGATGACAACAGGGTGTATAAAAATTGTTTCTTTTCATGTGTAACAGCTCTTCCTAATCTTAAAAAATCATTATTATTTTTTGCATATTAAAATTTGAAGACACTGAGATAATGTGTTTGTTGCCTAAATGTAGGCATGCATTTCATAAGAACTACATCGATCAGTGGCTAAAACATCATTCTAGCTATCCACTTTGCAAGCTCACGTTAGATCCTGGAGATATCAAGAGCTTCACTTATTCCAACAGCTTGATATTCTTACAAACCCTGTCAAATCTCTCGAACAATCCTTATCTTAAACTTTTTGTCCAAATGGAACAAGATCTAGGACCGACAATATTTAACCAAAGGATAAGGGGATTTCACTGGACCAACAAAGGAAATAAAGATGATCATCTCCTGATTGTTGAAGAAGAAAGTGAAGATAACACCTTGAATAAATTAAGCACAAAATCATTGTATCCGATGTCTTGAACAAGAACAGATGGAGTGATCTTAAGTCTTCAGATTTGTTGCCTTTGAGGTTGGACATGCTTAACGCTATGTATAACAATAGGTTTAATCCTGGACAACCCACTAACAAAACATTCAACAAATAGGTTTAGTCCTGGAAAACCTATTAACGAAACATTCAGTAGTGGATTTTCCATGATAGTAACTAAAGTAGATGATGATGTTGAATTCAAGTAGAAGAGATTGTCTGGTTCTGACATTAGTACGAGACTATGTAGGAATAATTCATGTTCACAAATCCTAGGTTTTGTTTCGAAAAAAATCATCTATATTATAGGGGTTTAAGGATTTGGGAGAATCATTAATTAGGGTTTTTGACTTTTAGAGTTAGGGATTTCTAATTTTTTTGAGTTAGGCATTTGAATTAAAATTAACTTATTACTAATTATCACTAACTGTAAATAATTTAAGATAATTAGATTTTATTATAAAATTTTAATTTTAAACTTTAAATTAAACACTATTTAATAACTAAAAAATATGAACAATATTATTAATTAAACTTGTTTTATTTTTTGTTTATTTAAAGTTTACTTTAATGTTTTTTAAAACACTAAGGTTCAACTTGAATGTTCTACAATGTTAGGATTTATTTTGTATTTTTGTGAAAATATTGAAGTTTAACGTACACTTTTGACTAATTAATACTAAGTTCTAATGTAAGTTCAACACTTACGTTTGACCATCTAGGTTTGTATGTTACTATTATGCTTAACATAGCCTGAACTTTTCATTTGGATAGGAATAGACTCAAAACTTTGGTAGTCCAAGTTTACACTATTACATCCATCTAACAAATACATGTTGCTATGTTATATACATGGGAGAACTGGCATATATTATTTAAATTTGCATAAAAGAAATCTCTGGTAGTATATAATTATCTAGTTATTAATGTTTTGAATAATTATTTAAAAATTCAAATTAAGAGATGAGTTTAACTAAAAAATTGATAATATGAATTTTAGTGCGACTAATGTTTCACATTCATAACTTAAAAGTTTTTAGACCTCAATCATTACTTTATTGGGTATAACATTAGAATAATTTTCTCACATTACTTAAATCACCCCTAAAACATTACACGTTGCTATGTTATAATGTTAAATAGGCAATAAACTTGTGAAAAGTGCTAGGAAATTGTATAATAATATAAATGAATAATGCCATTAATAAAGCAGATTAAATGTTCTCCAATCACAAATTAAAGTGAAGTGATATAGACATTATTAATATCTTTTCAGCTAGTTTATGTCTAACAATTGTTTACCAGTTTGTTAAGATTCGAGTGTTCATATATTTTGGACCAATAAGGGGTTCGTGTTTATATTATTAGAAAAAAAATATGAAAAGTATGAAATTAATCACAAGTTAGTACAATGATAATCTACACACAAGAAGGGGGGTTGAATTGTGTAAACTTTTTCGTTTT
>JAOTAX010000008.1:16410239-16422461 GCA_025629825.1 Erythroxylum guanchezii
CAATCACAAACAATAAAAGCAACATTTAAGAAGCCATTGAAATCATTTTATTCTCTTGATTCAAAAGAAAACATTTATGGCTCATTACTCAAGTTATAAACATGAAACCCACCTTATTTCCTTGCTTAATACTTGTTCAAAAAGTCTCTACTCTTGCCTTTTCTTATCTTCCTTAATTTCCTTGAACAATGGCAAATTCCCAAATCAGTGTACATTCTAATTGAGAAACCCATAACACAAAATCACAAAATTGATCTTAGAAAACTTAAACTCATACATTTCTTAAGCTATATAAACCAAAACCCTTTCAAAAATCTAAAATGTTAAGATCCAACTTACCTTGATCCTTCACCAAATGAAGAATTTCTTGGCTTGAATAAAAGCTCTCATCATCCTCTTCCTTTTTCCTTCCTGAATAAACTTCAAAATCCCTCTTGAAAGCTTAGAAAAATCATGGCATAGCTTTCCTTCTTCCTTTCTCTCAAAACCGACACTCTCTCCTTCTTTCTCTCCAAATTTCATTTTTCTCTCTTCTTTCCTCTTCAAGTCACATTTTTGCTTCTCCTTAAAAGCCAAACAACTTTTCTTATTACAATTATGCCATTAATGAGGGTGCAAAGACCCTTATACCCTTCCTTATATGCCTTAAATCTTAAAAGCTTAAGTGCTCTTCCCAAAATGCCCTCGTACATATACACTCTTGCTACTTAATGCAACTAATCCATATTTTAAAATCTCACCAACATTAACATAATAATTAACTCCAAATCAAATAATTAATCTAGCAAAACCTCAAAATTATTCGAATCATGCTTAACTCCTTCTAAAAATCAAGACCTTTTTCTAATTATGAACTTGAAGGAATTTGATAGCACTTCCTTCTAGAAAAATGTTCCTCATTGTCTCACTTTTATAATGACATCAAAATTGTTCAATTTGGTTCCATAGTCTAAAAGTTATACCCCAAACATTTCGGACTATTCTTATGCTAAAACAATATTCTATGCCCAACTTCCATCCCAAAATTGATATTCTTAGAGACTGAATTAAAACTCAATTTCATCAGACAATTTGTAGCCTTATCTCTCTAGTTTAATCTTAATGAAGAATCATCTCATTTGGATAACTAAAGCAAAAGTTATGGCTAAAACACCGAACCATACTCAATGAACATGTTTCAATTACATTTTCCAACTTTTAACTTTCAACATTTCACATACAATAGTTCTAACTTCCAAGAAAAGTTTTGGATCCAACAAAATACTTTGTCCATTTATCAGTTTGTTAGTTTTTACCCTACAATTAATCAATTGGTTGTAGATTAATGACAAAATAATTTAAAGGCATTATTTATCTTGTATATGTTTACATGTATATGATAAAGTCGATGGGATAATTATACATTGTAAATAAAATCATAATGAGATTACAATTATGAGATTCATATTACATTTATATATTATCCCTAAATCGTTCCTAGTCATTGTTTTATTAAGACTAAACATTAATAGAACGTAAAAAGACTAACACACATTTTGTTTTCCCTTATAAAGGAAGTAGTCAATTTCATAAACTAAAGTATGGTGATACTTAAACAAACATATGGATGCTAGTTAGAGAACACGCTTATTAAACTAAATTGATATGAGAAATTCTTTTGTAACATTGCTTATATATCTATGGAATTCTCATTGTGATGATTGTATAAGTGATCCTTTAACTTGAAGTCTCCAAAGTTATCTTGCAAAGGGATTGCTATGTTTTGATACTACTTATGACCTATTTAATCTTAAGTTATTCAATCGATAGTCATTGGATATAACATAAACTATGTGGAGATAGTTATGTGATCAAGATGTTATTCATCACCCTAAAGTAATTAAGGAGAATGTTCTGTTGTTTTTAATTAGTATTGATTGGGGAAATTTTTGGCCAAGATAAAATGAAATTTTATAAATAGTTTACAAATGTCATTACTTAAATTGATAGCTAATAGTGGAGAACTAATATGATTGGACTCAAAATAAAATAGACATTAATCTAATGCTCTATGTCTAATCAAAACATTGTATGAAGAAATGATTGAATTATATAGAAAAATCATGTACAAAAAAGGTTAGTCAAAACCGCTTTCATCATCATTATCACCCAGTCCGAAGTCCTGCAATGAAGTAAAGTCTAGGAAGGTCTGATAGTACGCAGCCTTACCCCTATATAGTAAAGAGGCTGTTTATAGTAGACTCACAATGCAATTGAGACAATATAAGAGTGATGCAGCTTAGAGAGAGAAAAGTCAAAACTAGCACGAAATAAATACGAAATAATAATAATAATAATAATAATAATAATAATAATAATAATAATAATAATAATAATAATATATGGAACGAATAATAATCAGAAAATTAATCAATAATAAAATAGCAATAAAATAAAACTACGATAATTAATAAATAATTTTTCAACTAAAGGAGCCTCAGTCATGCACAAAGAATACCAGTATAAAAACAAATGACTGACTGAATTGGGCAGAAAAAATAGTTGGAACCCCACACACTAAACACACCCGTTCTCGTCAAAGTTGGAACTCTTACTAAGAGGTTTTGAAGGTGGCAGTCTAGATGGTATGTGTCTGGTGAGAAGAGATTCTAAAGAAGGAAAAGTTTATATTGTAAAAACATGTTATGACTAAATCTAAAAGCTTGTCTTATAAGGAGGACGCGCTAGACAGAAGGTGTAGGACAGTAACAGAAAGCAGAAAAATCGCTTTGACATTCCTAAATATTTGGGTAATCATGATGTGTTGTTAGATGTCAATCTTAATCTATAATTATAAATTGTTTAATTAGAGAATTAAAGATAAATTAAAAGGAGTTTCAATTTATCTAATTCTAATTATGAATTATAATTATAATTTATAATCGTTACCAACATATTTACGAACCTAATGAGTCTCACATAACAAATGGGTTAAAGAGAATAAAGATATTTTAATCAAGTTAGACTTGACTGTAAAGTTTGAGAAACCTTATGATTAAATTTGAGATATTTAATAAATAAGGATCAATATGAGATATTGAATATTATTTGGGCATAATTGGTATTTAATTAGAATTATTAGCAATTTAATTAAATTTTAATTGAAATTAGAATTTAATTTCAATTAAATTACTAAAACATCCAAAACCTATTATAAATAGGCTTAAGATCTATTGGAGTTAGCACTTCTTACTTAACCTTATTTGTAAAAGTTACAGAGTTCTCTCAATCTATATATTCTGTGGATACTGTTAGAGGTCGGATACTTGTGCAACTATAGTTATTAAGATGAATTAGTTTCTAAAATGGTTTATGGGATATGACAAAAAAAAGAATCAAGCTTCAGAATAAGGTATAAATTAAGATTCATGCTTTGATTTATATGTTAATCATTTTATATAATTAAAGAAATCCAAAATAAGAAAAAGTTTCGTAATTATTATGCTGTGGTCAGAATTGGATCCCGTCTCGATTTTCTAACATTGGTATCTGAGATAGGTTTAATTATATAATTTGATTGTTATTGATCAAATTTTAGAATTGAAATTGCAATAGTTGCAAACCTAAAATCAGATTTAGATGAAATTTGAATATTAACATTATGAAAAGTTCATATTGATTTCTCCTGTAATTATCTGGACCTGCAATTAATAACATTATGCAATTACTGTAGTTTTGTGTTGTATTTTCTTGGTTCTGGAAATTAGTTTTGCATCTGTTGTTTGATTTTGCTCTGGAAAATTGAATCTACATACGCTTTGAACCCTTAGAACTAGTTTATGAAACTCAGTTTTCTAAAATCTGAAAAGTTCAGATTTTAACAACCTAAACCCAATATCTGGAAATAAAACAGGTGTTGGTTCTCTTTTTTGGTTGGTGGACGATTGGAGAAAACACAAACGTTAGGTGCTAGAAAACGTTGGTTCTGTGGGTTGTTATTGTTGTGGTTGGGAGAGTGAATGTGGCTGTCGGAGTAAGGATTGTCTAGTTGTTTGGGGTGTGTTATGGTCTGGTCTTGTGGATTGTGAGTTGAATGGAGATGCAAATAAGGGTATATGGTGGTGGTTGTTTTGTTTTGAAAGAAACGTGGAGGGTAGCCGGTGGAGCTAGGTGGCAAGGAGCAATCGATGGCACAAGGAAGAGAACCGAGACGGCAAAGAAGTAGGCTACAAAGGTGGTCGTGGGCTGAAGCGTCAACTATGGTTGGTCGAGCAATCCCTAGAGAAGGACATTATTGAGAAGGACACGTGGGCGGCCTGTGGTGGCAACTACAGTGTCCTTCCTTTCCAGGCAAACTAAGCGATAGCGACACCCCGAATCTTACATGCGCCCCACACGAAAAAGCGTTTATGGGACAGACAGCACGTGCCAACTGAAACTATGTTGGTGCTTCAGACAAAATGTGATTGTCTCATATTTTTTTTTTTATTTATTTATCTTTTTAAAAGCCTTAAATTAACTTAATGGAGAACAAATTGGTTTATGTTCCTAATAAAATTGCAAAATGTTTTCTAATTTTTTGAAAATTGCTTTCAAATGGTTAATTTTATTAGGAATGTATTGGAATTTAGTTTAAATTTTCAATGAGTTGAATTATTAAATTAAATTAATTATGAAATCAATTCCAAAATTAAAGTAATTATTTTTCTTAATATCATTAAGATTAAAAATTATATTTATTCCTAATTAATTTTAGAAAAATAGTTTCTAAAATTAGAATTAATTATTTTCAATTAGATTGAAATTAACTAATTAGACTCCTTAATTTAAGAAAAGTGTTTTCTTAAATAATTAAGAAAGATATTTCTTAATTAAATTTATTTATTTCAATATGATTGAGATAAATTAAATTTATGACTTAATTTGTTTAGATAATTATTGTTAGATTTATTTAAAAATTGCTTCGTTACTTACGAATAATTATTTTCTTGATTTTTTATAAAAAGTATTTTTCTTAGTTAAATTTTGAAAAGAGTTTTCATTTATTAATTAAGAAAATATGTTTTCTTTGATATTTTGAAAAATAGTTTTCTAATCTATTAAAACAGATTTTCTAATTAATTAAGAAATTAATCTCTAAATAAATAATATAAATGAATTTCTTAATTAAATTAAAGGTGTTTATTTAATTTTGACAGTAGTTTTCTTTAATATTAGTAAATAGTTTTCTAATTGGATTAGAATGTGTTGCTTATATAATTTTTAAAAAGGAGTTTTCTAAATTATAATAAGTGAAAGCATAATTTATTGAAAATTGTTTTCAATTAAATTTTTTTAAGAAGTCAAGATAATTGAAAATAGTTTCCAATTGGTTTTGATTTTTTTTCAAATAAAAATAAATTTATATTTGGAATAGGAATTTAGTTCATTTAGGAATCAATAGGTTTAATATGATTTAATTTTTCCAAAGAATTGGAAATATTATTTTAGATTATGAAAATCAATAACTTGAATCAAACAAAGCTTGATGTTTTATGCATATAATTTGATTATGAGTGTATAAGTTGAATAATTTATTTATATGTTTGATATATATATTGGATGTATGTTAAATTGTATGTTTTATATGTGTGATATTTTACATGCAATTTTGTGTTTGATGAGACAAACAAAATAAATCTCTCTTAAAAATATTAAGTATATGTTGAGAACATGATTGTTACCTTCCACTACTATAAGAATAAACCAGAGTTCTATTTATTGTTTGATTTATTGAGCAAACTCAAGGTCATTTTAACCTGAACATATTTAGTCTTGTGACAGTAGGTTCTAGTTAACTAAATTTGTGTGAACATATTTAGTCTTATGACAGCAGGTTCTACTTATCTAAATTTGTGTGATTTAGATGAGCAAACTCATGATCACATGAATTTAGAGGCAGGGTGAGGAATAAAATATAAGATATGTTTTGGCAAGAGTTCTCACTTGACAGATTTAGGACTCAAATGAGATTTGAGTAAGTTGTTATCTACCTAATTTAAGTTTAGTTGGTTTGTTGAGCAAACCCAAGATCAAATATAGTTGAATAGGATCCTAGCCCACTAGAAAGATTAAAGTAATCTTTCTGAATAATAGTGAGGGTTATTATTTCAAATAAAATAGTGAGAGTAACCAAATACATTATTAAAGTCCTAATCTCATTTGATAGTCATGGCATCTAATTAATTACGTTTTTTTCTTACATTTATATTCTGTTTTAAGTGGAATTTACTTTGTTTAGCGTAGTTGCTACTAAGTTAGTGAACCACCCAATTTCTCGAACATAGGTTATGTTTGAGAAGAGTTCTCAACCCGTTATATAATTTTGCTATAATTCCTTTCGAGGATTCAATGACAAAGTTTTATAGATGTGTCAAAAGCATATAGATATAAAAATGTATTGACATTTTGAGTTGACTAATGTCTTATAAACTTTTATGACAACATGTAAAATATACGTCAACACCATAATAGCAAGATGCAAGAGGTTGTATAAAGTACAGCTGAAAGGGATAGTACCTTATTAGAATTGCTTCATTTAATTTAGCCTACTAAAAGTATAATTATGGACTACAATTAAAGGCTTAGTTATATTATAGTAATAGTTGTCATAAGAAGAAAAATGATTGCATGATTTTTCTTGCCTATACGATATATGATAGAGATAATATGTATTTCTAGTTCATGCTTATGAGTATTTGATACTAAATTTAGATTCAACATTAATATAATGTTCAAAGCATGATAATAAATAGGTTGTTAAGTAAAAGTAGTTGATCCAATTTTACACAAATAGTTTGTATATGTTGGATCAAAGGAGATATGCTTAACATAAGTGGCAAGAATATAAAGTTGGATAACCAAGACTATCCTTTTATGTCATGTTGATTAAATCATCATAACGAGAATCATAAAGTTACATACAAGGATATGTGTATCTTTTGATTTTGAATCGTGTGAAACTTGTTAAGTTGAAGACTAACCAAATCAACCTTTGCTCAAAGGATAATGATTGTATTGAATTGTTAAATCTTATACAAGTGATGTATTGGAAGGAATAACAATTCATAAAAGGATAATACTTATATTTTATTAGTTTACTAATGACTTTATGTGATATAGTCGTATGTATTAAATAAAATAATGATTTAAAATTTTGAAAAGTTTAAATTGTTTAAATATAAGTAGAAGTTAAGTATTGAGAATGTTGAAGTATTTTGATGAGATCGTTGTGGTGAGTTTTAAATTTTCGGTTATCTATAGGGAATGAAATTCTCTATTGAATACCTTTATAACAACATTTATAAGAGTATGGATTTATGTAAGGAGTAAAACACAATATGAGATATTGTCTGATGGAATATTATTTCTTTATAGATATGCCTAGTATAATGACTTACCTTATATAGTTCCAATTGAATCAATTAGCAAGATTTCATTTTAGATATGGAACATTAAGTCTTTAACAGAGTCAAAGTTAATTATTTAGGGATGTGATGAGTTTGGAATGTATAAGTTGAAAGGTTACGAGACATTGAAAGATTCACTTTCATAATGAATTCAAAGAGTTTGCTTTAGAGATGATTGTGAATTTATAATGTCTACAAGAGAGTTAAAAGGAGTATAATTATACTCTTTAGTGGGAGTATATGTAGAGACATATTGCTCACAGAGAACAATAATTCTATTTTTCAATTGTTGAAAAACATAATTGTCCAAGAATAACTCTTGTTGGATATGAAAAGGTAAAAACTTAATTCTGGAAATTAGATCTATAGATATAGATTGGAAGTTGTTCATCAATTTGAAGTCCAACTACATCCAGGTATATCAATAATATCCTAATGATGTTTAGTATTTGAGATATTAGATACTTGTGAAGTATTAAAGATATTTGTTATTCTATGTATGAGTTGATATTTAAGCTCAAGGAGATAAGGATATTTGCTTTAAAAGTAAATCCTAATTAAGGTTTATTTTACTTAGAAAATATCATTTTAGATTGGAAAGGTTCCAATGTAATAATGGTTGCTAATTAAACCATAATACATTTTTCATTTAGTGGAAATGATCAATTAGATCAATAAGTTCTTTAGTGAATTTGATATAACTCACCGCATTGTTCAAGACAGTAATGTACTGTGGAACATTAAAGCCATTGGGCATGCAAAAGGAGCTAAGATCTCGTCAAAGATCCAAGGAAGTATTTAGGCAATTTTTCTTAATTATAATGATAATTAAGATGGACGTTATAAGATTTAATATAGAGAATCTTGTAAAATTCTCTCATTAAGTCACTGTCCCAGTAGTAGTATAGTTGTCATATGGTGATATGGTATTAGATACTTAAACGATTAGCTTAGTGCATGTGAGAGATTGTTAGTTTATGCCCTACAGCCAACTGATTGGTTGTAGTTTACTGATAAAATATTTAAAGGTATTCTTTATCTTGTACATGTTTAGATGTATATGATAAAGTCTATGTAATAATTATACATTGTAATTAAAATTATAATGATATTATAATTATGAGATTCATATTGCATTTATGTATTATCCCTAAATTCATCCTATTCATTAACATTAATATAACGTTAAAGGACTAGCACATGTTTTGTTTTTCCTTATGAAGGAAGTAGTTGATTTCATAGACTAAACGAATGTATGGTGATACTTAAATAAACGTGAAGGTGCTTGTTAAAGAATAAGTTCACTAAATTAACCGGATATAAGAAATCCATTTGGAACATTACTTATATGTCTATAGAATTCTCATTGTGATGATTGTATAAGTGATATTTTGACTTGAAGTCTTCAAAGTTATCTTGCATAGAGATTGCTATGTTTTGATATTAGTTATGACCTATTTAATCAGGGTTATTCAATCATTAGTCATTGGATATAGCATGAGCTATATGGAGATAGTTGTATGATCAAGATAGGATTTATTACCTTAAATTAATTAAGGAGAATGTTTCGTTGTTCTCGATTAGTATTGATTGGGAAAATCTTTGTTCAAGGTAGAATGATGTTTTGTAAATAGTTTACAAATGTCTTTAATTGAATCGATAGCTAATAGTAGAGAACTAATATGACTGAACTCAAATTAGAGTAGACATTAATTTCATGCTCTATGTCTAATCGGAACATTGTATAATGAAATTATCAAATTATACGAAAAAAATCATGCACAAAAAAGTTAGTCAAAACTAATTTGATATTCGTAAATATTTAGGTGGTCATGATGCATCGCTAGCCGTCAATCTTGATCTATAATTATAAATTGTTTAAATAGAAAATTAAACATAAATTAAAAAGAGTTTTAATTTATCTAATTCTAATTAGGAATTATAATTATAATGTATTATCATTACCAACTTATTTAGGAACCTAATGGGTTTCATATAAAGAATGAGTTACAGAGAGCAAAGATATTTTAATCAAGTTGGACTTAATTATCAATTAAATATGAGATATTTAATAAATAAGGATAAATATGAGATATTGAATCTTATTTGGGTATAACTGATATTTAATTAGAATTATTTATAATTCTAATTAAATTTTAATTGAAATTAGAATTTAATTTCAATTAAATTACTAAAACATCCAAAACCTACTATATATAAATAGGTTTAAGTTCTAATAAAGCTAGCATTTCTTGTTTAACGTCTCTGTAAGAGTCACATAATTCTCTTAATCTATTTTGTGTATACCGTTAGATGTCAGAAACTTGTGTAACTATGGTGGTTAAGATGGGTCGATTTTGGAAACAGTTCATAGGATACGATAAGAAAGGGATGAAGCTTCAAAATAAGGTACGAATTTAGATTCATGTTTTGATTTATATGTTAATCATTTTATAGAATTAAAGAAATCTTGGTTCTAGGGAAATAAAAAATATGAAAATGTTTAGTAACTATTCCGTTACAATCGGGATCAGATCCTGTCCCAATTTCCCAATACAATTATTCAACAGTAATTAATGTAACACCCCCTTTACAAAACCTACAATCATCCACGCATATAACAACCAAATCCTTGTACACGCGTTCAAGGTATACAATTCTATTCAATGCTATACATATACACTTTACAAAACTCCCCAATGCTTAACATTATCATTTAATAGTAGTAATACATCTTTACACTTACATGGTAATCCAAAAGAAAACATACAATAGTAATCTAAAAGAAAACATGCAATCTCCTTTCTTCATTATAAGTGTAATCATCTGTAACTAAAAACATATTCCAAAAGTACTTTTTCTTTTATTTGTTAGCCTTGGTCCCTGCAGATGTTCCATGTACCTCACTCCTATGACTTGGACCTACACGAATTAACACATGTGCTAAGCTTGAAAGCTTAGTGGGGAAAATACTTAGTTTAGATGACCACTCATAATAATTATTTGTCAAGCACACACATTTAGAAATATCACAACTCATATACCATAAATTCACATTCATAAACCAAACATTGATATTCAATGCTCATGTAAACAATGATGGCATACTTAAGCAAGGTACATAATGTAAACATCCTTTAATATTTTTTTCATATACCGAAAATGCACATTTATAAGCCAATTATTGATATTTAATGCTCATTGATACAAATTATCATTATAATTGCATATCATTACAATCAAAACAAATTCTCATCAATGCCAATTATTCATGTTGTCACGCTGTATTTCTTATTTATGACTGTTAAGTTTTCTTTCTGTGTTAAACCTGCACATTTTCAATGGGTGTGGATAACGGGTGTTGTGGATATCCGAAAATATCAAACTGTGGGTACTCGAAGGTATCAATTTATAGACATCGGTGGTGTTGAACTGTAGAAGTTGCACTACAACCTGTAAGCATGCTTATCTATCCACAACCAAGATAATATAGCAGGCACTATAACATTTCCTTTAATCATTTGCAAATTTCACAATTCATATATTAACAAATCATATGATATACATTTCAAGTCATAAAATCTATATTTGTGTTCATACATGCAAGTCATAACTAATCAACATTAAAAGGGTATCAAAATCACACTTGTATAATCATACTATATATATATAAACAATACATACGCAAACAAATCATTTATATACATGTAAGTTTTCTTTGGAATGCATTATGCTCAATCTTAAATTCCAATGTTCAATCACCTAATTCACATATGTTGTCCTATTTTATTTATTTCTAGGTCTTTGAAAATTTTCATACATATTCATAAAGGTTCGGATAAGATGCGGTAGAAATTGGAAACAAAAACAATTCCACGGTCGTGACAGACACTCTCTCCTTTCATACCACTACTTGTTCCTTAATATGCATACAGAAAAAAAAATTAGAAATGGATTTCTAGGTCTTCCAGAAATTTTTAGCTCTATGTCTATAGTTTTTATAGCACCAATAATTAAACCATTTTGACTTCTAAATCATAAGATATAGGCAAAATATCAAAAGGTGCTCCAAAATAGTGGCAACATCAGGTGACCTTTTTCGATCTCAATTTCCAAGGTCATAGAGCCAAAATTGAATCAGAGTCCCTTCTAGAGATATTTAGCTCTATGTCTTAGGTTTCATATTCAACTGAAATAACACAGGTTTGTAGGCTGAGTTATAACTTAAAGATGTGACAGACTCAAACAAACCCTAGACAGAATTCCACTGCACAATACTCTCTTGTCATATTCAACCAATTCTACGCAAGATAACACCAAAGCATCATCCCAGCAATCATTTTACATCCAAATGAATCTTTTTTACGCATTCATATGTACACAAATACATAAATTAATTAAGTGAAGTCTCAAACCTTAAAATTGGCAAAGTAATTCTTCTAATGCTTTTCCTTTCCTTCCTCTTTGACTTTGCTTGAATCACCAAGTGAAAAATGATGCGATGAAGAAGGTGAAATGGAGAGGAGAAAAATATGAAGTTGAGCCATCAAAGTTTCGTCCATCTTCCCTCTCCATATGCCTTTTCATGAATTTTCTAGGTTTAAACACATGTTTCAATCTGTTGGGCCCCGAACCTTTTTGTAAGTTAGGATTATTAAATGAGGAGTTGTTCATGATTATGCATGTATAAAGGAAGGAGAATTCATGAATTCAAAAATAAATAGAAAAGATGGTTTAGGTACAAGATGGATTTAAATGTGAGATATTAGAAGTTAAAAGCTGGAAAATGTAAGTT
>JAOTAX010000008.1:16427061-16459615 GCA_025629825.1 Erythroxylum guanchezii
TGTGATTGGATTTTGGCTTGTGATTCTCAAAATTTTAATGTGAGATGTAGTTTGGTTGTTAATGTTTTGATTGTTATAGGCACTCCGCCCGTATGGGAAAACGACTATTAAGGTAGGATAATGTGTTTAGTCACGTCTTATGGTTCCGAATGTTTGGGCTTCGGAAACGGGACCCAACATATCCAGTGCCAAATTCCTTTATACATATCTCAAAATCCCTTATAAAGTTGACACTTGTAAGCAGAATAACCAAATATAAGATAAGAGACATCCCCTAATATGTAAGAAAAATAGTCTAAATACTAACGTGAAAGACCATCGTGGTGACTACATTCTCATTAATACCCTAACTATTTCACAAATACAAGGGATACACTTATATGTTATCCTCACATTTACCTATATAGATATAAATATTTGACAACTTACCACTAATTAATGCAAAATCTAACTGCACATTCTCATTATCACATATTAGTGTTGAAAAACATTCTCAATAAACCTTATTTGAGAATTCATCACAAAGGAAATCTCAATACAGTGATAATCATACAATGCACAAGAATAAATGAACCATAAGAGGTAACAAACCAACATATATCTACTGCATTTCAAGTTAATTACATGAAAATTTACTTAATTAAGGCTTTTTATTTAAACTTTCCTAGAGTTAAACTTTCTTTATTACCAATGTAATAAATCTCAACAATTTAAATTTTCACTTTATAAATTCACAAGACCTAATGGTTGACCCGAAATTACTTGAGGGACCATTTTGTGAATTCTAAAAATTTTGAATTGTTTTGGGTTTGCTACACTGATGTCAGCACTATACATGAATATGGTTGTGGCATGTACAATACATGCACCTAATGTGCACAGATGCATGTTGTCCTTCATGACACACGTTTCATATGCACCTAACTCACCTAGATGCGTGATCATCTTTATGGCGCGTGTGGTACATGTGCTCTCGTGCATTTGATGAGCCCACCACCTCATTTCGCATATGGCACACACGCCAAACATGGAAACGTGCCTATTGCTTAAAGCACATGCACCACACACGTTGGACAAGCGTCCAACGTTGAGAAGCTGCACGCGCCAACTGTCTGGCATGCGTGTAGCACACACACCAGATGCTGGCACCTCCTAGTGAAACAACTCCCTCATGAAATAAGCGATTTTTACAGCGGTTTATGATGATTTTGGTTAGATTTTGACAAATTTTTATACAAAGATCGCCCAAAACTTCATTTTTGTGCCCATGTTTCCATGTAATAATTGCATAAAACAAATCCAAATAGCAAATATGCAATTATACAAGAAAAGCAGATTAATTTCTTCAATTACCTTATGGAGAAATTTGAAAATTTTTCATTTAAATTTATATAATCATAAAACCACATAGCACTAATCTCAATCATCGGATTTAAATCACCTATAAACTTATACAAACAAAGATAGTGAAAAAAATTGCCTATTTTGTCGTCCAATTGAAAATAAATAAGCTGCTAAATTACTTAAAACAACATGTTGAATTGTTTGAACAAGCTCATTGACATATGAATAAACTGCTAAAACTTTTAATCAATCTTTATGAAAAATAGCATAACATTATGATGTCAACATTTTTTTGCGCCTTAATGGGTGAACTGCTTAACGAGTTAGCTAATCTACTATACAAACTTACTTAAGGAGGCATAAAAAAAACTTAATAACTATTTATAGTAACCTTATTCTAATATAATAATTTGAGCCATTCTTATGATGCAACAAATTTATTGCTCAGATATTCCATTTTGCCGTGAGCAATGTTCCGATTGCCTCAAATCATGTGCGACAATCGCATCATTACATTTTTTCAAAAAAAAAAAAAGGACAGCGTAAATCCTGCTGTAATAAGGGTAAGAGCTAGAAAGTGGTAACTAAATTGTTAGTGCTAAGGAATAAATGCCAAATTATGCTGCACAATGAAGCACTTCTCCAATAGCAACTTCAAAATCTGACTTCCAAGACTTTGTAGAAACTTTAACAACCAATGTTATATAACTAAGTTAGTTTCTTCTTTTCTATTCTTCCACAAAAGACTTGACCTTTTCACACCAATGAAGCAGTTCAATTCTATTCTTGTTCATCATATACTCGTGCAAGAATACAGAAAGCTCATTGTTTATTCCCCTTGCCTCCAAGAACTCACGAAGTCTCTTCTGGAGCAAGATACTCAATTTCCTAAAATCGTAATCATAAGAAAACAAACCTCAGAATCCGAGAAACAGCATCAAGTGGCAAATTCACTAGAGAAATGTCAAATCTTACCTAAAATCAGGCCCCATGTAAGGTCGATTAAGCACCTTCTGATTCTTAAGTAAGTAAACTCTCTGAATCTCCAAAGAATCAGGCCAAGCTGAGCAAGCGAACTCCAATGCATCATCGTCAGTCCCCTTAGAGATATCAACAAGCAGGGTGATGTGAAGCCTTACATCTTCCACTGAGCTATCACCCCCTCCTGCAATTGGACCAATTCCATACCCATCAAACATTGTCACCTCCATGTCAATATCTTCTACATCGTCAAATCTTCCCTTGAGTCTGATCCACTGCTGACCCGGTTGATCTTGCACAGTGAATGAACTGAATTTGGTGGCAGGCTTGAATTGGAGAAGATCAAATTTTTACTATTAGCCTCATGTTCAAAATACCTAAAAGCACGAAAATTGACATCACGTCTAATATAAAATGAGTAGGCTACAAAAGAGGAACAACAAAAGAGGGTAGAGGTGAAACCTGATTGGGAGGGGCGACATAGGAGAAGTGCTCAATCTTGTTGTGGATGATTCTTAGAATGTTAGCGTCAAATGGGGATCTCACAGTTGAACAAGACCTTGATGAGTACATGAAATGTCCAAGTTGAGTTGAGAAGTTGTGAGCTGCTTTTACATAAGAAAAAGAAATTTGAGAGTAAGAGAAAGGGAAGCTATATCTCTTAGCTATTCCAAAGAGACGACTCATGTTTCTACTTTCTCCAAGTGGGGTTTAGGGTTTTCCAAAAATCGCAGAAGAAAGTTAAACACCTCGATTAACGATGTCGTTTCTTAGTTGTCGGATCTGGTCCGTGCCATTGTGCATTCAACTTGAGCCCATTTCTTGGAAGTTTATATATAACACACAAAAGCCATCCTAAAATTTTCCTTGTGACTTAAATACTAATCTTAGTGGAATATAAAATGTTTTATATAGACACATACTAAAACCGTCCTAAAATTTTCTTTATGACGTAAATACTAATCTTAGTACAATACAAAATGATTGTAGTGTTACATAAATCATTCAACTTAAAACTCTTTATCCGACGAAACCTTAAAATTTTGTTTGAAACATACATGTAACATTTATTTATTTTAAAGGTGAGGTCACATTATCGGTTGGGTATCGTCAAAGTTACAATTTCTGGCAAACATCTCTAAAAATATATCCCGTTAATCTCCCATGGGCTATTATTACCTATTTAAAACCACTTCACTTAAGATATACATTAACAATCTGTTTGGTTATCTAGCTCCCTTCATTTTTAACCTTCCAAAATCTAAAACATGTTCGGAAATCGGGTCGAGATTAGATCTCGATCACAGTGGAATAATTACGAAACTTTTTCGTAACTTTTGATTCTTCAAAAATCAAGATCTCTTTAATTCTATAAAATAATTAACACAAATCATAATAAAGTAGAATCTTAATTCGTACCTTATTTTAAAGCTTGATCATTTATCTTGTTGAATCTCAAACCATTTTTGAAACAAATCTATCTTAACCATTGTAGCCGCACAAGTTCTCAGCCTCTAATGATATCCACAAAATGAGTTAAAAGAATTCTATAAAACTTACAAAGAGGGTTAGGGTAGAAGCACTAGCTCCATAGAACTTAAGCCTATTTATAATAAGCTTTGGACGTTTTAGTAACTTAATTGAAATTAAATGTTAATTTCAATTAAACTTTAATTAGAATTACAAATAATTCTAATTAAATATCAATTATGTCCAAATAAAATTCAATATCTCATATTGATCCTTATTTATTAAATATCTTATATTTAATCATAAAGTTTCTTAAACTTTACATTCAAGTCCAACTTGATTAAATTAACTTTGCTTTATTCAACTCATTCTATATGTGAAACCTATTAGGTTCCTAAATATATTGGCAATGATTATAAATTCTAATTCTAATTCATAATTTGAATAAGACAAAGCAAAACTCTTTTTAATTTATCTTTAATTCTCTAATTAAACAATTTATAATAATAGATCAAGATTGACGTCTAGCAACGTATTATATTTACCCAAATATTTAGGAATGTCAATGTGGTTTTGACTAACCTTTCCGTGCATGATTTTTTCGTATAATTCAATCATTTTATCATATAATGTTCTGAATAGACATAGAGCATAGAATTAATGTCCATTCAATTTTGAGTCCAATCATATTAGTTCTCTGTCATTAGTTATTGATTCAATTATTGACATTTGTAAACTATTTACAAAGTGTCATTCCACCTTGGCTAAGGATTTCTAGATTCAATACTAATTGAGGACAATAGAACATTCTCCCTAATTACATTGGGGTAATGAATCATATCTTAATCACTTAACTACGTCCATATAGTTCATGCTACATCCAATGACTACCGATTAAACGATATCAAAACATACCAATTCCTATACAAGATAACTTTGGTGACATCAAGTCAAATAATTATTTATACAATCATTACAATGAGATTTTTCATAGATATACAAGTAATGTTCCAAATGGATTTCTCATATCGAGTATGTTCAATGAACTTGTTCTCTAACAAGCGCTCACACGTTTGTTTAAGTATCTCTATAATTTCCTATGAGATCGACTGCTTCCTTCATAAGGAAAAACGTAACTTGTGCTAGTCTTTTTGTTTTCTATTAATGTCCAATTTTAATAAAACAATTCAGGTATAATAAATAAATGCAATATGAATCTCATTATTATAATCTCATTATAATTTCATTTGAAATATATAATTATCCCATGAACTTTATCATATACATATAAACATGTACAAGATAAAGAATGCCTTTAAATAATTTGTCACTAAACTATAACTAAAGAGATTGACTATTAGGCATAAACCAACAATCTCTCACTTGCACTAAGCCAATCGTTTAAGTATCTCATACCATATCACCATATGACGATTATTCTACTGCTGGGATAATGGCTTAATGAGAGAATTCTACAAGATTCTCTACAGTGAGGCACTTGCTTAAATCTTACAACTCCCATCTTAATTATCATCATAATTAAGAAAAATTGCCTAAACACGTTCTTAGATCTTTAATGAGACATTAGCTCCTTATGCATGCCCAATGGCCCTGATGTTTCACAGTATATTACTGTCTTGAACAATGCAATGAACTATATCAAATTCGCTAAATGAACTTATTGATCCAATTAATCATTTCCATTAAATGAAAAATGTATTATGACTTAATTAGCAACCATTGCTACATTGGAACTTTTCCAATCTTAAAATGATATTGTTCTAAATAAAATAAACCTTAATTAGGATTTACTTCTAAAGTTATATCCTTATCACCTTGAACTCAAATATCAACTCATACACAAAATAATGGATATCTTTAATACTTCACAAGTATCAGATATATTTCAAATAGTAAATATATTTAGTACATTATCTATATACTTGGACTTAGAATAGGTTAACAACTTCCAATATATCTTTATAGACCTAATTCCCATAATTTAGTTGTTACCTTTTTCATATCCAACAAGAGTTGTTCTTGCACAATTATATTTTCAACAATTAAAAGTTAGAATTGTTGTTCTCTATAAGAAATATGTCTCCACATAATCTCACTATAGCAGATAACTATACTCCCACTGACCTTCTTGCAGACATGATAAATTTACAATCATCTCTAAAACAAACTCTTTGAATTCATCATGAACGTGAATGTTTCAACGTCTCATAACCTTTCAACTATACATTAAATATATCAATAAAGGAAATAGCTCCAATTGGATGTATTGTCATGAGATTTGAACTTTTTAAATTCCATCTTACTCCCACTACTTATCTTAAAAACCATTCTCTTATAAGTATACATTGAAATAAACAAATTTTTTAATAGGTCTATAAGATTATATTCAACCCTATGGATATCTCGTAACCTTTTATTATCCATTTCAGTTCTAAACTTTAATAGATAATATATTTTTCAACTAAGTATTACATCATTAAATTATTAACTTTGACTCTTTCAAAGATTTGATATTTCATATCTAATATGAAATCTTGCTAATTGATTCAATTGGAACTATTGAAGGTAATTCATTGCACTAAGCATAGCTATAGAAGAAGTTGCATTATACAATATCTGATATTGTATTTTACTCTATTAATAAATCCCTACTCTTATGAATTTAGTTATGAGGTATTCATTAGAGAATATAAATCCCTATAGATAACCCAAATTTTAAAACTCACCAAATTGATCTCATCGAAATGCTTCAACATTCTTAATGCTTAATTTCTACTTGGATTTAAACATTTGAACCTTTCAAAATTTTAAATCATTATTTAATTTAATACATATGACTATATCACATAAAGTTATTAGTATTATAATGAAATATAATATTATCCTTTTATGAATTGTTATTTCATCCAATATATCACATGTATAAGATTTAACAATTCAATACCATCATTATCCTTTCACCAAAGGTTAATTTGGTTATTCTTCAACTATACATGTTTCACAAGTTCCATACGATTCGTAATCAAAAGAATACATATATCCTAGTATGTAACTTTATGATTCTCGTTATGTTGATTTAACCAATATGGTATAAAAGGATAATCTCAGTTATCCAACTTTTAATTCTATCTACTTATGTTAAGCATAATTATCCTTTAATCCAACACATACAAACTATTTATATAAAATTGGATCAACTACTTTTTCTTAACAATCTATTTCTAACCTGCATTGAACATTAAAATAATGTTGAATCTAATTTCAATATCAAATACTCATAACCATGAATTGGAAATACATATGATCTCTATCATATCACACATATACAAGAAAAGTCATGCAATCATTTTCTTCTTATGAAAACTATTATCATATTATAGCAAAGCCTTTAATTGTAGTCCATAATTATTTTTTTAGTAGGCTAAATTAAGTGGAAAAATTCCAAAAAGGTGTTGTAGCTTTTAGCTCCACTTCATGCAATGTAGCACCTCACTCTCATAGTGCATATCCCCGAAAATACCGACAGTATTCGAGAACATACTCTACGAGAGTGGCATGTTAGAACAGTCAAACAATCGAAGCTCGTTACAAAATTTTCAAATATCACACGCATATTTAAGAAATCAATAAACAATTTAGGCCCACTTTATTCATAAACATTTTCATTCACAAGTGTTACTACACTCATTAATCAATCTCATTTACAAACATTTCTAATTTGGAAAGTCATTACAAAATAGAATTATTGAAATACTCAAGGTACAATAATTGCGGAATACACAATTTCATAAAAAAAATAAAGAAATACAAATGCAGACCCGAACTGATCCAGACCTTTATCTCTTACTCAAATGTAGTGGCTAGACTCCAATTTGTCTAACTGGAGATCTTCTCTAAGCTTGAAAAATATTGCAAATTTTAGGTTGAGTTTTACGAATTCAATGAGTGGAACATCCTTAATAGCTCACTCAATCACATAACACGTCAATTCATATAATCACATAATTCACATCACTTCATCAATTCAACATATTGAGTCACATACATTTCATATTCACTTAAATCATATATCACATTCAGAAATCATTCAAACTACTTATTTCAACCATTTAAATCATACATATCAAATGCATATGTAGTGCTCATGAGACTCACTTTCAATTATTATTGTTGTGACTGAGTGCCTTTTTATTGGCCCATATCCCTTGTGGATATCAGGTTTGTTTTAGATAATGTCCTATATTTCTTTTGGATATCGGGTACATTAATAACAGAGCTAGAGGCTCTTATCACATTCTGGGCTTTAAGCTCTTTTTCGGTGGCTACTCTAGTCATAACAACCTTTATGTTGTCATGCATTCATGTAATGAAATGCATCACATTCACATATTTTCAATCAGTCACATGATTTCAGTTTCACATTCACATTCACATTTATCATCGGATCTTAGTTCGGCATTCAACAAAAATGTTGAGTAATCACTTATTTCGTCAAATTCACATTCAATGAGCACTTCCAATACATATTTCATGCATCAAACTCCTCAAATAGTCAATGTCTAGAATCAACACAATCGCATTCACATAATAATTCAATACATAATTTAAATAGAACAATCATATAAAGTAAGACCATCTAGGTTAACTTACATTACGCTCCAGATTATCATTAGGTTCCATAATCTGGAAACATTTGGATGCGGACATTTTATCCTGCATATCAACATTATGCAATATACACATTGCACACACATTATTAATTGTACAATTGAATGTTTTCATAAACATTCAATTGTACACATATGTATGTGTGTCATATATAATGCATGCTCAATTTGACTATTCCGGGTATGTTTTCTTAATCACTTCTCTTGATCAATCAAACCTTATCATTTGTATGTGTCTAACTTATTCTTAGGTTTATACCTCAAGAACATTTGTTTATTGTAATATCATAATTCAATTACTAGTCATTTCTTTTTCTAGCAGTATCTGCTTTTATAATATCAATTTCTCATTCACCTTTACTTAATACATATAGCTCATCGCTTCTGAATCACAACTACTATCATATGAACAATGTCATTCCCATTATACTCATGCCTTTGGTACTTTGATATCAACAATTCATTTACTAAGTTATAACATCATCAATCGATCATTCCAGCTTTTCTCAAATTTTCGGGTTAATTTTTCATGGTCATTAAGACAAGGAAAATGAAGTATTTAGGCAATACCTTCTTCTAAACAATTGTTCATCTATGTCTTAAGTTTCTAATGAACTAAAGTTCATAAAATTTGGTTCATTATTCTACAATTTATACACAAAATACTTCAAACTATTCTTTCACTGAAACAGCACTCAGTACCCAACTTCGAGCCAAATTTGTGAAACTCTTAAAGACAGAATTAAATTTAGAATCCTCCATGAAATTTGTATCCATATATCTTTAGTTTAGTATACATAAAAAATAATCCCATTTTGATATCTACAAATCAAGATATGTTCAAAATACAGATGCATGTTCAATGAAATCACTCTATTTAACAAATTCTAGCACACTTTATCATTTTCATCCTAAACTCATCAATCAATCATTACCAATCCTTTCATAATGAATTCATATGGCCATGAAATTTTGTGGGGAGGAAATAAAATGTGTGAGGAGTTCGTGGTCCAAATTTCAAGTCAATCGGAGTTCCGGAGAAGAAGTTATGGTCAAATTAGTGAAGGGTGTCAAAATTTGTCAAAAAGCATAACACCTTTACTGTCATGATCATGCTTGTGCACGACCTGCTGATTCCCCTCTGCACGATTGTACAACTCCCAAATAATCCTTTCTATAATGATTATGCAACTCCTCTGAGGCTCCTCTTTATCACGATTATGCACTGCCTCATTTTTACTTCTCTATCACGATCGTGCTTCTGCGCGATCATACAACTCCTCTAGGGTCCACTTTGTCACGATCATGACAAACAAAACTTACCCAGATTTATGTAACTGCATATTTTCATCTTGAATTCTTCTCTTTTGCTTATTATAACATTTCTAACTTATGTCTTCATTATTTCCTCTTCATTCCTACTTCCATTTCAGCTAAACTCATTCAAACACAAATCAAAATCTATGATTTATCACAAACATCAAGAACCGAACATATCAAATATGCATTCATCATATTTTCTACACCTCTTTATCTTCATTAACAACTTCATTTCATCTCTAACTTATCATTTTAATTCTTCCTATATCATGACATCACATTACCCATTTTTCCTTAACTCTAATCTCATCTTAGTTCATCTCTAAAGCACCCAAAGAGATTCACGTATAAGAACAGTGAAAATAGAGCATAAGCATATCATCTTTTCATGAAACTTCTACACTTTTTTTCTTTTTTACATCATCTTAATGATCATTCTAACTCAAATCATCACAACAACGACTTATGAACTATTGATCATTATCATATGTGTAAAAGCAAGACATGGAAGCACCTAAGTTTCTCATTCACGTTTCAGCAAGTATGCATATCACCATTTTATAATCATTTAACTATTAACTATCATCAAAATGCTTCATTCAACAATAAAGAAGAGTAGTGCTTAAGACTTAATTGTTTAAGCTTCAAGATCTTCAAACTCTTCACGTTTTCTCTTAACCCTAGCTTTCTTCTCTCACTTGTGAATCATCATTCAAGGGTGTTAGGGTAGGGTCTTTTGTAAGAAATGAAGAAGACAACGGAACAACAGTATCAAATGAAAGGTGAAAGCATGCTTCAATGTGGATTGGTGAGAAGTGACTTTCAAGGATGAAGACAAATAAAGAAGATGAAGAACGAAATGAAGAGGGAGCACGTAACATCCCATTTCCATACTAAAGGTTAGAACCCTAGATTTCTATAATTGAGAAAACAACAATGAGAGTTTAGAAAATTGCATTTCACGCTCATGCATAATGTTAGGATACACACATGTGAATATTGATTTTTGCACATTAAAATGAATTGTTCATACACTCGTTTGACATTTTGCGAGGTATAAATGATTGTTTAATTTAAGTATAATGTGAATTATGGATTATATGTCTTAAGAACTGATTTGGAGAGTATATATGTTGACTCAAAATTTTTGGTAAAAATTTGGGAAAATTCTGAAATTTTAAGGGTTTATTGGACTAGGAAAAATGTCAAGTGACAGAACAATTGATGAATAGTGGTAGAAATAAATGTCAAATTGCTGCATAAATTTTTATGAATGACATTAAGATTTAATGATAAGTGTCATTGAAAATTGGGAAAAAATTGGGTTGAAAATTGGACTAGTTTTTTAAAAGAGCCAATTAGAGACCACAAAAAGGTGACAAGTGGCATCCACTCACGAATTTTACCTTTCATGGTCTTTCATTTGCCCATTCACGACACATGCTTCTCTTTTTCATCTTCTTCGATTATTTTTTATCTTTCTCCCCTTCACTCACGAAACTCACCCTCACCCTCACCATGCTGATTTTGTCCCACTCTTTCACTTTGCTTCTTCAAGATTCATTGTCTTCTCCATCTTATTACTAAAAGACCCAACCTATTCCACCTTTAAAGGTGATGATCGTATATGTTGGACGAGCTAGGGTTTCATGGTGATTGAAGAAACTTTGGGTAAATCAAGTAAGTATAAGCATCTCTCTTATTGAATTGATGAATGGAACATGTTTTGATAATAGTTAAGAGTTAAAGGTTCATCAAATGAGAATGGTACAAGCTAAAAAAGTGGATTAGAAATGTGGATAGATTTATGTCTTGCTTTTGTGTTTTGATGGGTAATAGATTATGAAATGATATAATGTTGGATTAAATTAGGTAAATGGTGTTCAAAAGGTGCTAGAAAAATGATAATAGTAACATTTTCCATTGATTATGCATCTGTAATTTAGCCATAATTTATTCTGTAGATATCCAAATGAGGTAATTTTTAATTTGGATTAAATTAGAGACATATGGATACATTTTACATGAAGACATCTAATTCAAATTCTATCTTTAAGAGTTTCGAATTTTGACTTGAAGTTCAATACTGGGTGTAAGAAAAAGTGCAGAAAAACTGGATACATAATGGATTTTTGTTTCGTTTTCTTGATGAATTAATATGAATCTATTTGGGTGTTTTTGTGATGAAATAAAATGATTCTAGAGTTAAAAAAAGGGAGTACTGTGGTATCTTGAAATGGAAAGAATTAAAGTGATAGTTAGAAGAGAAATGAAAGTGAAAATGAAGTTGAATATGTGCAGGAAGTTGACGATGAATGTGTATATATGTGTATGTTCTGTTATTAGTGTTCATGATCAATCATGGACTATAATTTTTTTATGGATGATATTGAGTTGAAATGGAGTTAGAATGATGAGAAAATGAGGAGAAATTGAATTAGAAATGATAGACAAGCTTGAGGTAGTGAATGTAGTAAGTAAAGAGTTACAATCTGGAAAATGTGGATGCAATTGGATATACTTTGGGGCAAGAGGCATAAAGTTTTTTGTAGAACTCGGATTGAGGCCATTTAGGTATTGTTTTAAATAGGACTTCGAGATCTACAACTTCTATGAAGACACCAAGAAGAGATTTTGATGTCTAGAGAGGGGTCAAAAACTCACGTTTTTGTAAGAGACCCGTAAAGGTCCATTTAACGGACATGGATGTCCGCCTAACGGACACTCACAGGTCAATTGGTCTTAATTAAGGCTTAAATGGGACTTGGAATGAACCTAGAATGATTCCTTGATTAAGTGACTAATGTGTGATATGTTTGAAGTGATAATTGGGGTTATAACTTAGCGAATGAATTGATGATATCAAAGTACCAAAGACATGAGTGTAATGAGGATGAAAATGTGCATATGATTATAGTTATGATCCAAAGGATTTGAGTAATATAAATTAAGTAAATATGAATGAGAATTGAGTATTATGAGAGCATATAATGTTAGAAAAGAAATGATGAGAAATTGGATTATGACATTAGAAGAACTAAGTGTTCTTGAGTTGTATGGTTAAGAATAAGCTAGACACATATAAAGGGTAAAGATTGTATGGTGAACTTAGAATGACAATATACAAATGAAGTGTAAACCCAAGTTTATTAGACATATATGAATTATGAAATGAGAATGAGCATAAGATGTGAATTTAGATAATATACCTGGGATTGTCATTGAGCATGCATTATACATTACACACACACACACACACACACACACATATATATATATATATGGAAAACTGAATGTTTATGTGATTGTGCAATTAATAAGGTGTGTGCAATATGTGTTTTGCATATTGAGTTGAATTTGGGGCAAAATGAAGTGTTATTAGCAGCAATGAAATTATGATCAGTTTCACATGAAAGAATCAACAAAGCCCAAATTGAGGATTCAGAATTTATGAATCTTACTGAGAAATTAAAAATGAATCCAAATTTTGAATTTGAATAGGAAAAATGATACCATGTGATTGAAATATGAAGTATGTATACACGATAAAGATAATTAAGAAAAGAGATTTTTGGATAAAGTACAAATGGTGACCTAAACTATACATCTTAGTAGGAATACGCAGAAACAACATATAACAGCTAAGGATATAGAACCAAGAGACTGTATGTACGAGTTGCCAATAATCTTAACTGTTGGAGATATGCTTAAAGCATATACTTTGGAGTTTATAGGAACATGAGGTCAATGTATAGTTTTGATTGACTTTAAGCATAACAATCATTATCACAGTGATATCATTAGAACAACGTAGCAGGCGTTATATGATATAATGAGTCTTCTGCCTTTATATTTGGATGAATAAGGCCTAAAATGGTTGAAGGCCAGAATTGAATGGAAATGTTGTTGATAAATGAAATTGATCTATGTTAGAAATTAAGTGATTCAAGAAAGACGAATGAGTTAGGTGGATCAACACTGAAGATATGGAATATAGTGAGATAGATATAAGAGTTAACTGTATTAACACTAAAGAGATGTGAATTATCAAGCAAAAAATGAAATGTCTCTGAGAGTATCACCTTGCCAAGGTGTGCTTAGATTGAGAAAAAGGCATGCTCAGGTCGGGAAAAAGAAGCAACTAATCTCCAATTGAATTAGTCCTTATGAAGTTATTTAAAATAGGACCATCGACGTACAAGTTAGTATTACCAATAAAAGATGTGTCAGATTCACACAGTGTTATATAGATATGTTTAGGAAATATCGTTATGATCTGATATATGCATTATTGATACCGGAAGTGAAATTGTGAGTAGTCTAAAATATATTGAGGAAATAGTTAAGATAGTTTGATATCTGAATAAGCAACTGGAAAATTGAGTGATTCCATTGAACATAGTCAAGTGGAAGAAATTATTCGAATGATGAGGGTAAATGGGAAACGGAGGAGTATATTTGGAAACAATACTCCTACCTTTTTGATCAATCAAATAAGAATTTTGAGGACGGAATTTTTAAAGGAGGGAGAAATGTAACATCTCGTTTCCATATTAAGGGTTAGAACCCTAGATTTATGTAATTGATAAAATAGCAATGAGAGTTTAGAAAATTGCATTTCATGCTCATGCATAATGTTAGCATACACACATGTGAATATTGATTTTTACACATTAAAATGAATTGTTCATGCACTCATTTGACATTTTCTGGATATAAATGATTGTTTAATTCGAGTATAATGTGAATTATCGATTATGTGTCTTAAAAATTGATTTGGAGAGTATATGTATTGACTTAGAATTTTGGTGAAAATTTGGGAAAATTATAAAATTTTAAGGGTATATTAGACTAGGAAAAATGTCAAGTGACAAAACAATTGATGAATAGTGGTAGAAGTAAATGCCAAATGGCTGTAGAAATTTTTATGAATGACATTAAGATTTAATGATAAGTGTCATTGAAAATTGGGAAAAAGTTAGGATGAAAATTGAAGACAAATGGACTAGTTTAAAAAAAAAAACCAATTGGAAACCACAAAAACGTGACAGTGGCATCCACTCACAAATTTTACCTAAATTAAAGACCATTTCATGGTCTTTCATTTGCCCATTCACGATACATGCTTCTCTTCTTCATAATCTTCAATTGTTTTTCATCTTTCTCTCATTCACTCACGAAACTCACTCTTACCCTCACCATGTTGATTTTGTCCCACTCTTTCATTTTGTTTCTTCAAGATTCATTGTCTTCTCCATCTTGTTACTAAAAGACCAAACCTATTCCACCTTTAAAGGTGATGATCGTATATATTAGAGGAGCTAGGGTTTCATGGTGACTGAAGAAGCTTAGGGTAAATCAAGTAAGTATAAGCATCTCTTTTCTTGAATTGATGAATGGAACATGTTCTGATGATAGTTAAGAGTTAAATGTTCATCAAATGAGAATGGCACATGCTAAAACACGTGGATGAGAAATGTGGATAGATTCATGTCTTGTTTTTGTGTTTTGATGGGTAATAGATTATGAAATGATATAATGTTGGATTAAATTGGGTGAATGGTGTTCAAAGGGTGCTAGAAAAATGCTAGCTGTAACATTTTCCATTGATTATGCATCTGTAATTTAGCCATAACTTATTCTGTAGATATCCAAATAAGGTAATTTTTAATTTGGATTAAATTAGAGACATATGGATACATTTTACATGAAGACATTGAATTCAAATTCTGTTTTTAAGCGTTTCTAATTTTGACCTAAAGTTGAGTACTGGGTGTAGGAAAAAGTGCAGAAAACAAGATACATAATGGGTTTTTGTTTTGTTTTCTTGATGAATTAATGTGAATCTCTTTGGGTGTTTTTGTGATGAAATAAAATAAGTATAGAGTTAAAGAAAGGGAGTAATTTGGTATCTTGAAATGGGAAGAATTAAGTTGATAGTTAGAAGTGAACTGAAAGTGAAAATATTTGTAAGAAGTTGATGATGAATGTGTATATATGTGTATCTCTTGTTATTAGTGTTCATGATCAATCATGGACTATAATTTGTTTATGGATGATATTGAGTTGAAATGGAGTGACAAAGATGGGAAAATGATGAGAAATTGAATCAGAAATGATAGACAAGTTTAAGGTAGTCAATGTAGTTAGTAAAGAGTTAGAATGTCGAAAATGTGGATACAATTGGATATACTTTGGGGCAAGAGGCATAACTTTGTCTGTAGAACTCAGATTGAGGTCATTTAGGTATGGTTTTAAATAGGACTTCAAGATCTACGACTTCCAATAGATTGTAATGTCTAAAGGGTCAAAAACTCAAGTTTCTATAAAAGACTTGTAACGGTCCGTTTAAAGGACATGGATATCTGCCTAACAGACATTCACAGGTTAGTTGGTCTTAATTAAGGCTTAAATGGGACTTAGAATGAACCTAGAATGATGCCTTGATTAAGTGACTAATGTGTGATATGTTTGAAGTGATAATTGGGGTTATAACTTAATGAATGATTGGATGATATCAAAGTACTAAAAACATGAGTGTAATGAGAATGAAAATATGCATATAATTATAGTTATGATCCAAAGGAGTTGAGTAATATGTATTAAGTAAATGTGAATGAGAATTGAGTATTATGAGAGCATATAATGTTAGAAAAGAAATGATGAGAAATTGGATTATGACATTAGAAGAACTAATTGTTCTTGAGGTGTAAAATTAAGAATAAGCTAGACACATATAAAGGGTAAAGATTGAATGGTGAACTTAGAATGATCATGTACAAATGAGGTGTAAACATAAGTTCAATTAGACATATATGAATTATGAAATGAGAATGAGCATAAGATGTGAATTTAGTATACCCAAGATTGTCATTAAGCATGCATTATACATTACACATTCATACGTGTAAAACTGAATATTTATGTGTCTGTGCAATTAATAATGTGTGTGCAATATGTATTTTGCATAATGATGATACAGGATAGAACATCCACATCCAGACGTTTCTGGATCATAGAAGCTAGTGCTAATCTGGAGCGTACTGTGAGTCGACCTAGATGGTTTTACTTTACTGATTATCTGTTTATATTATGTATTGAATTATCTTATGAATGTTATTTGATTACATTGATTCCGGAAACTAAAGGTCCGAGACTTGTGATGCATAAATGTGATATTGAAGTGCTATTTGTATATGAATGAGAAGAAATAAATGTTTCTCAACAATTTTGTTAAATGCTAGACTAAGGTCCGATGATATATATGTTCTAATTGTGAATGTTAAACCATGTGATTGAATGAAATTATGAGAATGTAACGCATGCAATTACATGAATGTATGAAGGATAAACGCAGTTGTGACCGGAGTCGCCAGTATAAAGAGCTTAAAGCTCAGATTGTGATCAAAGCCTCAGGCTCAGTTGTGAATGTACCTAGTATCCACTAAGCAATATGGGACATTATATGATATAGCTCAGTATCCACTAAGGGATATGAGCTAGTGAAAAAGGCACTCGGTCACAACAAAGTAAAAAATGAAAGTGAGTCTCATGTGTATTTCATTATAAGTGATATATGTATTTTAAATGATTGAAATGGTTGAATTCACTGCTTTGAATGTGATATGTGAAGTACATGTTATGTGATGCTACATGTTAAATGAAATGATGTGAACCGTATGATTATATGAACTATATGTTTATGTGATTGAGTGAGCCATTAAGGATGGTCACTCAGTGAGTTTGCGAAACTCATCCAAAATTTGCAATATTTTACAGGCTCAGAAGAATTACCCCGTTAGACTAACTGGAGTATAACCACTACATTTGAGTAAGAGATAGAGGTCGAGATCAATTCATATCTGCATTTGTACTTTCTTATTTTTGTATCAATTTATGTATTCCGCGATTTCTGTATAACATGTATTTTAATATTTCTATATGTAATAACTTTCGAAATTGGAAATGTTTTGCAAATGAGATTGATCAAAGTGTAATAATATTGTGATTTCAATGTTTATGAAATAAAAGTATGGGTCTGAATGTGATTATTGATTTTTGTGTGCGCAAGTGATATTTTTGAAAAAAATTGGTACTGAGTTTCGAGTGTTTGAGGTAAAGTATCCAACTAAGTGATTAGATTCTTGAATTTAAGGCGACACTCTTGCCAATGTGAGGAGAATTTAGGTCCACATTATATTCTATGCAAATATGTACAGGGTATTTGATGAATGTGTTACTAACACAAGAAGTTAAGAACACAAATAAATTGAAATGTTTGGAGAAACTAGTATGAATGAACATATATTAGAATAAGTCAATGAGAAATCAGAGGAAATCGAATGAATGGAGAAAATCATTTAAGAAAAGAAGTCAATTGGGAGAGTGAGAAAAACATGAGATAATGTTACCTTATCTGAAGAACTAGTTACTTAAGGAATTACAAGAACTAATCATGGGCACATTGAGTTTTGGCAATATTTGTTGGATTAACAAATGCCCCCGATAGTATTATGGTATTGAGGATTAAGGCGATCCAAGCAAAATTGGATCAGTTAGTGACTATGATCATTAATGATATATTGAATGTATTCGAAAAGTTGAGAAGAATATTTTGAATACTTGAGGTAAATCTTACATACC
Organism: Erythroxylum guanchezii; assembly: GCA_025629825.1. Lineage (NCBI taxonomy): Eukaryota > Viridiplantae > Streptophyta > Magnoliopsida > Malpighiales > Erythroxylaceae > Erythroxylum > Erythroxylum guanchezii. The sequence goes on from JAOTAX010000008.1 coordinate 16,445,508, forward strand.
ATGAAGGTAGAAACAATTATATGCCAAGTTCAATAAGAGTGAATCTTAGCTTAATTAAATAATATGTTGGGTTATTTAGTATCTGAACATGGCATATTGGGAGACCTAAAGAAAGTAGAGGTAATGAGGAAGTGAGAAACTCCAAGGAATATATAAGAGATCTAGAGTTTTCTAGAACAAGTTGTATATTGGACACTATCAGAAGTTGTTAAGAGATTTGTACTGATCTTAGCCCTTTGACAAAAATGTTTGAGGAAAAATGCGTAAATTATGGGGATTGATGAATGTAAAAAGAATTTTTGAGGAATTACAACACCGATGTCAATTATATCATTTGGATTTGGAGATTTTGTAGTATACAATGATGTTTAACACCAGAGATTAGGATGAAATCTAATGTAGCGTAATAAAGTGATTTCATTTGCATTGAGACAATTAAAGTCTCATGAGTTGATTATTTAATACATGATGTGAAACTTGTTGGAATAGTAATTGTTTTGAAAGCTTCGAGACATTATATGTACAGTGAAACATTTTGGAATTTATTCAAATCAATAAAGTTTGAGGTAATTATTGACTTTGAAAGAATTGAATACGAGACCGAGATAATGGATAGAGTTACTTAAAGATTTTTATGTACAAATAAGTATTTCCCAGTAAAGCTAGTGCTGTAATATGATGTATTGAAAAAAAATTCAATAGCAGTGTAGCACAAATTTAGATATTGAAATTACCAAACCTAGTGCAATAAAGAGTATAAAATATTAAGTTGAATTTGGGGCAAAATGAAGTGCTATTAGCAGCAGTGAAATTAAGATCAGTTTCACATAAAAGAATCGACAAAGCCCAAATTGAGGATTTAGAATTTATGAATCTCATTAAGAAATTGAAAATGAATCCGGATTTTGAATTTGAATAGGAAAAATGATATCATGTGATTGAAATATGAAGTATATGGACACGATAAAGATGATTAAGAAAGAGATTTTTGGATAAAGTACAAATGGTGACCTAAGCTATACATCTTAGTAGGAATATGCCGAGACAGCATATAACATCTAAAGATATAGAACCAAGTGACTGTATGTACGAGTTGCCAACAGTCTTAACTGTTGGAGATATGCTTAAAGCATATATTTTGGAGTTCACAAGAACATAAGGTCAATGTATAGTTTTGATTGACTTTAACCATATAAGGTCAACATATAGTTTTGATTGACTTTAAGCATAACAATCATTATCACAGTGATATCATTAGAATATCGTATGAGGCATTATACGACATAATGAGTCGTCCGCCTTTATAATTAGATGAATAAGGCCTAAAAATGGTTGAAGACTAGAATTGATTGGAAATGTTGTTGATAAGTGAAATTGATTCGTGTTAGAAATTAAGTGATTCAAGAAAGATGAATGAGTTAGGTGGATCAACACCAAAAGTATGGAATATAGTGAGATAGATATAAGAATTAACTGTATTAACACTAAAGAGATGTGAATTATTAAGCAAAAGATGAAATGTTTCTGAGATTATCACCTTGCCAAGGTGTGCTTAGATTGAGAAAAAGGTATGCTTAGTTCAGGAAAAAGAATCAACTAATCTCGAATTGCATTGGTCCTTATGAACTTATTGAGAAGAGGACCAAAGACGTACAAGTTAGTATTACTAATAAAAGATGTATCAAATTCACACAGTGTTACATAGATATGTTTAGGAAATATCGTTATGATCTGATATATGCGTTATTGATACCAGAAGTGAAACTGTGAGTAGTTTGAAATATATTGAGGAAACAGTTAAGATAGTGTGATATCTGAATAAGTGACTGGAAAATCAAGTGATTCCATTGACCATAGTCAAGTGGAAGAAATTATTCGAGTGATGAGGCTAAATGGGAAATAAAGAAGTATATGAGAAAACAATACCCATGCCTTTTTGATCAATCATATAAGAACTTCGAGGACGAAATTTTTTAAAGGGGGAAGAAATGTAACATCTCATTTCCATACTAAGGGTTAGAACCCTAGATTTATGTAATTGAGAAAACAGCAATGAGAGTTTAGAAAATTACATTTCACGCTCATGCATAATGTTAGGATACACATATGTGAATATTGATTTTTGCACATTAAAATGAATTGTTCATGCACTCGTTTGACATTTTGTGGGGTATAAATGATTGTTTAATTTAAGTATACTGTGAATTATGGATTATATGTCTTAAGAACTGATTTGGAGAGTATATATATTGACTCAAAATTTTTAGTAAAAATTTGGGAAAATTTTGAAATTTTAAGGATATATTGGATTAGGAAAAATGTCAAGTGGCAGAACAATTGATAAATAGTGGTAGAAATAAATGTCAAATGGCAGTAGAAATTTTTATGAATGACATTAAGATTTAATGATAAGTGTCATTAAAAATTGAGAGAAAATTGGGTTAAAAATTGGAGACAAATGGATTAGCTTTTTAAAAGAGCCAATTGGAGACCACAAAAAGGTGACAAATGGCATCCACTCACGAATTTTACCTAAATTCTTTCATTTGCCCATTCATGACACATGCTTCTCTTTTTCATCTTCTTCGATTATTTTTCATCTTTCTCCCCTTCACTCACGAAACTCACCCTCACCCTCACCATGCTGATTTTCACTCACGAAACTCACCCTCACCCTCGCCATGCTGATTTTGTCCCACTCTTTCACTTTGTTTCTTCAAGATTCATTGTCTTCTCCATCTTGTTACTAAAAGACCCAACCTATTCTACCTTTAAAGTTGATGATCGTATATGTTGGAGGAGCTAGGGTTTCATGGTGATTGAAGAAGCTTTGGGTAAATCAATTAAGTATAAGCATCTCTCTTCTTGAATTGATGAATGGAACATGTTTTGATGATAATTAAGAGTTAAATGTTCATCAAATGAGAATGGTACATGCTAAAAAAGTGGATGAGAAATGTGAATAGATTCATGTCTTGCTTTTGTGTTTTGATTGGTAATAGATTATAAAGTGATATAATGTTGGATTAAATTGGGTAAATGGTGTTCAAAGGGTGCTGGAAAAATGTTAGCTATAACGTTTTCCATTGATTATGCATCTATAATTTAGCCATAAATTGTTCTGTAGATATCCAAATAAGGTGATTTTTGATTTGGATTAAATTGGAGACATCTGGATACATTTTGCATGAAAGCACTGAATTCAAATTTTGTCTTTAAGAGTTTCAAATTTTGACCTAAATTTGAGTACTGGGTGTAGGAAAAAGTGCAGAAAAACTAGATACGTAATGCGTTTTTGTTCCGTTTTCTTGATGAATTAATGTGAATCTCTTTGGGTGTTTTTGTGATGAAATAAAATAAGTCTAGAGTTAAAGAAAGGGAGTAATTTGGTATCTTGAAATGGGAAGAATTAAGGTGACAGTTAGAAGTGAAATGAAAGTGAAAATGAAGTTGAATATGTGTATGAAGTTGATGATGAATGTGTAAATATGTGTATCTTCTGTTATTAGTGTTCATGATCAATCATGAACTATAATTTGTTTATGGATGATATTAAGTTGAAATGGAGTTAGAATGATGGGAGAATGAGGAGAAATTGAATTATGATAGACAAGCTTAAGGTAGTGAATGTAGTAAGTAAAGAGTTAGAATCTGGAAAATGTGGATGCAATTGGATATAATTTGGGGCAGGAGGCATAACTTCTTCTGTGGAACTCAGATTGAGGTCATTTAGGGATGGTTTTAAATAGGACTTCGAGATCTACAACTTCTATGAAGACCCCGAGAAAAGATTTTGATGTCTAGAGGGTCAAAAATGCAAGTTTCTGTAAGAGACTCGTAAAGGTCCGTTTAACGAAGATAGATGTCCACCTAACGGACACTCACGGGTCAATTGATCTTAATTAAGGCTTAAATGGGACTTGGAATGAACCTAAAATGATGCCTTGATTAAGTGACTAATGTGATATGTTTAATTGGGGTTATATCTTAATGAATGAATGGGTGATATCAAAGTACCAAAGACATGATTGTAATGACGATGAAAATATGCATATGATTACAGTTATGATCCAAAGGAGTTGAGTAATATATATTAAGTAAATGTGAATGAGAATGGAGTATTATGAGAGCATATAATGTTAGAAAAGAAATGACGAGAAATTGGATTATGATATTAGAAGAACTGAGTGTTCTTGAGGTATAAGCTTAAGAATAAGATAGACACATATAAACGGTAAAGATTGAATGGTGAACTTAGATTTATCATATACAAATAAATGTTAAACCTAAGTTCAATTAGACATGTATGAATTATGAAATTAGAATGAGCATAAGATGTGAATTTAGATAATATACCCGAGATTGTCATTGAGCGTGTATTATACATTACACATATACATATATGTAAAACTGAATGTTTATGCAATTGTGCAATTAATAATATGTATGCAATATGTGTTTTGTATAATGATGATATAGGATAGAACGTCCACATCCAAACATTTCTGGATTATAGAAGATAATGCTAATTTGAAGCGTACTATGAGTCGATCTAGATGGTCTTACTTTACTGATTATCTGTTTATATTATGTATTGAATTTGCAAAATACACCCAAAATTTGTAATATTTTTCAGGCTCAGAAGACTTACCCCGTTAGGCTAACGGTGGTATAGCCATTGCATTCGAGTAACAGATAGAGGTCGAGATCAGTTTGCGTTTGCACTTGTACTTTCTTATTTTTGTATCAATTGTGTATTCTGCAATTTCTGTACAACGTGTATTTGAATATTTCTGTATGTAAGAACTTTCCAAATTGGAAATGTTTTGCAAATAAGATTGATCAAAGTATAATAATATTGTGATTTTGATGTTTATGAAATAAAAGTATAGGCCCGAATGTGATTATTGATTTCCGCGTACACGAGTAATATTTTTGAAAAACATTAGTACTGAGTTTTGAGTGTTTGGCTGTTGTAGCATGCCACCCTTACGGGGTATGTACACGGACATCACTCATGACGTCGAACACGTGTCTTGCGAGAGTAGGGTGCTACAGAGTGTTTAGCCAAATGTGAGAAACAAATGAACATTAGTCTTGCAAGAGTAAGCTACGAGAGTGAGGTGTGTGGCAAGGCAAGTGACACTTGTCACTTGTCACTTGCCACATGTCACCACCTTATGATCTCCACTTAGTCTTTTATTTAACTAGTCCATTTGTTTCCAATTTTTAATCCAATTGTCTCCCAATTTTCAACGTCATATTCTCAACTGACCCTAATACCATCTACTAATTATTTCAACTGCCATTTGATACTTATTTCTACTACCATTTATCAATTGTCCTGCCACTTGGTCTGTTTCTTAGTCCAAAAATACCCTTAATTTTAGAAAATTCTCATATTTCACCAAAAATTCTAGTTCACTACTTATACATTCCAACTCAGTTTTTAAGATACATAATCCATTATTCGCATTATAATCGCATTGAAACAATCATTTATACTCGGAAAATGTTAAGTGAGTGCATGAACAATTCATTGTAATATGTGCAATAATCAAATTCACGTGTGCGTATGCAAACATTATGCATGAGTATGAAATGCATTTTTCTAATCTCTCATTGCTATTTCTTAATTATAGAAATCTAGGGTTCTAGCCCTTAATATGAAAACGGGATGTCACATACAATCTCTTACATCTTATTATCACGGTCTTGAGATACATCTAACTTGTTGTTATCAAAGTTTATGAGACATTAGTCAACTAAAAACGACATTAAATTTTGTCATTTATATGACTTTGACATATCTCTAAAAATTTATCACTAAATCCTCAACAAGGATTATAGCAACATTGCATAATGGGCGTACAAGTTTCTATTCTAACTTTGAGAACTCTTCCCAAACATATCCTATGTCCAAGAACTTGGTTTCACCAACTTAGTATCAACTGTACTAAATAAGGTAAATTCCATTAAAAACAAAATATAAGTGTAAGAGAAAAAAGTAATCAATTATATGTCATGACTCTCAAATAAGATTAAGACTTTAATCATGCATTTGGTTACTTTCACTATTTTATTTGAAATAATAACCCTCACTACTATTAGGAAAGATTACTCTAATATTTCTAGTGGGCTAGGATCCCATTCAAATATAGTTGATCTTGAGTTTGCTCAATAAACCAAATACACCTAAATTAGGTAGAAAAATAACTTTATCAATTACATCTCATGGGACGTCAAAATATATCTAATATGTTATTCCTAACCCTACCTCTAAATTCATGTGATCATGAATTTAGTCATCCAAATCACACAAATTTAGTTAAGTAGAACCCACTATTATAAGACTAAATATGATTGGCTTAAAGTGGCCTTGAGTTTACTCAACAAGTCTACAATAAATAGAACTCTGGTTTATTTTTATAACAATGAAAGGCAACAATTACGTTCTCAACGTGTACTTAATATTTTAACGAGAGATTTTAACTTCATATGTCTCATCAAATAGAAAATTGAATTTAAAATATCACATATATAAAACATATAGTTTACAATGCATCCAATATATAAATCAACTATATAAATAAAGTATGCATCTTATGCACTCGTAATCAAATTATATGTATAAAACATCAAGCTCCATCGATTATAGTTATTGATCTTCATAATCTAAATTAGTATTTCCAACTCTTTGGAAAAATTAAATTAGATTAAACTTATTGATTCCTAAATCAAAATAAATAAACTAAATTCCTATTCCAAATAGAAATTTATTTTGATTTGAAAATAATTTTCAAATTCAATTGGAAACTATTTCCAATTATCTTAACTCTTTAAATAAAATTTAATTGAAAATAATTTTCAATAAATTATTCTACTTATTATAATTTAGATAAACTCCGTTTTCAAAATTATATAAGTAACACATTCTAATCCAAATAGAAAACTATTTATAATCTAATTATAAATTATTTTTCCTTAATTAGAAAATTACTTTCTAAAGTTAAAAGGAAACTACTTTCAAAATTAAATAAAATACTTTTAAATTTATTTAAGAAAGCCCTTTATAATATTTATTTAGAGATTGATGTCTTAATAAATTAGAAAACCTTTCTTTACTAAATTAGAAAACTATTTTCAAAAAAATTAAAGAAATCTCCTTTCTTGATAAATAAATGAAAAATATTTTTCAAAATTTAATCAAGATAATATCTTTTCTAATAAATCAATAAACTTATTATTTATAAATAAAGAAACAATTTCTAAATAAATAAAATAAAAATTCTCTAAACAAATAAAAGTATAAATTTAATTTATCTCAATCAAATTGAAATAAATAAATTTAATCAAGGAATACCTTTCCTAATTACTTAAGAAAACACTTTTCTTAATTTTAAGGAATCAGATTAATTAATTTCAATCTCATTGAAAATAATTAATTTTAATTTTAGAAACTACTTCCTTAAATTAATTAGGAATCAATATATTATTTATCTTAATCAAATTAAGAAAATAATTACCTTAATTTTGGAATTGAATTGATAACTAATTTCGTTTAAGAATTCAACTCTTTGAAAAATTAAACTAAATTCTAAAACATTACTAATAAAATCAATCATTTGAAAACAATTTCAAATAATTAGAAAAGAACTTTCAATTTTTATTAGGAATTTCATCCTACTCAATTTCAATTAACCAAATTTAATTAAAAAGAAAGCTTAAAATTATAAAAAGAAATTAAATAGAAAGTGGGTGGAATGTCTAACCCTGTACTGCAGGTGCCTAGCCAACCAAATAGTTTTACTGGCGCGTGCATTGCAGCTACTAATCGACGTTGTTATTGCTTGAGGCATGTAAAGCATTCTCCAACTCTAGGGTTGCTGGAGTTATTCGGCCCGCCGCCTCTAAGCCCCGGACACCTCTCTAGCGGGAGATAGCGCCTGCTTGCGTTGCTCATAACTACAGGTCTAGAAAAGTTTCTGAAGTTCGGTGCCGCAGCAACAAGCGAGGGTCACAAGTCTCCAGCGACTGCTGCAGTCCACCACCATAGAAACAGCCAGCCAAGGTCTTCTCCAACGTGTGTCAACACACCAACGCCCAAAACTCAACCATCCGACAGCCAAACATCTTTCACAGAAGCAGACCAGAAACGATTTCAACGTCTTCATTCAACACACAATTCTTACGACCAGAAATCACAATCGCATAGTATTTTGGGTCTTTTAGGAGGTTAATCCATTCGGTAGCCGCAAAAACATAATGTTCAATTATTATGGGTTTTGAAAACCCACGTTATGAGAATGGTTATAGGTTGAAGTTCTACAAGTTACTACCAGAGAGTGTTCATAGAAGCTATAGGTTTCAAAAACCCATTCATAGGACAAGTTCTGTTTCCTTAAAACTCTAGTAGTCATAAGCAAACCAGTTCACAAACATAATAAAGTCCATTCCAGAAATCAAAAACTCAAAGCACGATCTCCATCACTAAATTTCCGAACCCACATTACAAACACATAGGAAAAATAAGGAGAATGTGTGATGCGTTTTTCAGAACAAATATAACCAAAATCTCAACAACCATAAAAACCAATGTCTTCCAGAATAAGTGCAGGTTCAATTTTCGGAACCTGCAACAACCGAATTACACGTTCAAATCACACAATCAAAGGGAACAGGAACATCTCATTTTGATTTCATACAACTAGAACCATAAAACCAACTGCGACAAAGCGCAAAACAACAACATATGTTTGCAAAAAAAAAAAAGAACATGCAATGTGTTTTCCAAAATGCACAAAATCAGAAAACAAACTCAATCGTTGGGCCTTAATATGCCTCACTTATTCCAGATACTCATACAACTTCTTCGGCAATCTAGTAACATTCTATGATAGCAAACACTAATTCAATTCACTGGAATTAGAACTTGAATAAAAAGGGTACTTTAAATTTGAGATTCACATAGCGTCAAAAGATCCTCACACAATATAAGTTGAGAATATGACTTGTATTATTCTTATTTGTCAAAAATGCACACATGCTATGATTTATGAGTTACAATATTGGCTTTCTTTTATTATAACTTTTTTTCCTCAAATATTGTATAGATGATAGTTTAGCTATACCTAATACTTAACTCGAGTTCACTTGCTTATTTATTTAATCCACCGTTTAGAACCCACATTTGGCATATTAAGATAGATTGGGCAAACATATCATTCTTTGGGGCAAACATATCATTCTTTTGGTTATGTCATTTATGATAACCTTTTACACTCTTTAATGTACCTCATATTGACATTTGTGTTTTAAGCATTAAGCTCTCGTTTATAACCTAGAAAAGTGGCTTAAAACTTATCTAATCTTCATTCATACAAAATAATGGAGGCAATCACCCTGATGGGAAGGCATCTCATATATGTCCAGTATACTTCTTATATCTAGAACTCAATGTTCAACTCTTATTTAACATTCATTCTAAAATACAAAGCTTAATTTAAAATCAAACATTCTCATATTTCTAAAACTGAATTTTCATTTAAAATCCATTCCAGAAAATGGTGTTTTATTCTTAATTAAACATATATTGCATCAATATTTGATGATGATCGGGTATTATGAATTGTCATTGGACATTTCTCTTTGTACTACTATATCTTTGATATAGTTCCTCAATATCCATGTGTTTGATTTAAGATTTATCTTTAAGTTCTCTAGTACTTGTCTTTCAATATACCTATTTATACACAACATAATGTGCATAAGACTACTAATTTCTACAAAATAAAGAACCATGGTTATCTCTTGTTCTTCTTATGGTATCCGTCAATACTACATATTACTTAGGTACTCACCTTTAGCAATTGGAATTACAAAAAAAGCTTTACTATCTTGGATACAAAACTGTTCAAGTGTTATGTTGATATATATGTAGCTAATAGTAGTAAGAAAACTCATATTGAATGACACTTAGCGATAACTGCAAAGGTGTATGTAACCTTATCCAAGTTATTTATTTTGATCATAATTAATAGCCAATTTTTTTATTCACTTAACAAACTACTTTTTATCACTAACTATTAACAAATATCATCCACATGAAACGATAAAATTACACATTTATCATTAGATCTTTTAACATGTACTAAGTGGTATTTTCTAATCATACTAAAATCATATGTTATGATTATAGTACTAATTTAATATATCGCTTACTTCGAGATTATGTTAGACCGTATAGTAACTTTAACAATTTGATCTTGCAATACTCTCGGCCCTTCTAAATGAAACCTAGTTATTGTACTATAGAGATTCCTTCATCTAGTTCTTCATTTAAGAACATAATCTTTACATCCATTTAACATATGTCAAGATCCATCCCTACTATTAAGCTAAAATCAATCAAACTGATGTAAACCTTACAAAAAATGATAATTTCTTCTCATAATCAATCTTTTTGATTATGTGTATCCTTTTGCTCCTGGACACGCTTTGTATCAATCAAAGTTACCATCTATCTTTTACTTAACATCTGAAGAACATATTTATGCTTGATGATTATACGTCTTTTGAAAAGATTATCCAAGTCTTATACTTAAATCAAACTCATTAAAGTTCATTCTTCTTTTATTACTACAACTCGTTCATTCATAGTAAGACTATATAGAGCCATTTCATATTTGTTGGCTTAGTACTTTCTTTTGGAATTACCCCAAAGGTATTCCTTTCAACTTTAAAATTGGCTGAGGAATAATTCACTTAAAATATGGTATAATGAAAATTTAATAAATGAATCTCTCTACATTCATATTGTTTTTACTCAAATTAGATAACGGTAAAGAGCTCCCATTGGGTTGCAACTGCCATTAATCAGAAACCAATTCATCATTTCCTAAAATATTCCTACTTAGATGAATACCACTCGATTGGTCTTGTCTTACAAGATCATTCTATTTCAGTTTCTCATATAGAGATAAGTTTTGAATTATCTTTTCTTACTTTAGAAAATCATTCTCAAATTTTATTACTTGCTTATTACCTTGTTTACCGTTAAGCATATACCTTTTAGAATATTCATTAATATCTTTTAAAGATACTCTTCTTCCTTTTGGAACCTACATTCCCGTACTTATAAAAAGGACCGTGAATATAGGTAATAAACACATTCTTAAGAAATCATATATGGTTAATCAGGTTTCTTACCTATCCATATCTGATATGGGATTTTGAGGATATGATTTAATAGGCATCGTTTCAATTATCTATATGATCATCAATGACACATCACCCAAACAGGTGATAGGCAAATTTTCCGGTGCCATTGTAAACCTAACCATGAGAAAAGTGATATTTCTCATCTATGCCCCACCATTTTGTTAGTGGATTCATATGATAGTCATTATCTATCCATTTAATTTTTATCACGTGACCTCTTAAATTGATCAAGTATCTCTTCTTATACTTGATCAATTCTTAAAGTTTTCATCGGATTTATCTTATAAGTTCTCAACTAAAGTCGTATACTTTTTTGAAACAACAAAATGTTTCAAATTTTGAGAAATCAAATAAATATAACTATATTTAATATAATTATTGATAAATGTGATGAAGTAAGTCCTTTTATGTTATGCTCTTGTATCCATTTAGTTACAGATATCTTAATGAGTTACTTTCAATAGCTTAGCAACTTTTTATCCCATGTTCAATGGTTTTCGCATTATTTTATTAGCTAGACAATGTTCACAACTAGAATATGACCAAGGCTAACATGCTACAAATTGGGATAGATATTATAAAAACTAGATGATGATATTAAACAAAACAAAACAAAAAAACTAATTTTATTTTTTAATAAACAATATCTAATATCGCAAAATCACCCACCATAAAACCATGACTATTATAATTTTTAAAAAATTATCCTTTCCACCATTTCGGAAAGTAATATTGCATCCTAAAATATGACATAGACAAGATTTGTTCTCTATGGGAGGTTCCTTTTCTTTCCCAATTTAGTTGTCATTAGTCTTTCTTGGAATCCTAAGAATTGTGCAAGGATTACTTTCCACTTTTCACTTAGACTTATTATAATGCTTCCTCTTCTTAGTTTTTAACTCCTTTTATATATCTACTCAAGCTAGAAATTGTATATATCTGTAATTACGAGTTGTAAGGGACATGGCAACAAAAAGAAAATCAATTTAGATCACATTTATAGATATTTTTAGTGGTGTTACTTATTCCAAAATATATTTTTATTATGTTGGATTATTAAGAAAATGATTTACTAATAAAAATAAAATATACATTAAGCAAACTTTTATGTAAATTATTACATAATTAACTATTTGTATTCGATAGTATTTATATGTTACATAATTAACTAATTTGTATTGGAAAGAGTTTATATAACAATTAATTATATGGTAATTTTTATTAAAATAATAAAAGGGCTTAATATAAAGTATATTAATCTAAACTTTGTAATATTAAAGTTAGTTTTTAAAAAATCAAATCAAATCATATAAACAAATCTTCTTCTTTTAGTTCTTTAAATTTTTTTACTACCCCAAACCAAACAGTGTCTCTAAGATTAATGATTCTCTTCTTATAATTGAAAACCCACTTATTAATAGTTGCTAATACAATTTAGAAGATCAAAACATGTGGGCACTCATATCAGTCTCAAACTAAATGGGTTTGTTTTACTGGGAAATCCTTTGTGAGTATGTTTGTGTATGTCTACGTGTATATATATATATAAAGAAGTTAGTCATTTTTAAGAGCAAGAGAGAAAAAGAGGGTTGGCCTTTTTTGCCCTCTACGTAGCGTAAACCACGCAGTGTCAACTATCAAAACACAGAAGAACCATTGATACATTTGAGCTCGTAAAGGTTGTGAAGTATGAAAAACTTTTAGTGAAAGAGGAGTAAGAATGGCATGAATTTTTTTTGGGAGTGTTTCACGAGATGAAGGAAGGAAGATAAGTGAGAAGAAGAAGAAGATGAAGAGGAGGAGGAGGAGGAGGAGGAGGAGGGATGATTAACAAATATATGAAAAGTACAATTTTGAGGTATATAATAACTAAGCTTCTTTCAACGTTTCTTTATAGGCAAGCTAACCAAATTGAGACTGAAAACGCAAAAAAAAAAAAAAAACAAAGGTTTTGTGTGACAAAAATAATACTAAGTTCAATAAAAAGAAGCTTTTTTTTCATTATAATCAGAGCGTGGAATAATAGTGCTGCTCTATATTTGGTATAAAACTTAATTAATAAGAGGTTTATTATATATGTATAAACATTGTATTTACGAGCAAATGTTGCCAAAAAAGACAAATTAATTATAATACATACAAGTTTTAATAAGCTGAAAAATATATAGGAAATTTACAAACTTTACCTTTAAGTTATCAAGGCTAAAATATGAAAATTGCTAATTGCTGCTAATTCTTGAATTAGAGTATTTTTAAAGAAAATAAAAAATTTAGAGGATAAGAAATAAATTCAAATGATTGAAAGAAATTGATAAATATATCAACATAAAAAAAGTTGACGTTAACTTAAATTTGGAAGCTGAAAAGTTAACTTCCTCTTTTAATAACATTATCGCCACCTAAGAAAAAGAAACGATAGTTTCTTCCACTTCTCTCTGACACACCCGTTAATTATAGCTGTACTAGCAGAGTAATTCTGCGCAAATGCGCAGTAAAAATGCCCAGTGCATTTAATTGAAATTGAAATAGGAAACAAATTTTTTTTAATTACATAAATTTTAAAAGATAGCTTAAACTATAAGCTTTTTAATTTGTCTCTCATAAAATGTTCTCATCTGGATGGCTACCTGTTTTAGATTGTTGGCGATCTCTATCATTCGAGCAGTTTCATACATCTTGATATAGCGAAGACCATGTGAACTATTATGTGCTTTTTTATTTCGTATATGGTATCTAATAAGTAATTCATCTAGCTCATTTTAACGATCGTATGTCTCTTTTATGACATTTTTCAAATATCTTTTGCGCTCGAAATAGCTGGAATCCATATCTGCCATTAAAATAAACAAATCAGTGTATAAATGTCAAAATTATTTCGTAACTTTATT
>JAOTAX010000008.1:16459715-16470710 GCA_025629825.1 Erythroxylum guanchezii
ACATTCAATGAACAGATAGTAATAATAAAGACACAACATTCAATGAACAGATATAAGCCGTCAGATTAAATGGACGAATGGGATGGATCGGAAGACACAACATTCAATGAACAGATATAAGCCGTTAGATTAAATGAACGAGCGAGATGGATTGCGTGGTCGTCCATCCTAACTCGTCCTTAATATATATACTTAATGAGCAAAAGATTATAAAAAAGATGGCCTTTTAACGATGAGATGCTGCTTTGTGAGAGTGAGATGCCACTTTCTGAGATTGGGCCTGGGCAAGTGCCTTTCCTGCATTTGATCAGGGCCGAGATTGCTCTAGCAACATAAGTTTGACTTTAGCATTGGAATCTTGATGTTGGAAAAACCTCTGGCTTCTCCTTATTGCCTCCTTTTGTCTAGCCCTAGGGTAACTTAGATCTAAAGTCTACTATTATTCACATCATAAAGCTTCTAGTAGCCCTACCAGTTCAATCTACCAACATTAATTTTATTTATCTATTTATTTATTTATTTATTTTTATTTTTATTTTTATTTTTATTCACTCATATTAAATATGAAGTACATATAAGCTAATTAAAAATCGCTTAATTCGAAAATCTGTTTCGACGATATCTCACCTCAATTGCAATTAATAACCAAAATCTCCAATCATATCTGATTATAGCATATGATATCTTTTATCATTTTCATCAAAAAAATTTAAAAATTTTGTTATGAATTAAAGCAATTGTTAAGAAAGAATTTCCATTCTCTTTTTGATAATAAATTCTTATGAGGCAATCAAATTGTTATCATTTGCTCTTATTAGAAGCCATTACAGATATATATAAATTCATTGGACTTTAATATTAGGCGACAATAGTTCTAGCTTAGATTACTATTCTTATTACTATGTTGCTTTGACAGGGTTTGTGTTTGTTTATACCATGTTATCAATCATATGTTGCACGTTTTTATATTAAATATAAACAACAAATAAATTTATAATAAGGTCATAATTGAAATTTGTATAGCAATTATATGCTATTCTTAAAGTATTGTTAATTAAATATTTCCATACTTAATCTATAAATAAGATCAACTACCTCCTTATTTAGTGATTATTTAACTTGAAATTTTCAAGATATCTCATATAATGATATTGTATTTTAATATAACCTATCTTAACTAAAAGTCATTGTGCATATTATGAATTATATAGAAATAGATTGATGATTAGTATAAGATTCATATCCCTTGTAATTAAGAAAAATGTTCAATTATTCTCAATTAAAATTAATTTATAAAATAAAAAGGCAAACCTTAGTGGAGAGGGTCATCAATTGTCTACAGCCTTTTCGTTGCATTTTACAAAGAGACTATTTCTGTTACTCAAACTTATGACCTTTCAGGCACTGAGGAATAACTTTACCAGTTGCTCCAAAACTCATCCTCTCAATTAATATTAACTTATTAAATCCTTAATTAAATTGAAATGGTGTTTTAAAAATAAGTTTCAAATATCATGCTAATAATCAACTACTAATGATGTAGATTGTTTAGTTGGAAACAAAAAATATAACTTATCTAATCTTAAAACTAGTTTAGGATTATAACTGTGTTTATTACTAATACATTCGAAACCATAATGAGTCACATACAATTAACAATTAAAAAAAGAAAAGAAAATTTAATTAAGTTGAACTTTATTGTAAAATTTTAAAATTTTAATATTAAATATATGCAATATTTGACTTAAAAAGTTTAATATTAGATGTTAGATTTTATTGGAACTTAATTAGTATTGAATTAAAATTATATTGATAATTTTAGTTAAAAATAAAATTACATTTCAGGCAAATTATTTAACAGGTTGATACTTTTTTTTACAAATAGTTACATCATTAGATATTGAACACTTAAATAATTATGATATTTTTATTAACCTATTTCTAAATTATTTTTTAGAAGGAATTTGTTCAAAAAAATAATTAAATTTTATAACATGATACTTTTAGTATAAATTTATAATAATTAAATTGATTTTAATTTAAAAATTATGTTTATTTTATTGGACTCATGACAAGATAACATCTAATTTTTTTAATAATTAATAACCTTTTTAGGTTAAAATATTGCAATTCCTACTATTCTTATATTATTACAAGTAAACCTTTCTTGTAACTGTCGGTGGCTGAAATATTTAAGTCATTCAGAAAGATTTAACTTGGCAATGCAGAGAATGTAAGACTAAATTTTTATTAATTGTATTCAAGTTTATTAAGTGTTCAAATTGAGTAATATTTGTATAAATTTACTTTTCAGGTTCTTCTTCTTAACAAAAATTTCATTTGAAAACAACTTTTTATTAGTTAGGGATAATGCTACGTATTATTGGACTTCCCCAACTTATGTCTTAGCGGGATTTTTACTAGGTGTTATTGTTCTTTGTTTATTTCTTTCCAAAAATTATATAAATTAATTTCATCTTATAAATTTTTTAATTTAAAAAATGTTTACAAATAATATTATAAATAAATATAAAATTATTAAAAGTGAATTTTCATATTAAAATTTGAATGAATTTATATGTAATTCCTGAATAAATTTACCAATGAGCTTGTAATATCAACTAAATCAAATTTACAAAACTCATTAGTAAACTTAAGTGATAAGAAATTTACAAATATCAAATATTTTGAGATTTTTTAATTTAATGTCTAACTTTTAAAAAATTAATTTAATTTTAAAACCTTAAAAAATTAGACTATTCAATTTAGAATATTAATTTCGTTAATTATTTTGCTGATGCAACTAAGATGAATGTGGATTTTTTAACGAATTACACAGCCCTTATTTTAGGATTACCTCTCCGTTGCCATCTCTTCGTAACACTCTTTTAATTAATTTAAACTTCTAAATATCAATGGACATCCTCGGGGGTGGGAATCACACCTCTGCTAGATTTTTCACTCACTAAAGATTGTTACTTATTTCAAATGCTCTTAATCTGAAATTCAATTGGTTTGCTATTGGTGTTAAGAACTCATACAATGAGATTCCAGATCCTTGCTGGTGGGTCTGCGGATGGACGTTTGCTTTTATGCTCATGTATGCTCCATCTTATCCTTATTCATCCAAGTTCTGTGTCTAAATATTGCTTTCTAAAAGGCTCGTGCTCTCCAAGGTATCCACCAAGTTGTTTATCTTATGACAGCTTTTTGCAAATATAGTAAAAGCAAGCTATGGACTGATGAAAGACCCAAAATAAATCAATAATTATGGGCTGATACAAAATAGCTGGCCCTTTTACACCACTTTTGTCATTGTACATTGTAAATGGATTGGTAGTTTTTGTACAGCTAGTTAGCAGATACGTTAGTTAGAATTCTCCTCAATTCTAGGAAACCCAACCAATAGAAAAGAGCTATGGGTGTATAAATAATGTTATGAAAGTTCAATACAGACATGAAAAAATTCTCTTTCTTCACCTATGTCTATTTCTACTCATTATTTTTCTTACATGGTATCAGAGCCTACTCTTTGATTCCTCTACCTTAGCTTACAATGTCCAATACAATGGATAACAGTGGCTCTAGTGCCACAAACATACCGACAACAAATGAATATGAACCCTACTCTGTTACTAACGTTGAAAACCTAGGAGCTGTGCTTGTCACTACTTCCTTTCAACGACAACAACTACATTACCTGGAGCAAATTTATGACCATAGCCTTACGTGCTAAGGAAAAGCTATCCTTCATCGATGGGTCCCGCACCATGCCCACAAAAGATGTGATATTATTAGCAAAATGAAAGAGAGCAGACAGCATGGTAAAATCATGGATCCTCAACGCCATGATCAAAGAACTAGGTGACACCTTCCTATCCTTTCCTACTGCTAGAGAACTTTGGGTAGAACTACAAGAAAGGTTTGGTGAAACTAATGGGCCACTGCTGTATCAAATAGAGAGGGAAATAAGTTCTCTAAAACAAGGTACCCTAATAGTTTCGACTTATTACACTAAACTGAAAAAAAATTGTGGGATGATTTGTCCAGCCTAAGTCCTACTCTTATGTGCACTTGTGGTGCTTCAAAAACTATCACTGCCAAAGAAAATACTCACAGACTTGTGCAATTTCTAATGGGACTCAATGATGAGTTCGAACATGTTGTTAACCAAATCATGTTAATTAAGCCACTACCTACTGTGAATAAAGCCTTTTCTATGATGCAAACTGTTGAGAGACAAAGGGTGGTCAATTCTAATATAGACAGTACCCCTAACATGACAATGCTAGCCAGACAATCGAGTAGTTGGAAGAGAGGAGGAAGAAGTAATACCAATTCTAGCAAAGGATCTTATCCCAATAAGGAGGATAAATACTGTGTAAAATGCAAGAAGAATAGACGTATCTTGGAAACTTGCTTCAAAATCCATAGGGTCCCTGAGTGGTACAAGGAGCTTGCTGCACAGAAGGAAAAACGGAAGGCAAACATAGCCCAAACAATTGACAGTCCTGTAGATACCACACAAGAGCAGAGTGAAGAAAAACCATGGAATGGACAGATATCTTCTAGTCTTGCTAATTTCATTCAGCAGGAGATAAGTAAAGCTATCAAAGGAAAGACTACAGGGGAGGTAAATTATTCAGGATATCAAAATTATGCAGGTAGTGTTACACATTCTGTGAACACAGCTTTTAATTATACTGATTCTTGGCTTACTGATTCTGGTGCCTATACACACATGACGACAGACCTAATTCTTTGCACCAATTATGTGGCTAATAATAATACCTATGATCATGTGACTTTTCCTAATGGACCTAAGCAAGAAGTTGCTCATATTGGCCAGACACAAATAGGGGATAAAATTGCTCTCAAAGAAATCCTACATATACCTCACTTCTTCAAGAATTTGTTATCAGTTAATAAACTCACTACTCAGAATGAGGTTGCTGCTGTTTTTCTCTCTAACAAGTTGTTTTTGCAGGACCATCGGACTAATGATGTTATGGCAATTATCAAGCCAGTGAATGGACTGTATGAGCTAAACACAAAAACCTTCCTATCCCCAAATAGCCTAAAAGGTCCTTCTCTAGAGTTTTACAAAGCCAAGAATGTTGCTCTTAATGTTTCAATAATTTTTGATTTGTTGCATTCTAGACTAGAGCATGTATCCAAGGAAAAATTATAGCACATCAATGAGATAAAGGTTTCTGCTCCTTACAAACATGAATGTTAAGTGTGCCCTTTGGCTAAACAGCATAGAAAACCCTTCCCTAAGCATGAGATATATACAAACAGACCTTTTGAAATCATCCACATGGATCTATGGGGACCTTACTATGTTTCTAGTATAGGTGGTTCACACTACTTTCTTACTATGGTAGATGATTTCACTAGAGCTACCTAGACTTTTATAATAAGACATAAGCACCAAACACAACAAACCGTACTACATTTTCTTAAAAACATTGAGAGATAATTTGACACCAGAATTTTGAAAATACAGACAAATAATGGAAAGGAGTTCATAAATCAGGAGTGTATTAAAACTTTCAAGGAGATGGGAATTCAACACCAAAAGAGCAGTCTATACACACCACAGCAAAATGGTGTGGTGGAGGTCAAACACAAATATCTTCTTCAAATCACTAGAGCCTTACTTTTCAAAGCCAAATTACCTAGAGGATATTGGGGAGAAACATTGTTAACAGCTACATACTTGATAAACCGATTCCCAACCAAAGTCCTGGGTTGGATGAGTCCTTTTGAAAAATTGCACAAAAGAAAGCCCAATTATGAACACCTGAAAATATTTGGTTGCCTTTACTTTGCCCTAGACAAAACATCAAACATAACAAAATTGGATCCTAGGTCAAAAAATGCATCTTTCTTGGATACATGTCAGATTACAAGGCCTATAGAGTCATGAACTTGAATATTAAAGCAGTGTTCGTATCAAGAGATTTGATGTTTTATGAGAATGATTTCTCGTTTGTAGACAATATTACAAATACCACACAAGAACCAGAACCCTTGTTCTTGACCAATGAAAATGCAGACTACCCTATACAAATACCTACCATAACTACTTCTTCACCAACAGAACAAAATTCCCAGCCACATAATTATCCCCTACTCGACAACTCACCAAACCAAAATGTACTACCCATTGTTCCCACATAAAGAAAAAGCAACAGAACATACATAACCCCCAAATACCTGCAAGATTATGTCCTCCAAACCACAGCCCATCAATCTAGTCATTCCCTTGATGATTGCAATATAGCATTACAAGTTTGTTGTCCTGTAGGAACAAATAAAGAAGGGTTGAGGATTTTGAACATCAAACACAGCAATAGCTACAACAGCTATATAGGTAATGTCTCTAGAATATTTGAACCTTTGTCTTATGAAACTGCTAGTAAAGATGAAAGGTGGATAAACTCTATGAATGAGCAACTGTCTGCCCTAAAGAGAAATGGAACTTGGAAGCTTACAGAACTACCTAAAGGGAAGAAGGTCATAGCTTTAAAATGGGTATATAAGGTGAAGTATAATTCAGATGGCACAGTGGATAAATTGAAATCCAGACTTTTGTCAAAGAAAGGGAGTTGACTATTCAGAAGTTTTCTCTTCAATGGCAAAGGTGATAACAATCTGAATGTTCTTAGCTATAGCTGCCTCTAAGCAATGGCCAATACACCAATGTGACATCAATGATGCTTTTCTTCATGGTTATCTAGAAGAAAAATTATAAATGCTACCTCCATAAGGTTACACCAAAGCTAAGGAAGGATAGGTATGCTGTGAGATCCTACATCAGTTAGAGAGGAGAACGAAGTACGCCTTATAAGGGTACGGATACCTCTCCTTTACAGACACCTTTTTCATGACCTAATGCACCGGATTCCATCGAAACTCCAAGGTTAAATGTGCTTGGGTGAGAGTAGTTCTAGGATACGTGACCTCCTGGGAAGGCCTCAGGAAAAGCAAAACTTTGAGGGGCTTAGCTGGGCAAAGACTTAAAGCGGACAATATCTATAAGCGGGTGGCCTGGGATGTTACAAGTAGTACCAGAGCCAGTACTTGAACCGTTGTACCAGCTAGGCTGGACCTCAAAGAGGGCAGTGCCCTAAGGGGGGTGGAGAGTGTGAGATCCCGCATCGGTTAGAGAGGGGAACGAAGTACGCCTTATAAGGGTACGGATATCTCTCCCAAGAGGTCACTCATTCTAGAACTACTCTCACCCAAGCATATTTAATCCCAGAGTTCTGATGGGATCCGGTACATTAGGCATGAATCGGGAAAAGCAAAACCGTGATGGGCTTGGTTGGGCCAAAGCCCAAAGCGGACAATATCTATAAGCGGGTGACTTGGGATGTTACATATGCAAGCTAATCAGATCAATCTATTGGTTAAAACAAGCTGGGAGACAGTAGAACAAAGAGCTACCCTCCAAATTGTCCTTAATTAGGGTTCAATAAATCAGAAGCAGATCACTGCTTATATACTAAAGGTACAAGGGATGATTTTATGGCAGTAATTATATACGTGGATGACATTTTGATAACAGGTGCAAATGAGAAACAAATGGATTTAGTTAAGAAGACATTGAACGCAGAATTCACCATCAAGGATCTGGGCTATGCAAAATTCTTCTTGGGAATTGAGAATTGAAATAGCAATGGCAAAGAATGGAATGGTACTTACCCAGTGCAAATATATCAGAGACATCTTGCAAGAAACCAATCTACTGGATTGTTCATCTTGTGCAACACCCATAGTTCTTGGAACAAAATTAAATATTGAAGAAGGTGAGTTACTTGAAAAACTAGAAAAATACCGAAGATTGGTGGGAAAATTACAGTACTTAGGGTTTACAAGACTTGATATTACGTATGTTACATAACAATTTAGTCAGTTCATGAGTAACCCTAGACTATCACACTAGGAAGCTGCTAAAAAAGTACTGAAATACCTTAAGGGAACTCAGAATTTAGGGATTTTCTACGCAGCAGAAGAAAACCCTCACCTTATAGCGTACTCCGACTCGGATTGGGGAAGTTGCATCTTCTCCAGACGCTCCTTAAAAAGCTTCTGTGTGTTCCTCGGAAGATTACCAATCTCCTGGAAAACAAAGGAACAATCAACAGTGAGTCATTCATCAAGCGAATCAGAGTACAGAAGCTTAGCTTCGACCACTTGTGAACTGAAGTGGATACCCCAGCTACTTCAAACTTTTCAGCTTAAGGTTAAAGAACCCACACCTTTATATTGCAACAACCAAGCCACCATCTACATCTCAAAAAATCCGGTATTTCACAAGAGGACGAAGCATCTTGAGATCGACCTTCATCTGATTCGCGACTGCGTGAACTTAGGGTTCCTCGAGTTGAGACACGTGAACACCACTAATCAACTCACAGATCTATTCACGAAGGCTCTGCCCGCATAAACATTTTCGAGTCTTGTTTGCAACATCTGGGTTGTTGGTTTTCAACCAAACCTCCGACTTGAAGGGGCAATGATGAAAGACCCAAAATAAAACATAAAATAGCTAGCCCATTATCCTTTGTTTCTGGTTCTACAACTTTTGTCCTTTTCCTTTTACACCACTTTTGTCATTGTACATAGTAAATAGATTGGTAGTTTTTGTACAGCTAGCTAGCAGATACGTTAGTTAGAATTCTCCTTGATTCTAGAAAACCCAACCAATAGAAAAGAGCTATGGGTGTATAAATAATGTTCTGAAAGTTCAATACAAGAATTCTCTTTCTTCACCTACGTTTATTTCTACTCATTATTTTTCTTACATGGACTATCAAATCCACCAAATTTATAATCACCAAAAACTTATCAATGTCAATCCTCCAAAGTTATATTCACCGTGCATGACCACAGATCGTGAAGTTCCAGTAAGAACCTCACAAATAACCAAAAACAATAGCTGAAGTGAGTGCTTCATTTAAGCTACTTACAGATCTTCTTCATAGCCATAAACGAATAAACAAGCTCCAAAATATAAAGACCACATTAAGAGAGAGTAATCATGCGAGTAACATTGAAATCGAGAAATGTGTGATTTTGGAGTTGTGAAATAATAAGTTGGGTGAATAGAGAATGGGCTAATATTACAAAAGACAAGAGTTATGCTACTGAGAGACATTTTCTCTGGGAATATGAGAAATGGCTAAAAATCAGAGATGCTTTGAATTTAGATAGAGGCGGAAAAAAATATGGGGATAAATTAGGATTATTAACAAAGATGTAATTGTTGAGTCCAGAACAAGAGATACATAACTTATCTTTCATATTCACATCAGCAAAATATTAATAAACAATATTTTGAATAGAGTAGTTTATTTTTTTTAATCTTTAGAATTAGATTTGAAATATTAAATAGAAAATTTTAAATTTGCTATCCCTAATCCTATTGTCCATATGTGGAACTTATTCATTTATCCACCAACCTTTATAACCTCAATAGCAATCATATAATAGAACGTACAAAAATAAAAATCAAACAAATCCGTAAATTTTAGTCTTACCATCTCCTAATACTTAATTAAAAAACTTATAATTAAACTCTTATTTTAGTGGAAAGAGAATACTATATAATTAACATTTCTATTTAGTAATTTGTTTCCATTGTTCTATAGTATTGGAAAAAAATAATTAAATGTTTCAAAATATTAAACTAATATTATGTTTTAGTGTAAACGTTAAGAGCTCACTTGACTCTTTTGTTTTAAAATAAAATTTTCTTGAAAGCTGCTTACAAAATCTTCAGAGATGTGGACCAAAAAAACTCTACGTGGTCCTAAAGTTATAGAGCACGGCACCTATGCCGTCCTTTGTTCTTTTCGTTAAGAAAAAGAAGCAGAATCAGGCCAACCTAAAAGCTTGATGGCAACTTTCCATGTGTAGCTTTAGCATTTGTCTATTCCGTCTTAATCAATCGAGTGATTTATGTATTTGATAATATATAATATAAGGGGAGTGGTAAACTTAGGAGGAAACACGTACACATAAACACGCACCTTGTCTGTAAAGTGGAGCATAAGACCAAAACAACGCTGCGTGGCTTAGCCTGATAGTGCTACCCCTATTGACTTGCATGTCCCACTGTTCAACTCAACTTCCACTCATCTTAATTTATGTGCATGCTTGCTTTCTTTGTTCCTCAACTATAAAATATTAGCCTTAAATTTTGAATTTATGCCTGGAATTTTATTCTAATTTAATATTATTACTAAGTTTTTTTACTAAGATAATCAGATATCTACCACCTAAATTCATCGTTATGTTCAAAGGTAGGCATATTCCAACTTTGTTTTTCATATTTTATGAATCACCAGTTAGTGGTGACATGTCACCAATTTAGATCAATATATTATGGACTAAATTTTTAAGAGATTATTTTAATTATGGTAAAAGTAACTTATCATATAATCATTCTCTTATCTAGTTTTAAAATTGATTTACTTGCCTGTTACAAAAACTTCCACGTTGCACCGTACCACTAAAGTAATAAATTACACTTTTTTAGATAATAAATTGTGATTAAAACTACATGAAATACTCAAATATTTTAAAATAGTTTCAACTGAAATAACTTAAACCACTAGAATAAATGCGGAGCGGGGGTCTAATTTTAATCGTGACACTATCAAAAATAGATAAGACATTTAGAAATGGCAACATCATACTTACTGTCTGTTTGATTAACGTCTTCAACGTGTAGAGACAGGACGAAATGGAACATAAAAGAACGGAACAGAACAAGAATTGGAGACAATAAGATGTTTAGTTGCGGTGGACAGAACAGAGAAAATTGTCTTTGTCCTGAGGACAGAAATGTGTTTGGTTGCAAGGGACAGAATAAAAAACAGCATTAATGACAGAAATATCCCTATAGTATAATAAGAAGAGTTGATGTAATTCATTGATTATTTTATAATTGTATCAATATTTATTTTACAATATTTAATT
>JAOTAX010000008.1:16472100-16489104 GCA_025629825.1 Erythroxylum guanchezii
GTCTGCTATAACTTTGTCCATAAGAATGAACAAAATTTATATTTTTGAGTCTATGATCGAATTACAGTATCAAACGGGAGAGTACCTTGGCTAGACTTTTCTTTATATTATTTTCAATCTTAAATTTTAATTTCTTCCTGCGTGATTTCGTGTTTTAAAATTAATCATCCCCAAATCGATTCTTTTTATATTTTTATTTTCTTATTTTAATTTTGATTTCACACAAATAAACAATTGCAACATTGGTCTCTGTGGTTCGACCCTATTCACCACTTTACTCGTCTAAGTGTTCTAGAGTAGGAATTTATTTTTGCTGGTTTGACACACCATCAACGTTCAATATAAAAGCTACTCATATGTCAAATGTGAACTTTATTATTGTAGTTGGAGCCTTTGAAAAAGACCTGGATCCTTCGTGAAAATTCCTTTTAGTAGATAAGGTTGGAAGAAATGCATAAATGAGTACAATATTTATTGCCTTGGAGGATTTAGACCAGTTCTTAGAGAAGGTTGAGTGATCATTACAATAGGTAGGAGGAAAAGGAGAAACATAAAATATGCTGGGGCAATTTAATATAAGAGAGTCGGTAGAAAGGAACATATTAAAGAAGAAAGAGAGTTAACATGTTAGAGTATATTTTCAATTATACTATAAGTAAGTACTTTATTAACCCTCTAAAATTGTTGACAAGTAGCCTTGAGACCTTTCGATTAGATAAGTTTTGTTGTATCTACTAAGATTATGAGTATGCATAAGGGTGCTAAGATCTAAGAAACATCAAGAGTGAAAGCAAGGGTTTCGAACCTTGATCGTGCTAATATTTACCAATACTATTCTTTTCTTAAAGTTTTTGTTCTTAAGGAAGGATCAGACCTTGATTCATATACACAAAAACTATGATCTTGTCATATAATAAGACTCCATTCTTCACATCTCATTTGGGGACATACAACTCTAATGTAGGCCTTTCTCCTTCCTTTTATTCTTAATAGTAACCACTTAAGAGGCAAACAATTGAGTGACTTTAGGCAGATTATGAAATTTTAATTTTGTGCATTTTTGCATTTTTAACCACCTCCTCATCAAATTAATCCAAACGTAGGGATTAAAGCTATAACCTATTGGGCTTGAATGGTTCCTTATGGCACTGCCATCTTCCTTTTCATATATGTATCCTCCTTTTGATAAGTCATGAACATAAAATTCTAAAGATTCATCCCCACATAATACATAAAAGAGTAATGAATGTCTTTCTAAGAACAACAAATGTATGGTTAAACAACTTACAAATTTGCTGATTAATAACATTTTGCCTCTAACAAATGTTCCTTTTATAAGAGTAACTCACTTAAAGGAAAAGGATTCCTACAATCTAATTACATTTGAGAGACCATAAAAGAATTTGACATTTTCCTCTTGTTACAAGTTAGTTTTTACCTCTCTTTCATTATACTAAAATTTCACTCAGTTATATCTTTTAAAAACTAAAAAAGAAAAAAAATTGACCTACAATCCCATTTGATGCTACTCCTCCTCCTCCTACTACTACCACCACCACCACCACTACCAACTACTACTACCACTACCACTACTACAACTACTACAACGACTACTATACTTCTCCTCCTCCTCCTCTTACTTCTACTCCTATTACTCCTACTCCTACTCCTACTCCTACTACTACTATTATTACTACTACCACCAATACTACGACTACTACGACGACTACTATTACGACTAATACTACTACTACCACCACCTACTACTACTCCTCCTCCTCCTACTACTACTACTACTTCTCCTCCTACTACTACTCATACTCCTACTCCTACTCCTCCTACTGCTGCTGCTGCTGCTGCTACTCCTCCTCCACCTACTATTACTAATTCACCAAAGTTTTATGTTGCAAGTTATATCCTCAGTAAGTTCTAACATTATCATATTATTATTGATCAACTCCCCCTAATTCTTCTTAGGACTCCATTTTTTCCTCTTATAATCTCTAAGCATGATCTTCTCGCATGTTTTCATTGGAGCATATGAGTTTCTCCTTTTAACCTGTCCAAACTACCTAAGCTTTATCTATCTTAATTTGTCAATAATAATAACTACCTTTAATTTGTCATTTATTATTATATTCCTGACTTTATCTCTTTTAATAAGGTTGCACATCTAACAGAGCATCCTAATCTGCGTCACCATTAGCTTATGACTATGCATTTGTTTGATGGCAACACTCTGCCCAATAAAGCTAGTTGGCCTAATTGCTAAATGATAGAATTTACCTTTAAACTTGAGTGGTATCTTCTTGTCAACAAAACTCTTGATGTAGTTCTCCATTTAAGTCACCATGCTCTGATCTGGCGAACTATGTATTCATTAATCTCTCCGTTGCACTGGATGATAGATTCTAGATATTTAAAACACTCGTTTTGAGATATAAATTTTGAACCAATCTTTACCTTCACATCGGAAACTACCATATGTCCTGAAAAGTTACACTTCACGTACTCAATCTTAGTTCTACTCAATTTAAAGTCCTTCGACTCTAATGTATCCCTCTAAAGTTTAAGCTTGACAATAACCCCCTCTTTTGTCTCATCCACCAAAACAATATCATTAGCAAATAACATACACCAAGATACATTTCCTTGATTATTCTTGGTGAGCTTATTAATTACTACTGCAAATAGAAAAGGGTCTCAAAGGGGAGTCTTAGTGTAACCCAATATCTATAGAAAAATTATCTATATTTACTCCTATCATCCTTACTCTAGTTTTTACACCTTCATACATAGTCCTAATAATTTGTATGTAAGTTATAGGAACCCTTTTAACTTCTAAACGCTTTCACATGATTTTCCTTAGTACCTTATCATATGTCTTCTGTAAATTAATAAAGACCATATATAAGTTATTATGTTACTAAAACCACCACTTTAATTACCAAATCGAAACATGTTAATGACAAAAATTAAAAAAATTGTATTGATGAAAATAAACAAACTTTTTAAGGGAAAGTTTAAAGCGAAATTGGTCAGATGGGAATAAATTTTTTGTTGGGTCTCGCAAAAAAAGGAATGATTTCTCAGCTAGCAATAAAGAGGTACTTTATAAATATTTTCAACAATTCAACTATGTGAAATTCTATGTGTCCATTTTGATGTTCTAACCTTATGCCATTTAATTTTATCCACACATTTATGTGAATTTTACATAAATGTATGGTTGAAATTTAATGTATCAGGATCTGGTCTACAGAGGATTTGTTCCTAAATTCAACTTGGTATTACTATTATTTCTAACACATGTGATTTATTACAGGGAGGCATCAAACTGGAATAAGTTTTACAAGGAAAGTGAGTCCAAGGTCTTGGGTTCGAGTCTCGGCAACGATAGTGTGGGAGTTCATCCAATGTGATGATTCCTTGTGCGCACCGAACACTGCGCCACCTTTCCAAAAAGCTGGCTGGGATCAAACCGTAATTTACCTCCCTCACACAATGTCGGGCCGGAGTGTGGGACGCCTGATGGGCGTTCCACCTTTTGAGTCCAAAGTTTTACAAGGACAAGACAATGTCCAATCAAACCGAATCATTTTAAATTGAATGAGCAATTTTCCGCCGAGAGAATTATTTGTTAACGTTGGACACTTCTGTTTACACGGCAAGTAAACTTGGAACATTTTGCAATATGAAAATGCCTATAATCTTAGATTCTTCTATATTATATTAACAATCAAATTATAGTTAAAGGTTAAATATAACCTCAAAGGGTATGCGGAGAGAATTAGAATAAAAGAAAAACAGGATCGTATTATTTTAGTCGCTAAACGTCTGACACCCGAGCTTTCAACGATTAGTCAAACAAGGTAGGAATTGTGGACACATTGAGCGATTTATATATATATATATATGTAGAGTACAAACAATGCATACCTGGAAGATTTTTGATAGCTAGGATTTACTTAAAACAGCAACGCCAATAACATATTCTTCTCTTATATAAATATTAATAGGATTAGGATTACCAACAACTTCTTTCTATTTTTGAAGGAATTTTAGGAAGCTACGAAATCTTTAACAAACGAAATTAGGAGTTTTGACCAAACCACCTTGCTTGCCAATGCCATACACTGCCCTCGTCTGTGGTTCCCAA
The DNA here is from genome assembly GCA_025629825.1 of Erythroxylum guanchezii. Lineage (NCBI taxonomy): Eukaryota > Viridiplantae > Streptophyta > Magnoliopsida > Malpighiales > Erythroxylaceae > Erythroxylum > Erythroxylum guanchezii. The sequence continues at coordinate 16,476,260 of JAOTAX010000008.1, forward strand.
TTTTTCAGTTAAAAGTCGTTACTGTAAGAAAAAGGTGCAGCTTTGCCTTTGCCTACAGTCTGACTCTAGAGGGGGCATTATTCACAATTTAAAGCATAACGTTTTCTTGTCTCAATTATTATGTTACGTCACAGTCACAGCCACAGTCACAGTCCCGCTTTTTAAGATTCCAAGAACAGAGAGAAACAAACAAAGAGCCGAGGCGACGCAGCTTACGGCCGCCGGCCGGAAACTTTAGTAGAACTAGAACGAGAAACCTATTATCCTTCTCATTCTAAACCCTAAAAGAAAAGAGCGAAAGCCTTACCCTTACTACCACTAGAATAGAAGAAAATTAATAAAGATATGTGTATTTGTACGTCCGCGATGTTCCCCTTATGCTCCCTTAAATCCCTCGAATTTTCTTGATTCTCTCGATTTGTGACAGTGAGGTCGCTTACGTTTGGAGCTAAAGCGAGTCCTTCTCCATCAAAATTCCTCGTGCCTCCTGTTGAAAGGGCTCTTCCTATTTGATTCCTTTGGGTTCTTGTTTGTGATATATCATTATTTTATAGTAAGAATTAATAGTGTTTGTCGTTAATACTGAAGGATATCAAAGAGCTGGGGGTGAAGAAGAAAGAATGTTGTGTAAGATGGGATTGGTGAATCGGAAGAAGATTGGGAAAGTTCCGGTTTACTTGAATGTTTATGACTTGACACCGATTAATGGCTACGCTTACTGGCTCGGTCTCGGGATCTATCATTCTGGTGTCCAAGGTTAGTTCCTTCTGGTTTTCTTTGTTAAGTTTGGTTTAAAAGCTGAGGTTTTTGCTAGTCTCATTATTGTGTCCATCTTAGTGATGAACATCACCTTTTTCCAAAAAACAAAGAAGGAATTATCTGGTAGTTTCCAAAAGCTGGTTTTTGGTATATGGAGTTGGGTGTGTTCTTATATATAGCCGTTTTTTCAGTCTTTGTCAATTTAGAAGTAAGAAGAAAAAATTGTTGTTTGATATCATTCTCTGGCTATGGTATTTGGAAGTTTTGATGGCTGTGCAAGAGGAGGCTAATTTATTATTATTATTTTTTGCTTTTGTGCTTTTTGTTCTTCTATTTCCAGCTTAATTAGGCCGAGATGAAACTAAACTGGGATTCTTTTACTTTTCTCCTTCTTTTTTTTTTATATCTGCGTTTTTAGTTCATGGAGTAGAATACGGTTTTGGAGCACATGATAATTCAAGCACAGGTATCTTTGAGGTGGGACCGAAGCAATGCCCTGGTTTCACTTTCAGAAAATCGATTTTAATAGGAAGGACGGATCTTGGTCCTAAAGAAGTTGGCGAATTCATGGAGAAACTGGCTCGGGACTACTCTGGGAATAGTTACCATCTGATCACCAAGAACTGCAATCACTTCTGCGATGACGTCTGCATAAAATTGACAGGCAAACCAATTCCTAGCTGGGTTAATCGCCTTGCTCGATTAGGTAAGAGTCTGTTTATGTCTTTTTTTAGTTGGATTTTTTCTTTTACAAGTTCGGTATATAAATTATTGCCTTGAAATTAGAAGAATTAAAAATGAGACATTTAATTTTGTGGTGGTAGTGAAAAGGCAAACAGAGCATGAAAGAGATGTAGCTGCAACTTGATTGCTTCACCCTTGGAGTTAGATATATATGAGGCACTCCCCTGAGAACTTATGCTTGCACTCTACTAGATGGCTAACCATCGTCCATTGCAAAACTTTTTTAAGTTTAGAAAATTTAATTCCTTTCTTTCTTTTCCTGTCAATAGCTTTTGATTTTATTTTTCAATTATTTTTTTCAGATCTTTTCTTTTGAAATTTCTGCTCTGGGTCTTGCAAACTAACATTCTCTGGTTTTTAGTTCAGAATAAGTCCTGATTCTTCTCTTTGTTGTTTTTCCTTTTTGGTCCTTGTGAATTTTGTTTCACATGCAATGTGCGCTACTCTGATTACTAGGGAACTCCAAACTGGTTTATGTTATTATTTTTTTATCCTGACATTCTCATAATCGGTATGGTTTGAATAATTGTATGAATTATTTGTTGGAAGTGAATGCCCTATAATAGGTGTGTCAAAAACACAGGTCATCCTACTAGGTTGATGGGGGTAAAATGATGGCAATTCAAAATTTGTGGCCATCTTCTCCAAACCCACTTCAAGCTTGATTGATGATCTTGTGTTGTTTATTCATGCTATAGGTCTTTTCTGCAACTGTGTCCTTCCAGCAGAATTGTCAGAAACAAAAATTCGACAAGTTAGGTCTGAACATAAGGTGGCAGATGGAGAGAAGAAGAAGCTGAGAACTCCTTCAAGTAGATTAATTACTCCATCCACTTCTGTAACTGCTCCTTCTCTAACATCTTGCTCATCAGATTCTGGAAACAAAAGTGGCAGACAAAGACACTGTCTTCCTCCATCTTCGTCTTTACTTCCTGATAGAACATCAACATTGAGGTTGAAGACCTAGTGAAAACACGTTTTGTTTTTTTAATGTTTATGGTTATAGGGTTTTGAAATCAGCTACAGGCTAGGATAAAGTAGCAGAATTCGATTCTGCCTGCCTTGTTATGTGGCTTTGATGATCGTGGAAACAGTTGCCCGCAAAGTTATTGCAGTGTTTCTACTTCCTTGTATAATTGTTAACTGCCGTTTTTTCTTTCCATAATTCTTGAAAAATGCTCCTTAATTCTTATTCTGAGAAATTTGTCAGCTTTCGCAACCTTTTTAGTTGTGTACGTTGAAATCCTGAAACCTTCCACATGCGTTGGACATTTTTTTTTTAATTTTTGCGTAAATTAAAGATCATTGACAGTTCTCCAATTCCAAGCAACCATCCTCGTATCGTTTGTTACAGTGAACCAAGGACGTTACTGCCGATGATACCCAGTAAATTAAAGAATGAATAGTATCTATACATAGCTCATAGGCCCTCTCCATCTAAGGTTGTTACTCATGCAAGCGAAATGAGGAGCTAATGCCAATAAATCGTAATCAGTTTTGAGAGTTTAATAAATGAGTATTCATGGTCTTTGTGGTCGTGGACTGTCAATCAACAAAGGAGCAGGGGGTCCAAGACAAGGCACCATCTGCTGTTGATAAACCGCTGGCTGCCCTTGCCCTGTATATTACTTTTCTTATGAAAGTATGTAGACTAGGCAAACTGGCCTAAAATAAACGGACCAAGCTCTCAAGCTCAAAATGGTCATGCTCGCCCCATCCGAAGTCCGATAGCTATAAAGAAAATGACATCATTTTATGTTGTTTTTATTTTTAATCTAAAATTTTTAAAAAATTTTAGATCGGATAAAGGTGAGTCGTTCTTCAAACTATCAACAGATAGTTAATTAGATGTCAACTTTAAATATTTCGTTAGTCAAGATTAATCAAGATAGGGAGAGTTGTTATTTTGACTTGAAGTTTGTATAAAACAGAGCTAATGATCTTCATTTTTTATGTATATAAAAGAATTGAGTTTTCATTTATTTTTTATCTAGATTTTTGACTTTAACATAGTTTGTTTATAGTACCAAAACTATAGATCCTTGGTTAATATCATTTTTTTAATTTTCTTTGAACATAAAGATTTCTAGTTTTGGTTAATGTTCTTCAAGCAAAATGAAGGATTTGGTGACCAATATGAATACTTAAATCTACTGTAAATCAGATCATAAGATGAAGGAAGTCAAGTAAAGAATATGGTGATGGAAATCCACTTCAACTACACAGATCAGATCATCTAAGTATGATTCTTGTTACTTCTTTAATTGGAAGTAACTATTTGAGTTGGAATCCGTCAATGATGATTGCTTTGAGAGCAAAGATATTGATGGAAATTGCATAAAACCTGATCAATATTTGATTGATTATGTTCAATGGATGCTTGTGGATTGTATAGTGAGGTCATAAATCTTGAACATTATTTCTAAAGAGATAGTTGAGGCTTTCATTTACACTAATTATGTAATAGAAATTTGGATGGAGTTAAAAGAAAGATTTTGGAGAATTAAATGGTCTTTTGATATATCAACTATAAACGGAGATCAACTTTATATCCTAAGGGAACATGTCATTAGTGAAATACTTCACCAAACTCGAAAAACTTTAGGATAAGCCTTACTGTCTTATGCCAATACCATAGTGAACCTGTGGTGCAGCTGTTCAATTTTTATGGGATTAAATGATAGTTATGATAATTTGATAAACCATATATTAGTAATTGACCCTTTTCACCTACTATAAATAAAGCTTATTCTATAGTGTGAATGGTAGAAAAGCAAAGAAAGGTTCATATGGGAATGACATAAGGAACAGAAAATAATCCAATGTTGGTCAAAACTCAAAACAACAAGAAGCTAATGTAAGTGGAAAGCAAAAACAAAAAGGAGGATTTATAAATAAGAGTGAGTTGTATTGTAAATATTACAAAAAGAATAGACATTAAAAGGATACTTGCTTTAAATTACATAGGACTCTAAGATGGTATAAGGAATTATAAGAAAATAGAGGGAAAGCTGTTGGCAAGACATTTGTAGCCAATGTAACTTATAAAGAAGCTATTAAGCAAGGATAAGAAGGAACATATCTGGCTGACATGGTAAAGCAAGAATTAATAAAGCTGATGAAAGGAAAAGCTCTAAGTGATCCCATCATGGTAAATTTTGCTCATCTAAATGATTTTACAAGTATAATTATATGAAGAGCTGTGACTTGTCTTTATTTAATAGAATTAGGATCTTGGATATTAGGCACTGGAGCTTCAAATCATATGTTTATAAATTAAACCTTTTTAATTGATCTTGTTGTGATTGACAAATTCACACTTGTATACCTACCAGATGGATCCCTAAAGCTTATACATCATATTGGTGATGTTATACTCAATGTTAAAATAATTTTAACTGAAGCTTTGCATATATCTATTGTCTGTCAATAAACTTACCAATATAGCCTTGATTATTTTCAAATTATTTGCTTCTTATTACATATTATAAGGCCTAAAAACTAAAAGGATACTGATAGTGAGTAAAGTCATAGAGAGATTGTATATTTTAGACAAAACTTCATATAATGAAGAGAACATTACATAGCATTACTCTTAAGGGGGATAAGAATCTTGTTAATTCTATTTCTATGAACTCAATATGGAATTTAAGACTAAGCCATCCTTTTGCTGCTGTAATAAAACATATTGAATGTATTTATGATAGAGAGAATTGTCTAGAACACTTATATGAAATATGTCCTCAAGCCAAACAACATCAACTGTCTTTTACTTATAGTGAAATACATACTACATATATTTTCCAACTGATCCATATAGATGTCTAGGATCTATATAAACAACAACAATCTTTATCTACTGAATATTAGTTTCTTACTTCAGTGGATGATTTCAATAGAGCAACATAGGTTTACTTAATAAGTCATTAAAGTCAAGTTGTTCACATTTTGGAGATGTTTTATAGGATGATTTTTAATCAATTTGGGAAAAGTATTAAAGCTATTATGTTTGATAATGGGACTGAGTTCTTAAGTAATGTTTTTCAAGAAGTTCTTTCTCAGTTAGGTATTATACATCAAAAGTCTTATGTTTATACCCCTCAGCAGAATAGAACAATATAGAGGAAACATAAACATTTGTTGCAAGTTACTAGAGTCTTAATGTTTCAGGCTTCCTTGCCAAGAAAATTTTGGGAGAGTTAATCTTAATAGCCACATATATCATCAATAGATTGCCTACCTTAATCTTAAATTGGAAAATACCTTATGAAATTCTACATGGTCATCAACCTAAATATGAACTTCTCATAACCTTTGGTTGTTTATGCTTTGCAACCAACACACATCCTTATAAAGATAAGTTTTATCAAAGGCCCTATAGATGTATATTAATGTGATACAGTTAAGGTCAAAAAGCTTTCAATTCATTTGATCTTGATTCCTAAAATATTTTGATATATAGAGATGTTATCTTTCATGAAACCCAATTTCCCTATAAATTTGTTTCTATTTCTATACCAAGCATGCATTTACTGTTAGTTTCAGTTGAAAAAGATAACAATTCAATCTATACCTCACCAACCTAATTAGATGAATTTGTACCAATTGAAAATGAACTTTCTCCCTTAACTGAGCACACCGATCCTGAATTAGTTGCTTCTCATGACTAAAACGAATATACATGGTTAAATGATTTTATGTCTTAAACTGTTCATAATGGTTGTGAGTTTACTATCAATATACAATATTTATCTTCAGGTCCAACATCATCTCATAAACCTTTTACGTATCCATACATTAAAGCCTCCCATTTTAACCCTACATACATGTCATTTTTAGGAAATTTGTCCAATTTCCGAGAACCACAATCCTATCATCATGCAGAGCATAATATAGATTGGGTTAAGGCAATACAGTAGGAGCTCGATGCTTTGGAGGCTAATGAAACATGGGATCATTCTCGGCTCCTTCATGACTTACAACCGAATCGACGGTGACCGAGGTCACGGTATTTTTTTTTTCATTTTTTGTTTTCATATTTGATTTTGATTTTGCTAAAAAGGGGTTATTGAATATGTCTATATGCTGTTTGGATTGGTTTTGATTTGATGAAATTGAATACAGGGATATTCTTCGTGATACTGGGATATTGTCACTTTAGGTCTTTGTTCTGTTATAAGAAGGTTAAGTATTCGACAAAAGGTTTCAGTGACTTGAGGTCCTTGTAGTGTAATATTGCTACAATGTCAATGGGAATTTCAGCCTAATTGATGCTCACAAATCGACGGTATAGCTTTTGCTTCTAAATTTTTCCAGTGAGATATCTCGTGCAATAACGTCAATTTTCTAAAACTTGTTCTGAATTGACTTCTTGTTTTGCATTAATCTGTTTTTTTGTTTATTCTATGTTTTTGATACAATGATTACACAACTCTGAACTGGGCTTACAGACTTGAGTACAACTATGAAATACTTGGATTGACCATCCTTTACCCTTGTCATGGATTTTTTTCTTTTTATCTGGTTCAATTTGCTGGTGTAATTAGGAAATGATTGATGATGCGTCTTAATTTGTTTTGGTATCTTGGTATGGTCAATGTGTATGGGCAACCTCATTAACTGAAAAGCTTCCGTATCATGTAGTACTTCAACTACATGGGAATGCTTGCTGTTAAAGGTACATATGATAAGATGGAGGCTCTTCTAAGCCAAAACATTCATCTAGTGGACATCTTATTGATGCTGGCTGCGTCAGAAGGGGACAAGCCAAAAATTGAAAAGCTTTTAACTGCAGGAGCAACTTACAATGTCAAGGATGCCGATGGAAGAACTGCGCTTTATAGAGGAAGTGAAGAGATCAAGGACTTCATCCTTGGGTTTTCAGTTCAGAAGTCATGATTAAGATAGATGAACACGTTCTTCTTAATCAAATCGCCAGAATTTTGGTTTAGCTTTCATGCCAGCTAAATAACTGTTCAAGATAGTTTTTTCACTTTATTGTTTTTCTTTTAGTTCTGAACTATTTTGAAGGGAGAGGGAATCAGTGAGTAAATATTTTATCAATTTCAAAATTTTCACTTTGAAGTCTTTTGACGCCTGTTTATTCTAATTTGCGCTTCAAAATTGATATAGGAAGGGGTTAAATACACTTGTGAAAGGATTAAATGCAATAGGAGCTTTCAATCCTAGATCAGAAAATTGGTTTGTAAATTGTAAGTGCTTTCTGTATGCCAGACATCGACATCATTGCTGCCAGCTTACTGTTAGACATTTCTTCACAATCTTGGCGAGTGCCCTTGATTTTGCTTGGATCATAACCAAAATTCGCCAAATAAGCTTTGTACTTCTCGATAAACTCAGGCTAAGGATTTGGTTTCCTTGAGTAAATCTGCAAGATGGAAAAATTAAGATGAGATTCCTTATAAGGCTTTCTTCATTTCCAGGGATAAATTATAACAAAAAAAATATTAATATAATTTTTTTTAAAGTCATGTCCCTATAAGTCATTTTACACATAAACAGTTAATATTAAACAACTAATTTTACCAAACATCAAATGACAAACAGCTAATATAATCAGCTGATATAATCAACTACCAACTAATGCAATCAGTTGATTGCCAAACAGGGCCATAGATAAAACGAATGTTAAATTTGATTGTTAAGAGTAAGACATACACAAAATGATGGGATTTCAGACATGAATGATAACAGCGAATACTAAGAGCGACAGCCTTATTTTAAATTTATTAACATATAAAATGAGATCGTTTTAATACATTATCAAACTTAATTTAAAGTTTAAAATTATTTTTCTAAAACAAAAAAACCCCTGTTTTGACAGTTGGATAAAGAATAGAAAATTAAAATGATTCGTGAGGCCACATATTATAAACACCCTGGAGGCTGGAATTGTTGAGAGGAGGAGATAATAACAAGTTGAAAACGAGAAAAGAACAATTTTCTGAAAAAGGACTTCTTCAAATACAAGAAATTGAGGAAATTTCAGTCGAAAACCATATTCTCTAGATTCACGAGAAAGGCATAGGTAGAATGGTACTGTTCTCCACAAACAAAAAGGTATCAGAATTCACCTCTTTTTTCAACGTTTGGTTCCACTCCCAAAAATCACGAGAAAACCGACTTCCGGCGATCCCATTCCCATGTTGCATTGGTTAAAGATAGGCTCTATCTTGTCCCATTGAAAACAAGGGAGACCCGCATCACATGTCTCTTGTCGTAGACTTGGATCTGGAACCATTCTTTTATCTAATCAAGTTTCAGATTGGACAATCGAAACCCACCCAACATACACCAAAATAAAATGATTTCCAGCGTTACATTACATAGGTCCCGAAAGAAAAAAACAATGCTACATAAAGAACAAATTCCATAATTTTTATAACATCAGAATACAATAAATACTTAATTACAGTAAAATGAAAATCCCACCAAAAAAGTAAATAATTGCATCTAACAAAGGATGGAAATAAATTGCCTCATCTCTCTGTGTATTTCTATCTACCTTTTTATTTTTCTCATTTTGGTCAATCACATTACATTATACTATAACTATGCTCATAAACAAATGGGGTTAGATACATCTCAGAAATCTTCAGAAAGCAAGAAATTTAATCAACATTACAAAAAAAAGAAACATACGAGAGATTCAACCTCGGCCACACAACTCCTTACTTCTTATTCCAAGCATAGACCAGCAAAGAGAACCCTTTTGGACCAAACAATTCAGACTCTTCCGTGCTAGCCCATTCCATCACCGACGAGCTGCAACCCGATGACACTGAAGACATCGAAATCGACGACGACGACGAACTTCTTGCCGTCCTCATCAAACTCTTTCTCATTCTCTTCCACTCAACTCCACGCATCCCAAAACTACCGCTTGATTGACTTTGTTGCCACGAGGCGACACCATTCTTTTCTTCAGCATGTTGATGATAACCACCACAAGCTTCGCCATCACATTCTCTATTTTCAACTCCGACCGCTTCATGTTCTTCTCCTTCTATAATGTCCAAAGTCTCGAATCTGAACATGAACACGGCATGGTTGTTGCTTAAATCATCAAAAAACCAATTATAGACGTCCCATGAGATCTGTACAGGAACACCATCCACTTCAATCTTGTCATTTCCTCGAAATTTCCACTTCAAGCGCTTTATCTGCAAAACCCTTTTGCTGTCAACGAAAAAACTCAATCTTGCGTCATTGTTCACACTGCATTCTATTGATATCTCTCTATTTTTGCCTCCAAAACTGACTTTCGTTTTATAAGCCCTGTTTCCAAACACATGCTCTCTTCTCATAACAAGAACTTGGCTTCTCTCCAGCTTTGGAGACTTAGTCTTCCGGTAAGCTTCCTTCGTCAAATCTCCGACAAGAAGAACCGTTTCTGAGCCTACGACGACAGCGATGTAATACCCAGATTGCGGTTCGGGTCTGGATCCAAACTTGGCTCTAGAAAAGTCCCAGTAGAGGTGAATCCTTGGAGCTGGAGAGGCAGTATCTTGGCCCACCATGTGTAATTTCTTGGATCCATATTTTTTCCAAAAGGGGAAGGAGTTTATGTGAAGTTGACAAGAGATGGTGGAGAGGGAAAGTAAATAAGGGAGAGAAAGGGGAGAGCAGTTGTTGTCGTCATTGGGGTGGAGATGGAGATTCAAACAGTGACCGAACAAAGTGCGAGACCATGTTAGAGAGAAGAGTCCAAGGTGGGTTTGGTATAGAGAAGTGCTGAGGTTGGGATTGCCGGAGGCAGGCGGAGGAAGCGGCGGAAGGTGGTGGTGGTCGGCGGCGGCGGAGGACGGTCGGAAACAAGAAGGGAAAGGAGAGGATTGGAGAGACATTTGTGATATGGGTGGAATTGAGGGTTTACTAGGTGCGTGCATTTAAGGGTTTCAAAGGGTTTGCACTTTGTAGGAGGATATAAATAGGTGAGAAAGAGGGAAGAGAGTTCGGTGGCGTTGGGAAATTGTTAGAACCAAGCGTTATAGAGAAGACTTTCTATACATTAATGTTATTTCACTTTTTAAAGTCCATAATTTAATAGCGATATTTAATTTATACCTTTTCAAAAAGAAATTCACTTCTGACTTTGTTTTCTATATCTTTAATAAAAATTTTTCTCTATTAATTTTATTACATAATATTTATTTAATGAATAATTAAATTGAAGTCATCACATACTGTACATAGGAATTTAACATTTATACTGTAACAGAAAAAGTGCATGTGCCGGCGTACACTCCGAATAAGTTAATGATGATGTGAATCCAAAGGGAAAAAAAAAAATCTCAGCTTCATTTCATACCGGTTTCTGTAGAATTTATTCTTCTTTTTCAATTCTACTGTACCTTCGGATGAATGAATGAGCAATCTTTGACGAGAACAAAACAAATTGGGCATGTTAAAAGGAAAGCCTTTTTTTTATTAAGAAAACAGAAATGGCATGTTCGTAGTAATGACGTAAATAATAATGCCAAATTGGCAAGTACGAAAAACTGATACAATTTAGAGCATAGCATAGCATACTAAGAATGGTTGTGACAAACGAGTTTGGATCAGGAATTGGTTTCCCACAAGACAAATCGTTTGAACGCTTATTTTGTTTTACTGGTTTTTTATTTTTATTTTTTAATTTAGTAAATAAGTATTTGATTGTATTTTTTATTATTTTCTTTTAGTTTTTCATAATTATTTTCATTGACTATTTTTATTTTTGGTTATAACTTGATTTACTATTAAATAACTATATTATATAATTGTTTAATATTAATAATTATGCTAATATAATATAATTAATTTGAAACATAAAATTTTAAAAATATTCAAAAATGATATTTAGTTAATGAACATATTCTAAATTTATAATATCTTTAAAATATACAAAATTCAAGATTTTAATATGATTATTTACGAAATATTTTTTAAATATCAATTTTTCAATTTCTAAATAATAACATTAGTTTTAATTTCTCAAATATATATATCAACAAGTAAGTTTTAGTTTGCAAATAAAATTTTATTATTTAATCATTTATTTTAATACTACTTTTATATAAATCCCGTTTAAGCAGTTGAATATTCTAAAAATTTTAGCCTCGTAGGTTCATCCCATGTGAAGCAGATATCATCATATATGATATATACCGATACGACAGCTTTTCAAAGAAATTTCCTCCCTTTCTTCCTCTTTTAGTCTCTTGTACTAATGAACTGTCCTCGTTGATACTCCTCCTGTCTTCAATAATCCAAATTTGGTTGATTCTCTCCTTTTAACGTTGTAACCTAGTCCGAGATAACCGATTAACCGGTAGGGTGTAGATTCTCAAAAAACTTCAATTTGAACGTACTTATTTGTAAAATTCTTATGCAGTAATTTATAATTCTACCTAGAGGATAATTATATCAGTAACTGTTAATTTTTGAGCATAAATAAAAATAAAAAAATAAATACAAAATTAAATAGATCAATACTGAAATTTAATAACACAATTCGACACATCTTATCTACGTCTGCGAGGTCATTATCTAATCTAATTCTTTCATTGACGACAATAGTTTTATACAAGGCTTTACTAAGCAGGCACCACTCAACCTTTGATACTATCCCTCGCTCTCACTACCTGTGAAAAAATTTCACACTTAATTGTACGACCGTCTTATATTAACCTCAACGGAAGATTTTCTTGAGCAATGTTTATTGAAAACAAAATAAAATAAATAACTCAAGTGATTAAACAAGATTCAACATAAATAAAAATACTTGAGATAAAAAGCAACTTCTTTAAATATGCCGCTTCATCGACAAAAGAACTGGAAGTTGTCAACCAAAAAATCTCTTATAAATCATCGATGTAGTCATTGAAACATCCTACACACAATAGCCATAAAATGTTTCAAATTAACAAACATTTCATCACTAAAACGTTAACCCAATAGAGCTATAACAACTAAGACAACTATCGAAACTTTTCGCACCAATCCAACAACAAAGACAGCAGCTACGTAGTCATGAAAACTTCTGTAGAAATCACAACTGCAAAATCAACGACAACACATAAAAAAAATGAAACACAAAATCATTCAACTCAGGTCACGTAATCCACAGAAATTACAACACAAAGATAACCAGCTGATTCACGCAATTGTCAAAAAAAAATCACAGCTACACTCACAAACCTATTAACCACGCACAATCATAAAAAGTGCAGTACACATACGCAACTTAAATGGCGTAAAAACCAATGTTATGAATACCGTACCGGACTCGGTACCGGATTGAGCTCTGGAACGGAACTGTACCGGTACCGGTTGGTACC
>JAOTAX010000008.1:16490724-16502533 GCA_025629825.1 Erythroxylum guanchezii
GAGGTAGGAAGGAGGGAGGAAAATTTTGCAAAAAAGTCCCTTAATTTTTTAAAATTTCCGGTACCGGCCGGTATTTGACCGGTATTTTGAATACCGGCCGGTACCAACGAAATTGGCCGGTACCGACCGGTATTTTTGGCCGGTACCAACCATACCCGTACCGATACCGGTTTCCGACCGGAACGGAACGTACCGGCCGGTACCGGCCGGTACGGTACGAAATTCAAAACACTGGTAAAAACTCGAATAGAGAACTAGCTGCACATAAAAGACGTTAACATTCACACCCAAGAAAAAAAACTATGGCATTCCCTTCAATCCTATCGTCACATGATACAAAGGTAGATCTTACAAGATAGAGTTTTATTATAATTAGGAGATTTTACAAGATAAAATTTTATCTTTCATGTAATCTTTTATTAAATAGTATCTCAACCAAATTTAAAATATTCTATCTCATCTTGATTAGAATTTGAAGTTAATTAATATCATGTTAAAAATTCAATTACAAATAATCTCAAAAATTAATAATAAGATATATAAGGAATTTGCTTTGAGAACAAGTTCTTCTGCTCATAGGAAATATCGGAACTAGTGGACAAAATCTGATTTTCCGTAATATGTATTATGGTATTGTCTTTGTTTCCGCGTCTTCTGTCGATCTGCGGGGGAATCTTTTTTTTTTTTTTTTGAAAAAATGAACTTTCATTAATAGAAAGGAGGACCAAATAATGTAGAGGAATATTTTTGGCTCTTAAATGCTAAAACCTTTTCTATCAACTGCTTTGATCAATACAAACCTTTGAATTTTCTTTCTCTAAAATTTAAATAAACATTTGCCTACTTTATGTTATTCCTTCGCTTCCCTTAATTTTCAGCCAAAAGGTTAAGTAATTTTAACTCAAGGCATAATTTAACCTTATCAATTCAAATTTTATTTGAGTTATTAGCATTAATTGAAGTAAATAATTTAGCACTTATTTACAATGATTGTCTATTGTTGGGTAGAAAACCAAAAAATTAAAAAGAATAAGCACTTATATTTGGTTTAAACCATTTTATGGTTTAGTATTTTTTTTATAAAAATCATTCTTTATTAAATTTAAACATACACTTTTCATTAACGTTATCAAATTTTTTGGTAAATTGATAAATGACATGCTAAGTTATAAAGATGTAAATATGACTTTATTTGATCTTCTTGTCCTTGACTTATTTATATTGTTTTTGACACAGAGGTGTCTCCACAGGTAAAATTACGCAAACGATGGCACATGCTATCAGTTTCATATCCTAACCTAAAAAGGAAATTAATTACATAGGAACAATTACTACAAATAGTGGTATAGAATAACAAAAAAGATGAGCGGAGACAGCTAATTGGAAAATGCTTTCTAAACCAATATCAGAGAACCATCCGACAGATCATGGTCTGTGGCGTGTCCAAGGATGAGAGTATTAGGGTTTGTAAAGCAGCAAACAACCATGACCCAGTAAGCATGGGGATGGGGAGGGGATGATTATCACCAATCTTAACGTTGTGTCTCCTAAAGTCTGGAGCTTTCTTTTCTTTCAATTTGCCAGCTGTTTTTAATTGAAAACTTTAATGGATGGTAGAGCGGTGTACTATAAAGTATATCGATAATAATTAAACTCGTATTTAACCATAGTTGAGTGTTTGTTTGTTGTCTAAGCGCTTTTGACTAATCTAATATGAAAAGTAGTTGTTATTAGTTGAAATTGTGTCAAAGCTCAACAAAAGCAGCGATTTCATAGGAACCTCGATGGAAATATTGCTTTTATATGATCCTTTACTCGAATAACGCGCATTTGATAAGGTTAAGAAGTCATTTCAAGATTTGTCTCAATCTAAACAACGACGTTCGTGTTAAACTTGATGCCTTTAGAAAATTCTCTCTCTCGTTTAAACTTGGAACTTTTGAGATGACATTACTAATTAATGGAACCGAGAAAGTTTAACTATCCAATTTTGCAATGACACAGCAGTGGAATTAGGTAATATCAGTTCATAATTCAGACACTGGCATCACTACACGAGACCAATGTAAGATACAAAAGCCCCTTCATGATTACAAAAAAGAACACACAAATTTACCTACCAAATCTTTCAAATATGTTCTCTTGTAATTTTCTATTTTGTTTTCCCTTTGATTTATTGCATATTCATTCAGTTCCCATCTGAAGGGAGACGTGGGCGTAAATTCACGGAACTAACTGAAGGAAAGTTGTAGGGTTCAAAGGTCAAATAGGTCGAAGAGCAGTGGAGCATGCGGGTAGAATAAGAAGACAGGACCTGAAAATTGGACCGAGTCATACTAATACTATACCCTGTCTAACTTTTCAATGGATTTACTTTGAAATCTCGTGTATTCCCCCGGTCAATGGATAGTGGTATGTTGGCAGTTAAATCATGTTCAACTTCAACTTGCAGCACAAATGGGTATCACCATGTACTACTTGCAAAGAAAGAGCCAAACCTGCCAGTTGCCAAAATTGAACTCTTTCGTTTCTTTGCTATATATTTATTGCGATATTAAGCTCTGGCAACTAATTACAACATACTTCTTATTTGAATAAACTGAAGAAAAGTCGTAGAAAATAAGGTTTCACGTTCAATCAAAGGACAGAGGGAAGTTAGTGTTCAATGAATGCAGCTGCAACTGATTAACAGGTTATTACTATTCTATTTTACAATAAAAGATAGAGAATGCATCCTGTCCCTATATATAGGATCATGATTAAGTAGGATATTTCTCTTCTCTGCAGCACTATCTTGAAGTAAAATTTGACCGTCAACAGTTTTAAAATTCTTACATAGCTCCCAATTATGTATATTAATTACATTTAATTATATGAATATGTTTCTTATTAGTTTATTTTGAAGATATATATAAAAAATTAAATTGAAGGGATGTGACATGCAAAATTGTGTTAATATAATCATCAAGTAATTTGAAAATAGGATTATTTAAATAGTATATATGTAAGATATTGTTGATGCTTCCTAATTATTATCCAATAAGTTGTAAGATTTTCAAATTAACTAATAAAATCACATTGTTTATTTTTTATTAATTACAAAAACGTAAGTATTGAAGTTTTATTTATCTTCTTATAAAAAATAAATGGTGCGTGATTAATTTAGCATATTAAAGTTGGAGTCATTGCAGCCTTTTCTTCCTTTGACTTTTGCCAAACATATTCTGGTCATGGTCCAATGCATCTGCCTTTGAGTAACTCTAAAACCAAGCATGATTAAATGGATGGCATAGAGATTTGTTCCAAAAAAAAGTTGTAACTAGAACCTGGAAGCCTCTCTCTTGGAAAAGGGATGTTCTAATCTAACCTTTTCTAAGACGTTAAAAATGCATAATTTCCCAAAATTTGAAAAGCCAAAAAAGTGCAGCTAGTCAAAGTAAATTTCAACGAAGAAGCAAATTAACTTGTGGTTTTATAATCGGAGGACTCACGACCGAGTCCAACCGAGGCAAACATACAAATCATGTACCTTTCAACGAAGATAGGAATCGGTGAGTATGAGCACCCCTGTACGGCAATGCACAACAGTACACGAGTTCATGTCCCGGTGAAAATGAGATAAAGGGGCAGGTAGTAAGTAGGTCCTAACAATTTCTTAAATTTCCAAGCCACGGACTGAAGGAAACAGGACAGGACCACCACTCGGGGCAGCATGTGCAAATATTCCTAAGCCTTTAAACATAATCAACACCTAATCTGACTCTGGTTCTTGCCAGCTGCCAACCACACTACCAAACAAAGTCCTCCAGCTTAACTAGCAAGATGACCATCCATCAGTTCCAGCCGTGTCTGATGAAGCAAGAGAGTTGTTTTAAATTGAAGTAATATTAGCTAAAATGGAACATTAGTTTCCGTATCCTCTGTCAGTATTGTTTGAGAGATTACTTTTAAAACCATAGATGAGTTTGTCAAGGTTAGGTTTGCATTATTGCGCTGAAGTTGTATAAAAGAACAATTACTCCGCAAGATGAGGAATATAGATGAGCTTAGCGTCCGTCTCTTCTCTTGCAGTGTTTTGTACGTCAATGTCTAAAGCTTTTTTATGTTACCTAATATAACAGCAGCGATAATGCCATTTTATCTTCTCACAGCGGCTAGAAATCAAATCACATAATTCTACCTCACAACACTGGGAAGGCTGGTAATAGAAATTGTTTTTTGTTTTAAATTTATGAATAAATCCAAAAAGTATATATGAGAAAGCTGTTTCTTCTGCTGCAGGAAAAAAAAAAAAAAAAGAAGGTTTGGAACTAAACAATTGAATCAGAATTCATTGATAACTCGGGTCAGTATATGTACAATACCACATAGGATTCTTTTAGACAATTGCTCTTTTCATGTCAGGAACAATAATATAACGGACACTCACCTCTCACGTCTGTCCACACTACAAACCCAGGAGCTTGAAGGTACCAATTTAACAAAAACGAACGCGAGAAAAAGAAATTGGTATTTTCTGTTGGAATTTTGTCTTTATTAGATATATATTA
This sequence comes from Erythroxylum guanchezii, assembly GCA_025629825.1. Taxonomy (NCBI): domain Eukaryota; kingdom Viridiplantae; phylum Streptophyta; class Magnoliopsida; order Malpighiales; family Erythroxylaceae; genus Erythroxylum; species Erythroxylum guanchezii. The sequence continues at coordinate 16,495,275 of JAOTAX010000008.1, forward strand.
ATTACTATTTTAAAAAATTAAAAATTAATCCAGTATAAAATAATAAAGAGAGTCATTAAAAATTGAGTGAAAAAATAATATTAAATGTTAGTTGGATACTTATTAAAACCATAAAAGAAAGAAATAAAAAAATATTATAACTGACCAGCATATTCAAAATTTTATGAGTTATTACGAAATTTGTGTATTAAAAATTAGTAAAACTGACATATTAAATTTCAAACTATAAATAGTTTCAAGGACATGACTTATAGTGAAATAATGTCAACTGAATCAAAACTAATCTAACACCGAAGGTCTTAAGAATGGCTGAAATGGCTTAGTTGAAGTGAACATGAAGTTCAGTCCATTTCTTCCTCTCCCAATATGCAAATGGGTTGAAGTGAACATGAAGCCCATTTCTTCCTCTCCCAATATGCAAATGGGTTGAATCGAAAGCCTCGGGCTCAACTCGACGTCTTAAGCATTTTGTTTTGTAAAGCCTAAATTTGATGCATTCCTGGATCTTTGTTTTAATGAATTTGAACCAATCATTTGGATTTTTTACATCAAGAAAAAAAATGAGTTTTGGAAAGTAGTTCGGCTTTTCAGAGGTAGGCCCAACCTTTTCTGTTCTTTCCACTCCCAAACAAGGATTTATGGCTTTTGGAATTTGGCGTGACACACTTGATCCGAGGCATCTAAAAGAAACGATAAAACCCCATTACAAAGCCATTAATGCTCTTTACCTGCCAAGAGAACCTATGAATATGATTGTCTCCTCTCCTCTCCAACATTTCCACATGAGATTCTATACATCATTATGGGATAACCATGATTGCCTTTGACCATCTTTTGTTCTCTTCTTTGACTACCCACTCTCTTGTCTCTAGTCTCTGCTAACTACTACTTCACCCAGACCAGCACCAAATTAATCTCTACTCAGTGTCCTAATATTGTTGCACCACCACCATCAGTGATGCTAAACTCAATAACTGATGAAATAGACGTCAAAGATTGTGTAGAGGTACTACACACTTAAATTAATCTTCAAATGTTACTACATCTGGATTTCTACCTCAACAGTAATCTTTGTGCAATTATTTTAACAGTAATTTCAACTGCAGGAACGATGAAAAGTAATGATTAATTTGGGCGCCTAAACAAGTCAAAGTCATTAGGTAACCAGTTCATTCAAGAGCGACAAATTTGGAAAAGCATTTGAAATGCATACTACTGCTCTTGATTGAGTCGGAAGTATACGTATATGTGTGCGTTTTTGAAACAAACCAACAGAAAGAAGGGGTTGGTTGGTCAGGTGAACTTATCAAGTGCCCCTCCCAAGGCCTCAAAGTTTCAAACTTTTGATGATGCTAAACTCACTAGCATGCCACTATTCGCTGAATCAAAAGTTGGACAAATTTAATAATGAGGTTAAAACAACTTTTTAAAATCTTTGATGGTTGTGGGGAGCAAAATCAATTCCCAAGCATCAAGTTTCATTGACAGAGACTCGAAAAGCAGAGTTTTTTTTAAAAAAACCTATAAAGTGATTCTAAGATCTTCAATATGCAGGTACTCTCTTTTTTTTTTTTTAATTTACCTTACGGAAAAGGAGAGATAAAAGTTGATGAACAATTTTTTTTCTTTTCTGAATTATGCGACTGATATGCAATGTAGAGAACATTATTATGAAAGCTACAGGTAATCATTATAGCTGCAAATTCTTAAGATTGCTGCTAAGAACTTTGCCTTCTCAGCTTTTATTTTTCGTCCAAAATGATAAGATTCAAACAAAGGAATGAAAATGTTACTGTTCATAGTAAAGATCAAATATGGCAAAGACAAGTACAAGTTACGAGATTCTTGATTTTGAAAATAGAAAGGCAACTTACTGTTCAAGTAATTAAATCACTGTGACGCGCTTAATTTTACCGAGAACTCATAAACCCAATATAGTTCGAGTAATCGATGCCTTCAGATTTCCTTGTAGAAAAGTAGATATGTAGACATGATGAATATCACTGAGATTGGGACTGCTTCTTCTATATTACCAAAGTAATTGTTGTTCATATTTTCTGCTCATAATCAATCATTAGATGTACATATAAGGACAAAAATGAATGGGTAAACATATGAAGCAAACTGAAAACATTGGTTCAATTTACAGTGTAGAAATGTTAAAATATACAAATTGTAGACTTTCCATCCTTCGATGGAAAAGATAATTTCGTTCTTGGCTTTGTTTTCCGCTGTAGTTTGGGGTGTCAAGGGTTGGGGGACCTCCTCAACTACACTCAATCGCATTCAGTGTTACTTCTAACTCGAGCAGCAATCCCAACTGAGAAGCCTGTCTCTGTTTGGCATAATTACAAAATCCTTTCGGACCCAACAATTGAAAACTGAACCCAACCCATATTTTCAAACCCCATTGAAAATTGGTCACCTATCTTTCTGACATCCAACGGAAATAGTTTACATCTCCACGTTCAATGGAAGACCATATCTGCTGCAATTCCAGCAGGCTCTGTATAGAGCATTTAATTGACTCTATTTCGTCTTTTTTCTTTTGGTAATTAATTTGGCAATTGAAGATTGTTTCCAATGTTTCACATCTCAAGGGAATTCAGGTTCCTCTAACACACCCTGCAGGAGCCTACAAATTTCTTCCCATTCCTCTGCTTTAACTTTTGACAGAAGTGCTCTGCAAGGCCTTTCCTATTAAAACTGGTTATTTTTTCTCTTGATTATCATTTCGTGCAGTTTATTTCAGCACTGCGGTATTCATATTATTACGTCTATATAACGAACTTAAATAAGCACAGATTTCGCTTTATTTCATTGAAAATCTCCTACAATCATGAACCTGAGTGTTATTCCCTGGAAATGGAAAAGCTGTGGTAGAACAGATGATATCTGTTACCAAGTGATTGAATGTTATAAACTTTCGTAGGAAATGTTTTGGAAGCTGAATGCGGAAAGGAAAAAAAGCAAGGACCCCATGTTTCCATTTCCTTTTTGTTATTAAAGTAGCTCATTATCCAGCTCATAAGGGCTACTTTTTGTTCATGCCCTGCTCACATGACGATTAAATGCGGGAAGTGAAGTCACCGTTTCGAAGGCTACACCATTTTGCATCATAATGTCGCATTGATCTTCCATTTTACATGGAAGTCCAAATTTTGTTCAGGAAGCAGCAGACTACTGCAATATATATATCTATATATATTTATATATATCTTCGACTGGAATTAGTACATAATACGTAGGACAACAGGACAAATTTTGACATACTCTACTGTACACTAAGCATCCTAAGACTACTCACTTAAGAATGGAAATTCTGGAGTAGTAAAACAATTTAAGAGGCTACGGAGTAGGTTAAATTAGCAAATGACTAAGCTCAAGAAGGTGGGCTTTGGGGTGTCGCATTACAGTTGTTGAGAAGATACAGCAGAACAGAGCTCGATTGATCCGTAATCCAGCAACTCTTCAATCATTTGCTCTATATGATGCTCTTCAAGAGGCTTATACTGATGGCTAGCATTCTTGACAACCCAATTAGCCTCTGTTTCTGGGACCTGAAGTGGACTTTTATCTGGCAACCGTGTGATAAATTGTTCATTTTTGGAGGCAATGGCATTTGGGATGGTGTTAGTGGTAGTGGCGACATGCAAAGTTGGTGTCTTTCTGTGTTGCTCTTTGATTGATGTTTGTTGTTTCGTCATCTGTAGCGAGGCCATGTAGCATCTATGCAGTTTAGCTGTCAAAGTCGCGGAGAGGAGTTTGGATGACGCTGATTGTGAGGCATTTGGGTTATAAGGAAAATTTGTCCTGGCTCTTGGTCCACACATGAGCCGCGCAGCTTCATCATAGGCTCGTGCGGCATCCTCGGCGGTCTCAAATGTGCCTAGCCAAATTCTAGTTTTCCTGCAGAGGAAAGAAACGTTTGGTTCAGTGTCGGAAAACATACATTGGTTTCAATTTAATGGAGGAAGTCGTTCTTACAATATAGGATGGCGAATTTCTGATACCCAAGAACCCCAATGCCTCTGTCGGACACCGCGATATCGCTGTTGTGGTCTGGCCATTTGTCTAGGAAAAGTTGAAAGTGAAAATAAGGGAGGAGGAGGGATTGGCAATGTTATTGTTGAGGAAGGACTGTGGGGTTTTTGTAGTTGGGTTTATAGAGGGACATGGGAGCAACTGGTCTCTTTTTTCTTGGCCTTCACTGGCAAGCAATTTAAGGAAATGGGTCCCACTTTGAGTTTGGCTCTTTCTATTCCTTTAGTAAGTAACCAGTTGTCTGCCTCTATTATTCATTATTGAATAATAATAACTGTATATTTCGTTAACTGACCAAATTCAATTCACATGCTGAACCGTCACAAGGAAAGGGAAAGGGTATCCAACCGTTGCTTAGGTTGACCTGTCCAACAAAATCTACGGTCTGTCACAAATTTTTCATTCCAGCGGCTCTACGTTAAGAGAGAAACATTCAAATGCCCTTTGTTTTTGGTTTTTTACTTCTTAACCAATGATAGATCCTTGAACAAAAAAGAAAGGAATTATGCTTGATATGATCTGTCACGATGAATTAATTTGTTCTTAACATCAACAGTTGATCGCCATCATTTCAGGACCTAAAAATAACAATACACTCACTGTGCTCCGGTAAGACACACAGACACAGTCCAGTAATAAATGGTCCACAAGGGAAAGATGGCTCATGCAACAATTTGGTACAAGACATGATTGGGTCAATTTAAGATCCTTAGACCATTATTATTACCCTAACAATCCAAATCATTTGAATCATAAGTTGTTCACTTAGGAAGACAACCAAATGGCAACACTCAAACGTACAACAACATGGAGTTGTGTGTGTGTGTGTATAGATGAGCTTGTTTGATTTACCCAAATTATAAAGATTTAAGAAAACTAGATTTGAGGGCTTCGACCGAATCTTTATTTACAGCTAAATTGGTCAATTAGAAAGAACATGAGATATAAAAACAACGCGTGACAGGGGACCCACCTAGGCCATAACATGATAGCTAAATGCTTGGCCCTTTTGTGCCAACCAAAACCTCCCATTCCCATTTCCCATCCCATGGTTTTAAGGCAATTACAAACAACACTACAGTGCAAGATCTTCCTCAGTCACCAACATTCGTTCGCCGCGTACCTCTGCCTCTGCCTCTATGCTGCTTCTCAGCTTGCACATGCACGTGCTTGCTTTTACATATCCCTTTTACTCTGTTGGCTTCAATTCCGTGCAAAGACCATGCTCAAGCTACAGGTAGCTACTTATCAGAAATTTAAGCTTTACGTTACCCTCAAAATTAACGGAAGCTAAGAAAGAAATTGGCAATAAATACATACATACATATGTATATGTTTAAAAATAGTTAGGCAAAGGCAACTCATTGGCGTTTCACTTTCACCGAGTTTAGTCAAAGGAAGGAGAGGAACTACCTAAGTAAACTGTTGGAGTCTTGACGCGTTTTGTTTGAAGAAAGAAGGGAATTGAAGATGTGGTGTGAGCTGATGTGACGGACAAAATATTTGGAAGAGCCTCGGATTTCTCCGCAATCTAATGGATATGCACAGGCTGGCCCTTTGAATTTTTGTTTTTGGCAGTTCATCATTAGGATTTGCCACCTCAAGCATTTGTCCAAACTCCATGTGCAAGTCTTGTTTTTGTCTCGCTTACCGATAATTTTGGTATCCTAAATCGACTCTTTAATTGATTATTCAAAAACCATTTTACATTACCATTTTGTGCCTTAGTTAAAAGCCCCATCTAATATATAATAATTCTTTAATCATATATTTTAAATAATTTACTTGAGGATAACATGAAAATAATTTCATATTAATTTTGTTTATATTAAACTGTTACGTATTTTGCCATTACTATTTGTGCTCTTTCAATTTAAGAAAATTTTAATATATATATATATAATTATTCATTACTCATTGGAAGGCAAAATCTTCTTTCTGAATTATAATATTTATACCAAAATATATATCATATTATAATATTTTGAAGTGTATTTTTTTTACATTTCATAATTATCTCAATTAAATCTCTTATTTACGAAACTTTAAATCTCATCAAAGTTCTATCAATAAAGTGTTGACATTTTTTTTTCTCCTTCTATGGGTTCCATCAATGTTAGTGAGAACTCTAGGTGAAACTCAAGTCCAAACTTATCCAAAATTCCTAATTTTTTTAGAAATAAGCAACAAAGTTTACCGGTAGAAAAATTTTCGTAGAAAAATTCCCTAGGGAAAGTTATTATTGCTTAAATTTAAAGGAAAATGACGACATTTTATTGTTAATAATTAAATCAAAAATCCGAAGCCTTCCATGTCCTTCTTCTTCTTCTTTTTTACATCTTCATTACTCCTCATTCTTCCATCTGCTGTCACCATTGCTCATTTTCTTTCGTTTTTCCACCAACTGTTTTCATTGTTTTGGGTTTATACTACAAGAAAAGTAAGAATTAGCGACGGAAAATTACCGACGAAAAATAAAACGTAGCCAATTAGCGACGGAAATCATACAAGAAAAGTAAGAATTAGCGACGGAAAATTACCAACGGAAAATAAAACGTAGACATTATTTCCGTCTCTAATGTCGACGTGAAAAATTCATTTAGCGATGGAAAATAAAACGTAGCAAATAAGCGACGGAAAACTTATTTCCGTAGCTAAAATTGACGTGAAAAAATTTTGTTTAGTGATGATTTTAATTTTCTGTCGCTAAAAATGGAGGGAAATCATCCCGCCAATATTAGCGACGGACTTTAGGGACGGTAACAGTTTTTGTCGGTAATTGGTACAAGTTAGCGACGAACAATTATCGACGGAAAGCATACTGTTGCTAAATTTGGAGGGAAATTTTCGTTCCGTCGGTAAAAAGGCGAGAATTATTGGCGGAATAAAAAAATTTTGAATTTACCCACGAAAATTTTCGTCGGTAAATTATTTTTAAATATCAGCTCACCCGACATCTCCCCCCCTCCCCTCTACGTTTTCTTCTTCCTTCTTCCTTCTTGTGTCTCCTTTTCAGCTTTCTTCTCTCCGGTTTCTCTATTGTGGACTCCTTTTTTACTTGTCGAAATTGTCTTCTTTGGCCATTGTCTTCGTGTCATTTAGTGGAGGTATTTTTACAACTATTGTCATGTGTTTTTTTGTATATTGAATGAAAGTTAATTTAGGTATTTAATTACTTTCGTTTATTTGTGTATTTTGTGATTGGAAAATAACTT
>JAOTAX010000008.1:16531598-16560871 GCA_025629825.1 Erythroxylum guanchezii
CCTCACCCATGACCAAAGAGGACAATACCAATTTGTGTTGGATGCCGCGGTATAACCCGCAAACACACGTCGCAGTATAACCTGCAAACACACGCCGCGGTAAAACCCGCAAACACCTTCGGGTGGGGTGTGGGGTGTGGGGTCCAACAGATCAGGAGAGATGGTAGCTGGGATCGATGGAAAAGGGTCCATAATTGAAATATTTTGACTTTGTTTGGGGGTGGAAGATACTATAGCTTGAAAAAAAAAGTTAAAAGAGAAAATTTTAGGAAATTTTTGAAATATCATCCTATAAACGATTAAAAACTAAGGCAGGAATCAAGTAGTAGTAATGGAAGGATAAAAAAAGTCCTTATGAGGGAAGAGAATTCTCAAAGTACTAAACAATAAATGACTTGAGCAAAGGGGAAGAAAGCAAGGAAACAAACAGAAGAGGGAATGGGAGAATGAGGAACATGGAACAAAGCAGTCACCAGCTCCATTCTAGAGATATTTCACAACTTCTCTCTCTAATAAACTTCATTCCAACCCCATAAAAATTGTAAGAGGAGCCTTTGGTATACTAAAGAGTTACTAAAAATTTTAATTGCAAGTTGAAAAGTCTTGCTAGAAAGACTAAATTGACATTAAGCAAGACAATGATAATTTTAACATGTAAATATATTCCAATAGGTCTTTATTAATAAAAGAATTTAGATTAATATATTCCAATAGGTCTTTATTAATAAAAGAATTTATAATTTCTCTTTTCTCTTTTAGACTTGAAACTGAACCTAAATTACAATTGTGGAGAAAATTTTAATCTCAAAATTTGGGAAGTTCTCACTTTACAACAAACTTATTGTTCATGATTATGGAATTATGTACATTTTTCAATTAGAAATTGACTAGTTAGTAACCTAACATCTTAATTTCCACTATGTTTGCTCAATACAAAGCATTCATTTCCTTTTGATTCCCTTCATTTCATTTTTATGGAGTAATTTCCTCCCATTTGTTACCTTTAGATTCTATGATTTCAGAGAAAAAAAAAGGTTGTTCTGGTTTCTTTTATTTATGAGTGTTAATACTTATTCCTTTATAATTCTATATCTTTTTACCCTTTACATATATATTATGCATTTGACTATTGCTTTTTTTTTGCTGGAAATCCCTTAGTATCTTGCACCATAAGAGCAACCGACTAAATCCATAGTCGAGCTAGGTAGGACCCTTTTAAGTGGCAAAGCTCTCCCTCATAAGAATGTAAGACGACTCCATACCCAAGACTCAAACTTGAGATCTTGGTTAAAAATAGAGGAGTCCCTTACTGCTCTACCATAGCTCTCGTAAGTCATTTAATTATTGTTTTAACACTTCTATTATTTGCATATTGCAATGATAACTATTAATTAGATTAATATTCCCTGTATCTTAGGATTTATATGAAAGATTAGTTATGCTTTCTCCTTTCTTTTTTTTCACTAATGATTAATATCCTAAACTAAGTAATTGTTAACTTTATTTATCAAGTATGTAATATAATTTTCCTACTTTTCTTTTTGTCTAATTAATCTTCTAAAAAGAAACATTATTAAATTAATGTCAAGGGTAAATTTTTAGTCATCCTTTGCAAAAAGGCTATTATGGTCATTTGATAATGAATAAAAGAATAATTGAAGCTTTGTTTTGAATCTACATTGTCAAACCTTCTTTTTTATAAATTTTAGACTTATTTCCCAATGACTATAATGACTCTCGACCTTTTTCAATTACTATTATGTGAATACTTGCTTGGTAATTAAAGGATGAGTTTTAATATTTGAGTTTCAATTTGATGTATGATCTATTTTTTTATTATTTTAGACATGTTTAATTTCCTTTTCTCTCCCTTCTTTTATTAAGCACCTCCTTACCTTTGAATTTGAAAGGATCATTAGTTTTAACCATGCATTTTAATACATAAAAAGATTTAAAAAGAAATAGAACATGCTTTTTATTTAAATTCATTTAGTTTAACACTTTCATATCATACTTTGCAACCAAATTCAAAATTATTGCACCCATTTTTTTGAAAATTACATTGTTTAGTTTCTTCTTAGTCATACACCTTTTTTTTCAGTTTTATTACATTTTTTAATATACAAGTTCCAATTCAAATATGTTTCCTTATAATATTTTACTTATGTGCATTTTACTATTATCACTCGTAAATGATTATGTATTCTAAATGAGGCCAAAGTTATTGGCTCATTTATAAAACCTCTTGACTTATTGAATAGTATACAGAAAATTTTAAATCTTTAAACATATCTCAAATTTAATAAGCAATTACTCTTAGTCTAAGCATTATATGTGACAATCTATATATACGTAAAAGAACTAAATAGAAGATAGCAATTTTCCTCATCTTTTTGATACCATGATAGATTTTATAATGAAAATATAGAAAGTTTTAGGTTTAAAATTTCTTGTTGATACATCCTTAGTAAAAATATGATGTAGGTTTCTCTTTAATCATGCTTGAAGCCTAAGACCCGCTCTTACAAAAATTATTTTGAGATATAGAAGTGTCGGATCTACTTACGAATTTTAATAGTAATTAATAAACACGATTAATTAAGATAAGACTTATCCATATGTGAAAATAAAGTTTCAAGTTTTAATGAGATATTTAGAGTCTAATTCTACTTATAAGATTTCTTATAAAAATGATACATCCTAAATTAAGTTCTTATAACTAGAAAATTTTATTTCACAAATTCACTTAAGACAGAATTGAGATAAATCTAAATAAAAAGGTTCTGAACATGTTAGTAGAGAAATGGTACCAAATTTGAATTCACAAGCTAAAAGTAGCACTCATATAAAAGAACCGTCAAACTAAGAGTGACACTATATAAATTTCAAGATACCTTTATGTGTCATACGAGATATAGAAACAAGGTTTAATGTAAACATTTTACATACCAATTGGCCTATTTTGACCATTCTGATTAAAATTGACACATATCTCAAAACTTTTGTTATAATGTCTTACATCACTTGATAAGCTACCATATAATGACATTGTACAACATGGCTGTAAAAATTTAATTTTATTATATATTTGACATTTTTACAAAATTACCATCAATAAACAAAAATATTGTAAAATATTATTATTAGGAATGTGCACTTTTAATTGTTAGTTTCATGTTTTTATTAGTTTTCATCACTTTCATTTTAATTATGTTGGTTTTGTATCTTAATCTTTTGTTAAGTTTTGTCACAATTAATTTTGATTTGTCATTATAGGCATTTTTTTTATTTTAGGAGGCTTTAGTCAATTTAAAAGTATAGTTGAGGTTTGGATTCATATTTGCAAATTAAAGAACTTTTGGGTTAAAAATAATAAAAGAAAATTGCATACATCTAAAAATGGGTAAAGATTAAAATGAACAAATAAAAAGAGAGGGGAGTTACCTAATAGCAATGTTACGAATAACGTATCAGACTTGGTATTGAATTTAGTTGTAGTACGGGATAGTACTAGTATTGGTCAATATCGAATACCATTTCAGATAATTTTTAAAATTACAAAATAGTTCATAAATTTTTTAAAATTGCAAAATAGTCCTTCAATATATTGTGCTATATGATTTTTAATTTTACATTAACTCTGTCTTAAAAATGACAATAATATAAATTTAAAATAACAACTATCTTTTTATTTCTATTAATATTACTTTTCACATATTTCACTACAAATAATTAATATAATTAATATAAGAAAAGGTCAATTAATTATATTATATATAATTAATTATATTATTAAGAATATCACAAAGTATTTAAAATGTTACAATTTACATCATATAATAAAAATAATTACATTAAAACATCATATAGTAAGAATAATATAGGTCTATGATTCCATAAGCATTAAAACAAGAGTTCTTATTGAGAAACACAACAAAGTAAAAGTAAAACCTAAAAAAATATTTATAGTTAAAAGTTTTATATTTATACTGCATATATAGAATTTAATATATACATTCAATACAAGTGAAATTAAAAAAATTAAAAACCTAAAATTTCTTTCAATGGTATATCTACTCAAATTACATTGACCCCAATTTTCGTTTAGTACCAAATTCTCATTATTAAGTAAAGTATCATGAAATCAAAAAAAAAAAAGTAAAGTATCATCATCATCATCATTCAAATTTATTGCAACAAATGACAAGTTAATATTTTCTTATCCAATATTATCTTCCAATTCACTTTCATTTATAAGACTTGGTTCCTCAAAAACCCAATATGCTAAAAGATCAATATAGTTAAGGTAAATTGGATTTATAGAATTACTTGTTATATTAAGAGTCCTAGTAAATAAATAAAATTAAATTATTAATAAATTAACAATGATAATAACATAACTTTCTCGAAGCTTTAAACTGTATTGAACAAAAACCAAATCATTTAATCTTTTATGTTCCAATATACCTCTCTCTTTTTTCAAATGGATGAATTCAAATGTATTCCAATTCCTTTCACACCTTATTGCACTAACATATTGATTCAGAATTCAAATTGTAAACCTTTATAGTTCTGGAACATCGCTTTGAATTGGTCCCACCAAATAATTATAAGACAACAAAAGTAACCTTATAAACAAAATAAAGTGATGACTAATTTCAAAAAAGTAACAAAAGTGAATAAATATATACATGAATTGAGTTATTATCTTTGAAATTTTGGAATGGGCATCCAAAATCACCATACACGTCCTTATATACCTCCATTTGTAAGTTAAGGAAATCTTGCATTCTCTCATGTCTGACACATTGTGATAATTAATAGCATTCTATAATAACTTCATCTTTCTTTATAAAACTTGATCTAAAATAGACACTAGGATTTAAAAATGCCTCAACAGCAAACACAAAGAGTAAAGTTGTCTTTCTCATCTCTTATTTATAACTGTAAGATAAGATGTACACAAAAAAATGTCTATTTTTTATATTAACGTTAATTGCTTCCTTCGTCCTCTATTCATTAAAAAAAAACTCATTTTTGTCTTCTCATCACTATCAGCTAGATGAAATACTCTCACCAAAGGCTCATAAATTTCAATGACAAATTGAAATTGGGACCACAATTCATCATCTTTAAGTATAATTCTAAAACATCCATTCCGGCATTAAACATAGCACACTAAGATGTAACACTTTATCACTTGTAAACATTTGTTTTAGCTCCTTCTTCATTATACTTATACATTGAAGTGATAAGAAATGAGTAGCAAATCTTATAATGGCAGGACAATATAAATTCCTATCATTGGTGAAACCTTTTCTCTTCAAATTTAAAAACCATGCACAATTATAGATGAACTTAGTCATTTTTCTTGCTTTTTGCACAATTTCATTAATGATAAGGAAGTATCTAGTATCTTCTATATTTTCCAACATCATGTCAATGCAATGTGAAGTATAAGGATTCCAATAAAAATAATTATACCAACTCTTCAACCTTTTTCTAACTGCTTTATAGGTAGAATCAATATCAGTGTTCAATTGTATAATGTTTTCAGACCAAACTTCATTAAATTGTATAATGTTTTTAGACCTAACTTCATTGACAACTTTATCAAATATCTGAAATAAAGTATCAACATTTTTAAGAAGGCTAGAAACATCAATGGACTTCGAAAACATTGTCCCTTAACAGAATAAACTAAAAACTAATAATAGGATTATCTCTTCTATTTGTCCAACCATTACAAATGATTGAATACCCATAAGTTACATAAATCATTCTTTTTTTCATCCAAATAATTTTCATTTCAAAAACAAAGATGTTCAGAAGATTACCCTTGTAGTCATCAATTGAATGAGCTTTATATCCTAGACCATAAGAGACAATAACATCCATCATAGACTAATAATAATAAGACTGAACAATATGGAATGATATGCTTACATCATACCACCATCTAGCTATTGTCATGCCCACATTATGAGTTGTTCTTTAGATTATAAGACATTACAAATTAAAGGTTAAGCACTAATAGTTATTCTTGGTGCAAAAAATTTAGACACTTGTCTTTTTCACTTTCTCAGATTAGGTGTAACAATCCTTTCTTATTAGGTATGAATACCACCTTTAGCATTGTCATTATCATCTTAACCACTATAAAAAAACGAACTTCCACTACTAATTTCATAGTTTAGTCTTTGCCTTATGTCTTTCTTATTCTAATACTTTTTAAGCAAAGTTTTTATTTGTCATTTCACGTCATGATTAACTTTCTTATAAAGCTCCACATTACCTTTAATCCCAGTTAAATGCTTCTTTAATATAATGATTCTTCCACCTTTTAAATGTTTGTTTTAATATAAACAAATAATATGGTTCATCATACTATGAACTAATTTAGCATGAGCCAAATTTGAATCATCGAATCTTCCTAAATCTAAAAAAGCTAAATTATTATGATTACTTGAATTTCCCTCCATTTATTTATAAAAATAAATAAAGACATATGTTAAAATTAAATTAATAACTTTATATTAAAAATAAAGTTTTTACATATGAAAGGCATAAAACACTAGTTAGAATTATAGAATAGAGAATCTCTGTATATAAATAATATAATGAGCCCAAGTTAGATCATCGAATCTTCTTGAAGCAGTTGAATTATTAGAAGTACGTGAACTTCTCTCCATTTATGTGTAAAAATAAATAAAGATATATTTCAAAATTAAATTAATAAGTTCGTATAGAAAATATAAATTACATATTTAATTGTAGTATGACTATAATTTTGTACAAATTGATGTTATTCCTTATGAAAAGCATAAGAGTCTCTGAATAAAGCCTAACACAAACTCACAAAGCAATATTATTAGAAGGAGACATTAATGGTTGCTTTCCTTACTTTTGATATATACATATATATATCTACAGGGATTATCTTATGAACAAAAGTTGTAAATTTTGAGGGATGTAATTAGTTCCCGTACAAAAGACATGAATATAGATAACAATAGCAGAGCTTACATATCAAACACATAACTTTCAGGAAAAAAAAAAAGAATATTTATTCATTTATTATATAATTAATAAGGTCTTATGTCATTCGTGATATAATTCCACAAAAGCCTAACAAATAATTAATATAATTATAAAAACAAATATTATACATAATTACACTCACTAAATCATAATGCAATTCCACAAAAACCTTAACAAAAAATTGGTAGAATTATAAAAACAAACATTATATGTAATTACCTTCATTAAATCATAATTCAATTCCATAAAGCCTTAACAAATAGTTAATATAATTATAAAAACAACTTGATTATATACAATTATATATATACAGTTATATACAATTACCTCTTTAAATAACCATATTAGCTATTATATATGCATATATATAATTAAAATACATTTAACTCCCTGTGTTTTATCCCTTGGTACATTATGCCCCCCTCTATTTTAAAAATAGACTTATTACCGCCTTTGACCACCAGTCAAAGTTCCTTAAAACTCAAAAAGACTTTTTTACCCTTATACTATGATGATATCACCACAATTATATATGTTACATTGTTTTAGACAAAAAACCCTTTTAGTCTTTTGTTTAATAAAAATTTTGTATTTAATAAATATATAATTTAAATTCTTTTTAATGATTCAATAAATTATTAATTTTTAAAAAATTGTGTGTGATTTTTCTTATAAGAATAAAATTAAAAATATAATAAACTTATTTTATAATATAGATTATTGAATAGAGAGTTTCAGTTAATATGAAACATAAAGAAAAAAGAAAAAAGAAAAAATGTTAAATGAATGTGAGAGTAATATTTAATTTTTTTATAGACTGTTTATTTGTTGTTATTGATATTTAATTTCAAATTATATCTGTATTAGGAATAAAAATTTAAAATTATTTAAAATTTATTCTAAAGTTGTAAATTCTTATCTTACCCGTACAAACAAGCAAGTAAAAATTAAATAATGTAATGTCTTTATTCCTGGTTACCGTACTTACTTGCCCAATCTAATTCCTTAGTTTTCATAGGAAACTAGAGAGAATATCAGGATCCAGATTCTGCATACAACGACAAGCACAACATTCAAGGAAAATGAAAAACAACAAGAAAAATGAATATATAGAGATAAATGCCTCTAATTTTAATTCTGAAATACCAAAACCTTTTTCTATTTTTCCAATATTCATTTTTCTATTTTTCCAATATTCAAAGTGAGGATAGTGATCCTTCATTTTAATTTGATATAGCCCCTCCTCCTAAACCTCTCTCTCTTTCTTTTTTCATCAATTAATGGTTAGAACGTAAAATTATGAAAAAAAAAATGCCACCAACAAATTTTTTCTTTTTTAAATTCTATTTTATAAATAAATTTTAAATTTATTCCATAAATTAATGATCATGATGTACAATTATGAAGATAATGATATTTTTAATAATTTTTGCCTTTTTTGTTTATTAACGGTTAAAATATAATCTATGCTTAAAATAATTTTATTTTTAAAATAAAAGGGATAATGAAATAGAGCAAAAAATATAGGGGTTTAATGTATTTTAGTCACCTAAAGACTAAAAAAATATTTTTGTCTAAAAAATGAAACATTTATTCCGGTGATGTCATCGTAATACAAAGGTAATAAAGTATTTTTGAATTTTAAACTCCTTTGATTAGTAGTCAAATAGGATAATAAGTCTATTTTTAAAATAGAGATGAGCATAATGTACCAAGAGATCAAATACAGGGGGTTAAATATATATATATATATACACACACGTATATCTCCCTATTAGTTATTATCCTAATCAATAATCATTGTATGAAATACAAGTAAATGGTAACATTTTAATTTTTAACAACCCATGTGGAGTGGAGGCATGGAGCAGGGGCAGGAAGCTAGTAGTAGAGAGATGAAAGTGACGATTGGCAACATTTCAATGGTCAACGAAGCCTAGAGTTTGCAGTGGCGATGGTAGTGACGAAAGCTGGGGAGTGAGTTGGTGACACCGTGACAAGTGAACAACAAGAAAGAGATAGCGAGTAGCGACTTGCGATGGTGGGACTTCGGAGCATCTTGATGGCAATGGTGGATGGAGTGGGTGTTTGGGTGATAAACAAAAGGAAGCTGGGACTAAGAATAAGAGAAGTTGAGCAGTTTGGGGTTGGGCAACTATTGCAAGAATGTTGTTTATGATAAGGTTAGTAGTATTCAATATTTCTTAAATCAATTTGGTCCTTTTTTATTTCACAAATTCGTCCATTATAATACTAGTAAAATTTGCATTCCAATATTGACCGTTACCAACTAAAAATGCTGGTATCATAAATTTACTGTACCATTTTTAACTACTACGATACATTCCGACCAATATCAATCGATACAGTATGATAATCTATTCTCTGACGAGAATTTTCTTACATATAGCCCTTCACTCTATCTCTCTTTACATGCCATTACATATTTAATAAGTACTACAAACATCTTTAAAAAACTTGATCACAGTAACTCTCTTCTAAATACACCACAATCTGAAGAAACAATAGGCCTTATCTTAATCAAATATTTTCCTCATTATCTTATGCCTTAAAGAACCTCAAATTGCAATGGTTATATAAGTTTATGTTTTTGTAACATATTATATTAGTTACAACTAAATTATGTATTAG
Organism: Erythroxylum guanchezii; assembly: GCA_025629825.1. Taxonomy (NCBI): domain Eukaryota; kingdom Viridiplantae; phylum Streptophyta; class Magnoliopsida; order Malpighiales; family Erythroxylaceae; genus Erythroxylum; species Erythroxylum guanchezii. Next base: position 16,541,292 of record JAOTAX010000008.1, read on the forward strand.
TCCATACCTATATGGAAATAGGATAAGAAAGTATAGCTGCTTGCACATTGCTATAAGAATAAGTTACTACATTATATACATTATTCTCTAATATCTTATCTATTTGTGATTGAAGTATTTCAATACCTAATGATGTAAAAATGAATCAGACTGGCCTATTAGTCTAAGTTAATCACCAATCAGACTAGTTTTTGGTTTGTTTTTTACTTTTGATAGTTGTAAATAAAAATTGGATAGTTTTCTCTTAACAGTGAAAAACTAGATGCATCTTCTTCTTCTCTGATGCCTAAATTAGTAATCGCACCGTCTCCTCGTGTTTGGCAACGATTAGCTGCCACTTAAGCTGGAGCACCAAAAAGACTACAGGGAACGTCAAATCATAAGGTTAAAACTCAAAAACCCTACATCCATGCTCACATACATGTATACCTTCATACCTAACATAACATCCAGCAAATTTTTGCAAGCCCTAAGCTTCGACTCTCTCCACCGCACATAGATAAGGCAACTCCGATGATAGCAACGGAGGCTAGAGATTGAAAGAGAAACGAGAAGGAGAGAAAATTAAACACTACTATTGTGGCAAAATAATCAACCGAGGAGGGTAACAATCCAAAGGAGGGGGGATATTATTTTTAGGGGTTTGGAATTAGGAGAATACAGAGAGAAAGATTATCCAGTCTAAGAGAAGTAAAAATCAGAGATGAGAGAAGATACAGATGAGAGAAGACAACACCTATAAAGAGAACCACATTTGGATGTCAGACATTTCATTATTGCTACATGTTAAAATGGTAATTGTTGATTCACTAATAGCACCTTTTACTGACAAAACTATTCATTTTTGTCATAATAACTCAAAATCATCAAATTGGTCCTAAGAATAGTTAAAATTTTGATATCAAGCATTCATTATATTAGCAATGGCGAAGTATATCGAGTGACCATAATCACAACACTTATAGAGCCACTGTTAGGAATTGCAAAAAAATATGTAATTCATCTATAATATGAATATAACAAATTCACGAGACAATTTCTTTGCGATAGAGATCAGGGGAAAGTAAAGAAATGTATAAGTTGACATAACACAACTTTGACGAGAGGAGGAATTTATGGAAACATAATGCTTGCCCTACCACGAAGAGGAAATACTTCAACTACAAGGCCATTATGTGAAATTTTATCTATTAAGACAAAACTGGCACATGATGATGACAATAGTAAGTAGATACGTTTTCTAAACACTAATTTAAACAATTAATACCTCTTTTAGAACTCCCGCAACTGATCATCATGAAAATCTTAGACAGGTAAAACCTTGACAGGAACATCCTGCATCGTCACAAGAGAAGTGGAGTTAATTGCTAAAAGAATGAAGACAACAAGCTGTTATAGCTTGTCCGCAGAAAAGTCACGATTGAAAGAAGTTATCTAAAGATGCACACTTGACTCGAGTTTACAATCTGGATACATAATCCACTATTAAGTTCAAGCTATAGTGTACTGACCAATCTGTGCCATTCAACGCTATGCACAATTCCAAATGAGCCTGAACAGTAACCACAAAACAAAAAAGATGCATAATTACAAAAACTTTTCCCTTTAGGAGTGGTTAAGTTCCCTAATAGCATCAAAATTGCCAAAAATAAAGAAATAACAAAGCAGTGAAGATATACCAACACTAACACGCTCCTTGATGTGCAAACCATCCCATGCCATCTCAAGCTAGTCCATTGCAAGGGAAGGCTTAAGATTGTAACAAATAAGGTTGGTCATAGCCAAAGCTCTACTATGGTGGTCAACTATGCTCCCAACATCTTCGATATGTGGTTAACTGAGTGCATGCTCTTTAAGTTGCTTACAATTGTTTTTTACTAGACTTCCAAACACAGCAATCTCCTTTTTATACGTTTTATGAACAACTTGTTCTGCTTCGATCCTTGAACATTGGCGCATAGATGATGCAAAAGCATCAAATGCTACAACATTCCATCTCAAATCCAAGGCAATTAGAGATGAATCTTTCGCAAAAGAAGCTTGATCAGTTTGAAGATATGAAACCCCGAGATCTTTTGACAACCTTTCATCCCTTGTTTCATGGTCTTCCTTTTCACTGCTTGCAAAAAGGTGGTTCGCTATCATATGCAGTCTTCCTTTTGACACAATTTATTTAAAGAGTACACTCGCCTTAGTTTATTAAACTGTCTATTATTTTTGGTGCATGATTTTAAAACAAACTTTCCATGTTGATATCCTATAGCATACCTGAACATCAAGGTTTTTCCATAACAACACAAGAATTCAAATATGGAATCTATCCAACTAAATCAACCACATACTTCCTACAAAAGGTAAGCATGTCTATATGATGAACAATAAACCTAAGGTACAAATTGTAAGAGCTGCCAATCACTATAAGAGCATAAAGTGCTTTTTTAAGTTCAATTATAGTTATACTTTCTATTTAATGCAATTTCTTAAAGTCTTGTAGAATTAGAAAGATATGGGAGATATCATATTCTAAAATTTGAAACAATGCCTAGAAACTTAATAGACACACTTGCACAATAAATATTTTTTAGCAAAAAAGAGTAATGATATTTTTAAATTTAGAATTAATTGAATAGTGAAAGCATCCAACCTTGAAAATTGTATATCGTCTTCAATCATTACAAAGAAAGAGGACTCGTGATCTGCTACACAATAGTGGCAACCTCGAGCTATTCGACATGGTAAGCCTATGTAATCTGCCAATTTTTGCAGACCAACACATAACGAGTTATCCTCTATAAACCTCACCCTTGGACCAAGAGAAATGATGACCTAGGTATGATTGTAGAGGTTAAACGGTATTCAACCAAGAGTAGTATTAGCAAATATTTATGGGTGCACCATTTTAAGACATTGAGTCATCTACTGGCACAGAAAGAAGGCATCTACCAGCTGTAAATACCTGTTTCTAGAGACAACATAAAATCAAAGTAGCAATGTCAAACATTATTTCATTTTAAATTTTTATTTATCATATACCGATTTTATAGCAATTTAACACTAATTAAACATTTAAACTTTAAACATTTTCTTTAATTGGTTCAATGTTCATTTTGGTCTTAAAAACATTGTCAAAACCACATCTCTATAGTAACACATTGTAGATTTGAAGAAGGATAGCTCAAGAAGGGGATTCACACTAGGTTCCGTTCATTTCACAACTCTCAAAGTGTTTTGAATTACTAATTTGTTTATTGGGTTATTGACTTATTTCAATACAAAGTTACTCATTAACTTTTTATTCGACAAAAATGATTGAATAGTAGCAGGATTATTAAATTGATTCCAATAAAAAATGGATCCAAATAAAATAGGCTGGACAATAAACCCCATTAATAGAAAGACAAATATCGTTTTAACAGATAAATGGGTTGGATAATAACAAAAAGACATGCGAACCTTTGGTTCTCATTTTACTAAAAAGCAAAAGGACATTTTCTCTTACCTTTCAAAAAAAAAGGAATATGTTTTTGTTAATGATCATTTCATCGTAATAATTTAAACTGTTATATAAGGTCAATTTAATTATTTTTTATATTTATTAACATATTCTCTCAAGCAGTGACGGAGTCAGAAATTTAAGATAGAAGGATCCAAATATTTAATTTTTTAAAATTTTGGAGGCCCAATATATCACTGAGTTCCAAATAACTCCGTTCTTGTATATATATATATACCCAAAATTTTAAAAAATTATATATATATAATTTTTTAATATATATATATATATTTAAAAAAAATTGGAGGGCCCAGTGCACCACTAGGCCCTAAGTGGCTCCATCTATGCTCTCAAGTGAAAGATCTTTGAACTTAAAACTTGCACAGACTCACTCTACCTTATACTAAATAATAGGTGAATGGTAGAATTTGAACTCACGACCACTTGATCACAAAAGCTTTAATATCATATTAAGTAATCGTTTCATCACAATAGTTTAAGCTATTGTGTGAGGCCAACTTAATTAGTTTTATATATTCAATAATAGTTTTCTTGTAATTTTTACGGTGCATTTTTCTTAGTAAATTAATGAAACACTAATTTTTTGTATGTTACGTAAGCAAAATCTTAAAAAAAAACAAAAACCTAAATTGCTAAATAAATGTTTCTTTTAAAGTCTTAAATTTTGATTATTTTAAAATATTAAAGTGTATTAATATTTAAATTTTTTGTTTTAAAATATTTCAAATTTTAAATAATTTTGATTTAGAATATTATAAAATAAATTAAAATGATAATATAATAATAAAACAAATTGTGATAAAATGAAAATATCATAAATTATATACTAAATAAATAAATAACATTGAAAACAAAAGCTCAAACATTTTTTAGAAAATCAGAGTCAAAATCAAGAAGTCGTATCTGAAAGAAGACATGAACACCTTCAGCACTTCCAGGGGTCGTTTATCGTAGTGAAATTAATTCTTCTAAAAAAATTGAAAATTGAAAATAAATTGTATGTAAATTATCATTTAATTATAAATTATTAGTTTATCAAATAATTTACTTGAAATGCATAATTTACAAGTTATTATTTATATCTATTGATTTACTCAATGCATATTTTAAAAATAATATCTATAAATTTTATTGATAAAAAACTAAATACGAACTTAAGAGTTTCGATATATTAATTACCAAAAACAAAAATTATTAAATAGCAATCAAGTAAAATTATATATTTAAAAAAAGGGCGAAGAAGAGCCCATTTGGCAACGAGAGGCTATTCACTCTTGGGGCATCGTCTCAATCGCCCACTTTTCACTTGTTTCTCGCTACATTTTATTTTTTGAACTTATTATCACTCCTACAGCTCCCTCATCAATTTCTTCCTTTGCCTCCATCGCCAACGCTTTTCAGGGTTCTTTCTTGGTCCCCTTCTTATTGATTCAATATTTATACACTTGCTGGTTTTCATTATATCGAACAAGTATTAGCCTTTCTGATCTTGCCTTTTCTTTTACTTTCGTCAATCTAATTATTCAAAAGCTTTTGTCTTTTGACCCAGACGGCTTCCACAATGCTATGCTCAGCTTCGGCTTCGCCCTCCCCTTCTGCTTCACTCTCCGTCCACGAGACTTTCAAGGCATTTTATTTCTCTTAGTAGTTTGTTTGTAAATGTTTGGGCTCCTTTAGCTAGCCTCCCATAAATTTTATGGTCTGTGGCTGAGGAAATGCAGGAAATTGATTGAATTGCAGACCTTAATTCATGAAATTATCCAAGAATAAATACCCCACTTGGGGAAACCAGATGCAAACAATTCTTGCTTACTTGATTGTCATGATAATTGATCTTATTGACATTCATATCAACTTCGTTGTGTTTATGTGGTGGATCACAGTTTGTATTTTTACTTGTGGGCAGGGGAAGGTTAGACTTGAAAGTGGTAGCTTCAGAACATGGATTGATAAGGATCAAGGCAATTCCTTTAAAAAGACAAAGGTATAGCCAAATCGTACGAACTGCTTTTCCAAGTTAGAGAAATTCTGCTTTATATTTCGGATGGTCTTGTTTTGGTTATAAAGTTTGTCATTTCCATTTCGTAGTCCGTTGGAAGGATAGCTATGACTGTTTCTGTCAATGTATCTCGCTTTGAGGCCATAACAACGGCTCCGCCTGATCCAATTCTTGGAGTATCTGAAGCGTTTAAAGCAGATACTGATGCAAGGAAGCTCAACCTTGGAGTTGGGGCCTACCGAACTGAAGAGCTTCAGCCTTATGTGCTTAATGTTGTTAAGAAGGTCATCTTTCTCCTCTCTGGCAAATCCCACTTTCTCCTCTCATTGGCAAATCCCTCTCACTGGCCCCTCTCTAATAGTCCAATTACCTAAATGCATTAACTTGTTGAAAACTTCTAATCTTCCAGGCTGAGAAACTTATGCTGGATAAGGGCGAAAATAAGGAGGTATAAAATACTTTTGGCTGTTAGAGCTATCTGATCTCATAATCCCCACTTGTTTAGGTCCCTGAAATTTGTCAGTTATGCAGTATCTCCCTATAGAAGGCCTGGCTGCATTCAATAAGGTGACAGCTGATTTATTATTTGGATCTGAGAACCCGGTGATAAAGCAACAAAAAGTATGTGGAGATCTAGAATTATTGCCTCTTCTGAAAGTTAGTACTTTATTGAACAAACATTGGGATAATTATGCGGTAAACATATTTTGAAAAACTTTTGCAGGTTGCAACAGTTCAAGGTCTTTCAGGCACTGGTTCTCTCCGTTTGGCTGCAGCTCTTATCGAGAGATATTTTCCTGGAGCAAAAGTTTTAATATCTTCTCCATCTTGGGGTTTGTCTTATCATTTTCCAGTAGGTTTTGCTTAACTGGTCTCAAGGAACCACCTTTTACTGTCTGCCACTTAATTTGCAGGCAATCACAAAAACATCTTCAATGATGCTCGAGTTCCATGGTCCGAATATCGATATTATGATCCAAAAACGGTTGGTTTGGATTTTGAAGGGATGGTCGCAGATATTAAGGTTAGGCCTTAAAACTATAATGTCATGTTGCAGTTTTCTCCCCAAGTTTCTTCATTATATTAAAAAAATAGTTGTGACCATCCTGAAGAATTTAAGTGTGAAATTTGTAGCTGGTCATGTGTGGATGAATTTCATTTGAACCTGGAAATTTAATTTGTAATAATCGAGATGATGAATTTGGATACATCTAACATTATCACCAGCCTAAAATAATCCATCAGCATATCTTGGTGGCCTTCCATGTCACCATACAAAGTTTACATGTGGTGTTCTACACCTTTCTGCTAAATTCACCTAACAGAATCTGATATAGTGATTGTTATTATACATAAGATCAGTTAATTATGCAAATTTAATTTTATCATCCCTGTTTAAGTCCTGCAATCACCAATTAGTTTAATTGATAACTGCTAGATCCTCTAATACAATAGTCTCATCAATTATTTTTCATGCACAATGGTTTTTCCCCTTGTTTTAATTTTCAGAGTGTAGAGGAGTGTGTGAAGAGAGGGTATATGCTTGGTAGTAATTTACTAGTATATGTCACATGAAACAGAAAAAGGGCAAGAAGAAGAAAAGAAAAGGAGATGAATGAATGGCTTACAGTTTTTTTGTGAAAGAGTTGCTCATTTTGATTGGCTTATTTGTGCTATACAGGATGTAAATTATCTGGAATTGCTAGTCCATTGATCAAGTTTTCATGTGAAGTTTCTGCGTTTCATGTATTGATCTCTTAATTCAGGAAGCCCCTGAAGGATCATTTGTGTTGCTTCATGGCTGTGCTCATAATCCAACCGGGATTGATCCTACCCCTGACCAGTGGGAGAAAATTGCTGATGTGATTCAAGAGAAGAATCACATACCATTTTTTGATGTTGCTTACCAGGTATGAATTACTAAAAGATCTGTAACGAATTTCTGCTTTGTTGCTGACCTGTGTAAACCTGAAGTGCTTGATTTAGAATGATTACTAGGTGGGATCAGCCATGTTACCATGTTGATTAACAAACCGACAATAAGCAAATGACAAACACTAATAAATGAAGGCCACCCTTAAAGCAAAAGGTATAACTGGTATTTCACTCCTAGGTTGGGCACAATTTTCGCTAAGCTGTGGCATGGTTTTCTCTTAGGGCCATCTGTTATTATCTTGTTGGTTTTCACTGCAAATCACTATGATGTGGTGGGACAGTCCGATATGATAAAATTTGGTTTGAGAGCATACACTTGTGGTGCTTCAGATTACAAATGATTCTTTATCTTTGACTTTGATGTTGTAACTTTATTATAGGATCTCAAACTGTAGAGCAACTAATTGGACTGACGTCAATCTAAATTCTCTGATGTGATTAAGGGGTTTGCTAGTGGAAGCCTGGATGCAGATGCGGCATCGGTGAGGTTGTTTGCTGCACGTGATACAGAGCTTCTGGTAGCTCAGTCATACAGCAAAAATTTGGGCCTTTATGCAGAGAGAATTGGAGCAATCAATGTTGTCTGCACATCTGCGGATGCTGCAGCAAGGTGAGATAAACCTGCATGCCAAGTTATGCTTCTTAATTTCTTGACTGAGATTTGGATGACATAACTATTGAAATATGTGCTAGTAATATCTCATCTCCTGTTTTAGTTAAAAAGCTTGATTTATTAAAAAATTCATGTAACAGAAAATTTTAAAGGACATAAATATGTCATTGGGAATCTTCTTATTTAGACCACATTGTTTATTGGTGTCAGTTTCTGATGAGAAAGGCATTGGACATCTTTTCATTAATCTTATAGCTTTCTATTGAAGAACTTATTGCAATATAGTTCATACAAGGACTGTGTGAGTGATTAGAAACTCCATCTACCAATGGTAATTTATTCTGAAATTCCTTTGTTGGTTTTTACCCTTAACTTTCAGGGTTAAGAGTCAACTAAAAAGGATTGCTCGACCCATGTATTCCAATCCTCCTATTCATGGGGCCAGGATTGTTGCCAATATTGTTGGAGATCCAACTCTTTTCAATGAATGGAAAGTAGAGATGGAAATGATGGCTGGAAGGATTAAAAATGTTAGGCAGAAACTGTTTGACAGTCTTTCTGCGAAGGATAAGAGTGGGAAGGATTGGTCGTTTATAATGAAACAGATTGGCATGTTCTCATTCACAGGGTTGAACAAAGCTCAGGTATTTGTCTCGTGCTTAGTTGTTACATCTGGTTCTGTACTGTTGACATCTGTAACTAATTGACATGCATCATTGCTAGTTCTTTTAATTACCTGAAAGTAGTCTTTAAATTTTTTTTTAAAATTACTCATTAAAAAATAGCGGCGAAATATAAGTACATAAATATCACATGTGGACAAGTCAATTGTTGTTGATATCAATTTATTTTTTAAACTTGAACCAAAACAATAATTTATTTGAATTGGGTTTTATTATTTCAGGTGGGATAATGGTTAAGTTGGGTCGTCAACTGCATTTGTGATTGTTCAATATGTATTATTCATGTTACGTATATTTCATTGTTATTTTTAACATAAATATAAGAGAAGAAATTTTTCTATTGTTATTTTTAACATAAATATAAGAGAAGATTTGAAAATTATAAGCATTTGGTTATATAATTTTAAAGAGTAAGAAGTTTTTTAAAGTTATTTAAACTATCTTGTTGAGTGGGGCCAGTTTTTTTAGCACAATTTTGGCTGTTGAATAGTTTGCATCTTTAATCTATCAAACTTAAGTCAACCTTTAGTAAATCTACATGATTAGGAGATTTAAGTGTTCTTGGTCAAATTTTAAGTCTCGACATTTTAATGCAAGCATCAAATTTGTAAAAATGGCTGCACGTGTTTTTCGTGTTTCACACATGCTGAACTGCAGTACTGGCACACAATTCTCTCCGTGAATTCTGATACTTGCGTTGTGCTTTTTGCCTTAACAGAGTGACAATATGACTAATAAGTGGCACGTTTACATGACAAAGGATGGAAGGATATCCCTTGCTGGATTGTCCTTGGCCAAATGCGAATATCTTGCAGATGCTATTATGGATTCATACCACAATGTTAGTTGAAATGGATAATATGACATGCATATAATCATCGTATAATGGAGATGGAGAACTCTCAAACCCCAGGCCAATGTGTAGAGTCAATTTTCTTGAAAAGTTTCTAATAACTTAACCGGGTCTCAATAAAACATTCCCGATGGATTTGCAAATATGGCTGGCTAGTCGTAAGATTTCCTAATTCCCTCTTGCTGGTGCAAAGATTTCTCTGTGCCTGAGCTATGTGTTTGCAATGAGTTTGTATCGATGGGGAATGAACTTAGCTCATGGAATCTTGGATACACCAAAAGATAAATCATATTCTTTCAAACATTTTTCTTCCCTTTCTTCTACTGTCGGAGCATGTCTGCCTTTTCTTCAATTATTTCTCACTGTCATTTTAGCATTTACTTCTCTGCTGCATATCACTTCCCGGTGGATGTCATCTTTTTGCTTTTGATCCATTTCTTGATAGTGGCAATTTGTTGTCTGTAATCCATGTCTTCGTATTGGCAATAAGCGAGGGGAATACTGCGCTTCAAGGAGCTTCAACACACAATTATGCTTGTATTTAACAATTTTTAAGCAGCTCTGGTTAAAACCACTTTAGTACGTAAAATCGACTAGGCTGGTAGAGTAATTCGTTTCAGAAACTATTCCATTTTCTTAGACTTCTTAAATGTACAAACGTGATCAAAACTACAATGCCCTTGAACCACGGACCAAGCTGCGAAATCCAATACTCAGCCATTTCCAGGACCCGCACTAACAGCTTTTACAACTCTTAGAGTGCCTCCAAGTTCAAAAGGAATAAGGGGGATGAGAGAATGCACGACATCTGTTATGAGCGGGCGGTAGGTTGGCTCGGGTTGCACGCAGAGAACAGCTACTGCCGCAACCTGCACAACAGATAGATCATCTGGTTAGGAAAAAAGCTCTTTTGATCTAAAGTATATAGAGCATTGTACAATTCAATGCCACCTCATTCCGGCCAAACTACCAAGTTTGTGTTACCCACCCCAACTACCAATTCAGTGGATATATATATGGTTTAAAAATGGATTGAAGTTGAAATATAAGTAGGGTAGCTTTGAAACCTGGAATAAGTACTTCTCATCCACAGCATCCTTTATGACAGGATCCACAATGTTTGGAAGTAAAGCTCTGTTAGTAAGTTGTGGCATGGCCTGCGTTTAAATTTGGTTGTAGGTATTAAGTAATAAGGTTAATACAAGAAGGGGGATATGACGGAAGCTGAAGGACATACCCATGTTACAATCGACTGACAATGAGCTGGTGCCACTTTCTCCACTGGCCTTCTTCCCAATAGAAGCTCCAGAAGCACAATCCCAAAAGCATAGACATCACTCTTCTCGGTCAATTCACCTACATCCAGGTTTAAATTAATTATAAGAAGAAGTAACCTGATCAAGGGCCCATTTATTAAATTTTAAATTTAGTAATAACTCATCAGCATACCATCCAGCATATACTCGGGAGCTACATACCCCACGGTGCCCGATAGCTTGAGCTTGTTCTTGTTAAGAGAGCTATCTGCTACAGCAAGACCAAAATCTGAGAGCTGAATTCAGACGATTGAATCTGTAAGCTCACAGAAGACACATGTTCTAACACAACCTAAACGCCATTTTTTTTTATACCTTTGCATTGAACTTGGAATCCAGAAGTATGTTAGACGATTTCAGATCTCTATGGATCACTGATGGCTTGCAGTATTCGTGCAAATATTCTAATCCCCTGCTCAACAGTGGGAGTTTTATATATTATATCAAAACCAATCATTCACATGTTTCACCAAACAAGCTTACCTTGCTACATCAAGAGCAATTTTCAATCGCATATGCCAACTTAACAAAGATCCACGAGAAGGTCCTAAAAAGACCCAAATTTTACTATCAGCCACAAACCAAAGTCGGTTGAGGAAATAGAAAAAAAAAAAAAGAAAAGGAGGAAGAAGAAGAAGAAGATGTGCTTTACCATGTAATAGCTCTTCCAGGGACCCATTCTGCATTAGTTCGTATATGATAAACCCTGTATCTTCATGAACACTATAACCCACCACAGAAATTATATTGGGATGATTAATTTTGCTCAACAAATCCACTTCATTCTGCAATTCAAGGCTTGACTAAGTAATCATGATTATCAAGGATGATGTAAAGAAACTTGAAAAAAGGAAAAAAAAAAAAAAGAAGGAAGGGTTACCTCAAATTCTCTCTGTGCATCATCAGTTGCACAGTCTATCTTCTTGACTGCAACACGCAAGTCATCTTCCAATAACGCCTCATAAACAAGTCCAAACCCACCTCTGCCCAACAATTTGTCATCTCCAAAATTGTCTGTGCCTTTCTCAATACTCGTGTAATCAATCACAGATACGCTTCCCCTGTTGCCCACCATCCTTAAAGAATCAAACTTTCCCAAGAAAGGGGCTAATGAAACTCCTTTCTCCATGACTTCAGTCAAAGAATCCAAATTTTAGTAAAAACATTGAAAAGAAAGAAACAACAGAAGACAATTCAAAAAGGAATTTAAAACAGATACCTGAACATTGAGCGGCTTTCCTTTTGCGGTATACCTTGAAATAATACTTGCAAAAAAGAATCACAGAGAAAATGACAATGACACCAAGTGCGGCGCAGGTGAAAGTGAGCAAGAACACCATTTTCTTGCTCAGCTCCATCTTTTTATGCCCTCGTTCAATGCCCAGCTGCAATGGAATTCCTGCTCACCATAACGAGGTACACAACAAATGCTTAAGCTTCAGCTCTCTGGGAAAAATGGGAATAATCTTTCAAAAGCCAAGATCTTGAATTTTGGTCACTACGAAGTAGTGGGAGAGTGTAAAGATAGCATTTTTAGGTGATCTGGAGTCTTTATAAGTCTAAAAGCTCCCAAAAGTCACAACATAATGTTGAGTGAAATTTTCTTGTTTACTGATTTCATAAATCTTTGATTTTCTCTCTAAAAATAAAATAACACACATTATATAATCCTTCCTTATTTACAGAGCTATCCTTATATATACAACTGTAGTTCTGCAATAGTTTGAATTTTATTATTTATATTCTCGAATTTAGATATAATTAACTCTCTAATTTCAATATGTAAATCAATTTATTTGTGGCTTAAAAACGAATTTTTTTATTGACAAAAAATTATTAGTATGCTAGATATTGCAAAACAAGTTAAGAATAGCTATCATTAGTTTTTCTGCTTTAAGAAACATCTCCTAATCAAAGATTAAGCAAGCCAGTTTGTGTGTTTTGTGTGTGTGTTGTACATTACTTATCGGGTTTTGAAACAAGGGATTTACTGGTTTCTTTTAAAACAGAAACAAAGAAACACAGAGAGTGTACCTGGAGAAGCAGATATTGGAGAAATGGGTGACGAAGATGGAGAGGAAACAGATAGGTCTTGTAAAGAATGGACTAAACAGAAGCGAGAAATCCAAATGGGTACATGAAAAAGAAGAAGCTTCATGCTTTCTGTTTTCGTGTTTCCCAGTAACACATGAAGATATGTTAGGACCCTTGAGTGGGTTCAAAGAGGAAACAACCTCTCATCCAACAGAGGGTCCATGGAGAGAGTAACTTTTGGTTGTAGTGTGGTTTAGTAACTTGGTTTTGTTGTCTTCTGTTTTTTTTATGTTATTTATTTCATTTAAAGAAGAAAGAAGCTTGAGAAAGCTCCAACCTTTGTTTAATGCCCAAAACAGGACAAAAGGCCAAAGCTATTTTAAACAGAAAATGGGCACGGAGCACGAGTTCACACCAACCATGCGGATGTGAACTTATCGTTAGACAGATTGTGGACGTAAAACTCTCACTCAATCCTTAGATTAGCCCCAGTTGTAATTATTTTAACTAAAGAAAGGAGGGAATGAAGAATTAAAAGGGACGTTGGTGAAATAGTAAGGATCTCTTCTGGTACGAGTGACGTCGCTAGCGGTTTAAAATTTGGGATTATAGTTTTATTTCTTATAAGAAATTTTATCCGATTTGAGTGAGGATTAGTGTAGGTGCAAATGACTTAAAAATATATTCCTATAATTAGGACATTCCATAAAAACAAAAACAAAAAAACTCTTTTAAACTTAGGTTCCTTTCAACTAGGACAGGATAATTCGACTGAAGATGTATCCTAGCCAATCTTCTTTTCTCTCATCAAGAAAAACAAATTGTAAAAAGAAGCGTGTTAATTGGGAAAGTTGCGTTGAAATCAACATGCCGTTAGGCTTCTTTTCATAGGTTTCGTTTTACATATTAATTTTAGTCTATTTGTATTAATATGTGCAATTTCATGGAGGCACCGACTGCTGTTTCTAATAATAATTATTATATATAATCTCTCCTTCTTTCAAATCTAACGTGTTAGGTAAGTCCAATGTCTAAATACCATAAAGTAACGCTATCATTTGCGGGTGCCAGGTCCATTTGTTCGATTTTGATTTCCTTTGCTTTCGAGATATCAAATCCGATTAGGTTTAGAAGATGAGTTAAGGTTTAATGATTTTGTGATTCATTTAGCCCCACCCGACCTAAAGAATTAACGTATTTGAATGTTGAATAGTAAAATGATTTGCTATAAACTTAACGTTATAAATAGTTATTAGAAAACTAAAATGGTTGTGGGCCTAGGCTAATACACTGTAAAGATATAGCACTTTAAAGAAAGACCTATGGAATGGATGTCAAGTTTTTAGCTTTTAAAGATCTCTAAGCCCATGGGGAGGGGCAACTTTCCAGGTTACTTTTGCAAATGAAAAACGAAAAGAATGACTCAATAATTGCAAATGTGACTGACCGCCCAACAATTTTGATGATAATTACAACTTCAAGTAAATAGGTCTTGTTACTAATTTTAATGTCCAATCCAATAATTGCCTTCTTTTTCCATTATACAAAATACATAATCCTGATTCGCATGCATTTTTTCAAAACCTACTTCCCCGTAATAATAGCAGAAAACTACAAGTCCACCCCTCCTCGCCAGTATTTTCTTCCACCTAACACTACAAATCGACGAGTCAGCTTCATCATGGTCCATTCAACAATTCCTCCTATTTAATGTAAAATCTCTGAAACAACAAAATGTAGAGATGAATAAAGGGAACCAGAGTTCAAACATATGTTGGATTTGGCCTTAATCAGAATATTTGTATAACTAGCTTCATGCTAACGTTATTAAGTTATTGGTTCTTGGACCTTTTTCAATTCACGATTTAAATGACGTCTTCAATAAGCTCTCCGTCTACCCCAACCGAAGGGCCACCTTCTTTCAAAAGACCTGGACGTCGTGCGTGTCCCTGGCAGGCTAGAAACGTCCCGTCCATTCTTTGAATGTACTTAATTCAAGCAATTAACTCTCTTGTTGCCTGTTAGTTTCACAATGTTACAAGGGATAGTGACGACACAATTCAACCAATTCGATTATATATGTAAGTAAAAAAAGAGAGGACGATGAGATTAAAGAAGGTTCCGGAACTGCTCTAAAATTCTATATCGGTCGCAGAATAAGGAATTTTACTAATGGCAAGTAAATAGAATAATTTAAAGATTTAACATAAAGAGTATTTATATAGTATAGAAGTCAATCACTCAGATCTCGATCTTCACAGCTGCATGTGCCTGATGGATACTGACGGATCTCATGTCTAGATGATGTTGGAAATCACCAACAACTTCCAACAAAAAACGCAAAGCTAACAGTCCATCTAAAAACTAACAATTGGAGATATCGTAAGTCATATCGGTCACGGTATAGGTCTAGCCATTTTTATGTACAGATAATTCTGATGTCTGAATACTGATAGCTATCAGAGAAATTCATGTACTGTACATTGAGCAAAAGGTAAGACTCGAGCCTTCTTTTGCCTAATCTGGGCATGTACCAAACCCTTATTCGACACACGTAGTGCTAGAAGTCAAATCAAGTCCATTTTCAACCGTTACTTTTTAACCACTATTCCTCACATGATGCTTTTATTTTTTAAATTACATTAGGTATCCAGCTTAGTCCGACTAATCCTAAACTCCTAAGACCCTACCCTAAGAGCCTCAGAGGAGTTAAATTTGAAACCTCAAAATCCCTCAGATTCTTACATAACCTGCATACTTCTGCGCATAAAGAATCTTTACATACTTGATTGGTCAACTACTGATTGATCACTAGCCCTACTCAGCATCAAGTTTCCTAATAGCTTCAACTCCCACATTGCCACCCCAAGAGTCCAGAAGAGGTAAATTTGGAACCCCAAAACCCCTCAGATTTATACGTAGCCTATACACTTCTGCACACAAGGAGTCGTCACATACTTGATCGGTCAATTGTTGATTGATCACTGGCCTAACTTAGCATCAGGTTCCCTAGTAGCTTCAACTCCCACACTGTCACCCCAAGAGCCCCAGAGGAGGTAAATTTGGAACCCCAAGATCCCTCAGGTTCTTACGTAGCCTGTACATTTCTGCGCACAAGGAGTCGTCACATATTTGATCGGTCAACTGCTAATTGATTATTGGCCCTACACAGCATCAGGTTCCCAGTAACCCTCAAGTTCCCTAGTAGTTTCAATTTCCACATTGCCGCTGGAAGCGAGGCGTCCGTAATTGATCCGATCAAGGAGCTTTGCCTAGGGGACTAGAGGATCATCAATAAGGAAAATTTCTCATTTCTCCTCCTTTTGCATGACTCAAACTCAAGACCTTTTGTAAGGGAGAGCTTTAAGTGAGGAGTTTACACTATTTAGGCCATTCCTCGTTGTCCTCACACAGTGCTTTTTGCAACTTATGCTCATAAATAATTAACTCTCATAACGGGATCTTTCGATAGTACATGCAGTATATTACCAAGGTAACTGAATTAATTTGCTGTTAAATTTAAAACCAAGTAGATATTGTTAATTTATCTCTTATAATAAAGCTATTGTAATTTTTTGTGAGATAATTATTTAAAAATATTTTTTATCTTATACATTTATTTAATTAAATGATGTAATGATAAAATTCGTAATATAAATATACATTGTAAATAAAATTATAATTATAATATTAACATAATATTTATGTATTATTTATAAATTTTTATTCATTATCTTATTAAGATTGGACATTAATAGAGCATGAAAAGACTAATAATTGCCATATTTTTCTTCATAAAGAAAGTAATCGATCTTATAAACTAAAATATGGAGACATTTAAACAACAAAATAAATATTTGAGTGCTTGTTAGAGAATAAGTTCATTGAACTGACTCAATATGAGAATTATATTTAGAATATTACTTGTATGTCTATAAAAAAATTTATTGCGATGATTGTATAAGTGATGTTGTAACTTAAGATCTGCAAAGTATCTTTTATGGAAAGTGTTGTATTTTGATATTAGTTATGACCTATCATAGTCAAGGATAACTCAATTGGTAGTCACTAAATATAACTTGAACTATATAAAGGATTTTGAGTGATTAATATAGGATTCATTATCCTAAAGTAACTAAAGAAAATGTTTTATTGTTCTCAATTAGTATTAATTCAGGAAGCGTTAGACAAAGTGTAATAACGCTTTGAAAATAATTTTCAAATGTCATTATAATCAATTGCTATTGGTGAAAAACTAACATGATTGAGTTCAAATAAAGTAGACATTAATTTTATACTCTATATCTAATTGAAACATTTTGTGATGAAATGATTAAATTATACAAAAAAAATCATTCAGGAAAGGCTAGTCAAATTACTTTAGGATAACATTCCTAATATTTGAGTGGTTATAATGCATTATTAGATACTAATCTTGATATATGAATATAAATTATTTAATTAGAGAATTAAAAATAAATCATTGAAGTTTAATTTATCTAATTCTAGATAAATTTAAGGTTATAATTTATATCTATTATCAATATATTTAAAAACTAAATGATCACTCACGATGAACAATTGATAAGGAAAAAAGATAATCTAATTAAGTTAGAATTGATTGTAAAGTTTTAAAAAATTTAAAATTTAAATTGAGATATTTGATAAATAATGATCAATATAAGAATTTTTTGAAAAATAATGATCAATATTAGATATTGAATCTTATTTGAACTTAAATGGTATTTAATTTAAATTAATTATAACTACAATTAAAATTTAATTGAAATTAGAATTATGTTTCAACTAAATTATCAAAAGGTCTAAGTTCCATTATGAGTACGTGTAAGCTCTTGCCTACAACTCTTTATATCATATGTAAAGTTATTTCAACAAATTTGTGTAGATACCAATAGAGGTTAGACACATATGCAACTATAATAATTACAATGAATCAATTTTAGAAACAATTCGAGGAAAATTGTGCGAAAAACGATTAAGTTATATAATAATGTAAGATTTATATTTATATTTTATTGTGTTTATGCCTAAGCATTCTACATAATATAAAGTAGTATTAACTTTTAGAAAATTAAATAACAAAGTTTCATATTTTTTCTATTTTGTGCAAATTTGGATTTTACCTCAATTTTTTAATAGTGGTATCAAAGATGATTTAATTGTTATTAACATTAGATTTTGAAATTGTAATTGTAATTTGTTATAAACATTAACTAGATTTGGATATGATTTAATGTTCTTGGAATGTGAAAACTAAGATTAAAGCCTCAAACCCTAAGTTTTTGTAGAAACATACCAGATTTAATTCAATATCTTAGAAACCAACCAAAATCTATTTTTCTAAGAACCTACAAGGTTCAACCGCATCTAAGTGCTACACTTTCTCTGGTGACACATATGCTAGTGTTATTTTTTATTTGAAATGCAAGTGGTGTCGATAAATTATGAGGGGTCGAACTTAGTGGAAACCATACGATTTTATGGCTATGAACCATAAATGCTTCTCGGTTGTGTGAGTGTTAGTTGCTTTTTTGTTGTCTTGAATAGGAATGTTTATAGTAGGGTAACCTGATCCGTTCATAAGTAACTTGAACCTGAACCTGAATGTCAGGTTTGACAATTTCACGAACCTGAACCTAAAAAACCTATAGGATCGATTAACCTATTTTCAGGTTCGGTTCTCAGGATAACTAGAACCTATTCATATCAATATATATGATAAAAAATTATTTAAAAAATTGGTGAAAACAATACAAATTATTCATAAAAGTATGCATACAAAATCTATCAAAGATTAATCCAATGTGTTAAACCTAAGCAAAGTAAAAATAAGTCAAATAATGTTTTATAAAAGGTTCTTACTAAAAAAAAAGAGATAAATTATTAAACAATTATTCTTCAAATATGATGGTAGGATAATCTATTATTATACATGAAGCCACATCTATAGAAAATAAAAAATAAAAAGAGTTAGACTCGTTATTTCTTTTTTAATTGAAAAAAGAGTTTTTTTTTATTTATTTGTATATTAAAACAAGGTAAAGTAAATTAGATTACCTTATTCAATTTGCTCAAGTCTTTTAAGTCTTTCTTCCATGTAAAGAGGAGCTTGTGATTTTCTCAACCAATCTTGTCCACAAACAATAGCCTTCACCATCTTTGGAATAAGAGAGGTACGAAATGAATCAAGCACTCAATCTCCTGTACTAAAAGCCGACTTAGATGCAACATTGAGGGAACGAACTGCTCTACTAGATCTCACTGATTAAAAAAATAATAAAACTATTCTTCTAACATCATTAAATCTTATTTTATCATGTTAAAATAAAAATTAATAATAATAAACTAATAAACACAAAAAGTATCATTTTTTAATTGCAACTTAGTGTAGAAAATGCAATTAATATCATAGTTAAAACTTCAAATGTTATATTATAAAAAGCGCAGCTATATAAAAAAATACAATCCCATAGTTTATTACTAAATCAACTTATTTTTCATTCATTTCTAATAAATAAAACTATGTTTGTATTTATACAAGACAATATTATTATATTCTTATTATTTATTAGCAACTATATTATATATTTTTAAGAATCAGTATTACTTGCT
>JAOTAX010000008.1:16560971-16580735 GCA_025629825.1 Erythroxylum guanchezii
ACTTATTAATTTCTTTAATTAATTTCTAAATGATTATATTATTTTAGTCAATGAATTTTTTTATTAATAGTTTAATACATCGATCAATACTTTGACACATATTAATTACTATTTGAAGTAGAAGTATTGAGTGTTAAGCATTAGTTGTTACTTATAATAGCAATGTTCAAAATTAACGTTTAATAACACAGAATTAAAGTGGTTTTTTTCCTTTTTTTTTCACTCAAGAATTAATATAGTAAATACTAGTGAATTTATTATTATTAATATCCTTTAAATTATATCTAAATATATGATAGATTTTTTAGATGTTTCAGGATCAGGTTTAAATCTAAACCTATAAATCAGGTTCGGTTTGGTTAACTACTATAGGTGCGGTTTAGGTTCGGTTAACCTAGAACCGCAAGTTAGAAACCTGAACCTGAACCTGAACTATGAACCTGATTTTTTAGGTTCGGTTCAAACCGAACCACCGAACCTAATCTCAGGTTTGATTAACCTTATTTACAAATTTGATTCATGCAATTCAGGTCTGGTTCACAGGTTCGCGGGTTTTCTTGAATACCCCTAGTCTTAAATGCGATGCTAATGATGGTAAGTATTAGATGTCGCAACATATGGTTGCTTATAGTAGCTGTAGATTTTGGTTACTGTAATTGAGTTTTGGGTTTATACTTGTGAGGCACCTTCTTTAACAATTGAAAATCTTAACAGCGATAGTGTTATTTATCACATGTGCTTCTCTCTGGGATGGTGTTGCTGGTAGAAGGTAATAGTCTCATGATGTTGTAGAGGAGCAATAGCGATGCTAACGAGAAGATGAAGAAGATGTCGACGTGGATCCGATATCAGCAAGGGGATGCAGTTTCTCGCATGATTAGAAAGGAGATGATCACACGAGTGGGATGGTCACGTAAGAGCAGCAAAGTGTAGCGGCGGTCTAATTAGTGGCTAAGGTTTTTCGGAGATTAGGTTCAAGGCTAAAGAAGAAGAGGAGTATTTGAACATGTGGACATGTTGTTCTAGGGTTGGAATATAATATTCCTAACTTAAGATAATGAGATGTACTATGATTTGGACTTATTCTTAGATTAGATATAATCCGATTTAGAATAGTTCATGTTCAAATTAAAATTTTAAATAGTTTTAAATACCAATTCAATTTCAAAATAAACACTTATTTTGCTTAATTTGATTACATTTAGTAATTAAATTGATTCTTAATTTAAATTTTAGAAAATTTGTTTTAAAAATAGAATTAGTTGTATTTAAGTTAGATTAATATTAATTAATCAGACTCTTTTCTAATTAATAAAATTGTTTTCTTAATTAAATTAGGAAAATATTTCTCATTAAAGCTATTTATTTTAATTTGATTGGGATAAATTAAACTTATTATTTTATTTATTTAGAAAATTATACTATTTACTTAAAAATGTTTCTATATTGATTTGAATAATAAAGGTATTTTTATTAAATCTAGAAAATATTTTATTTATTAATTAAGAAAATTGATGTTTTTTAATATTTTAGAAAACTGGTAGGAACGATTTTCTAATTAGTTGAGAAACTAATTTCTAAATAAATAACTAAAGAATTTTCTTAATTAAATTTAAAATGTTTATTTAATTTTAAAAACATTTTCCTTTAATATTAGAAAATATTTATTTAATTAAGGAAAAATCAATTACATTAGAAATAGTTTTTTTAATTTGATTAGAATGAATTATGTATAAAATTTTTGATAAAGGAGTTTTTCTTAATTATAATAAGTAAGAAGAATAATTTTTTGAAAATTATTTTAATTTTATTAAAAATGTTAAGATAATTAGAAATAATTTTCAATTTGAATTTAAAAATTATTTTCAAATCAAATAAAAATTCTATTTGGAATATGAATTTGATTTATATAGTCATTAATATGCTTAACTAATTTAGTTATCAAAGTTAAAAATATTATTTTAGGTTATAAAGATCAACAATTAGAATCAAAAAACGGTCGATATTTCTCTCTCTCTCTCTCTCTCACACACACACATACATACATATATATATATATTGGAAATTAAATGATACATTCAAAAAATGAAAAGTCTAAGTCCAAAAGTTCCAAAGAAGACACTCAAGCTAATGTTGACTACTTTGTTCAATGATAACAATGACAACCAAGAGCCAAATTCAATAGAATGAGAGTTACATTATACTTTCAAACATAAGGTGTCTTAAATCACATTGATCCACTGATCAATAATCTGGCTTGGTGAGCATATAGTCTACTAAGTCCCCAATTGATGGAAAATTTCCTAATAACTTTGGAACCTTAAACATTGATTAGGAAGTATTCTTTTATTTTTGGCCAAAGGCTTGGAAGTGAATGTGTATACATCAATTTGCTTGAGCTTGGAAATTCTCTTGTTTCTCTCCTTCAAACCTTATAAATTCCTATGCATAAAGCTAGCTTTAGAAGGGTGGGATTATTATCGAAAGAGATGTATTGGAGACATTGCATATGATGTTATTCCAATTTTCAACTCTACTGGGGAAGTTACAAACAACTTGTATATTATGCCATAGGTCTTCGGTATAGCTACGTTGAGAAAAGAGGTAGACCCTTGTCTCCAATTCAACTCTTTAAAAAATGCATTAAAGGTTGATTACTGAGTTTATTTTTACCCTTTCTAGTATGCATAGCCTATTCAGAATGGCTAACCACATGATAAATGATAGATTTAGGGGGTGCTTGGTTTTTAAGTTTGGGAATAAATCAATGGGTATGGAATGAATACAAGTGGTTGATTTTATATTATGATTATAAGGCATACTCACTTTTGGAGAATCGTCCATACCCCCATATATAAGAGGAATGAGTTTCATTCCTGAGTCTGAGTACATCTTTTTTTATTAAATATAATAAATTAATTACAATATAATTAATTAAAATGTAATTATTTAATTAATCAAAATATAACTAATTGATTACAATATAATTAATTACAATATAATTAATTAATTATATTATTCTCTTTTTTAGCAATTAAATATAATTAATTAAAATATATTAAAATTTGATGTAAAACAAAAATTTAACACATTTTTATTTCTCAAAAGCTTAACAAATTTTTATTTCTTAATGTTTTTAACAAACCAATCACTATCAATAGTAATGGTAATCATTCTTTCCTCTTAACTAACCATCATAATTATAATGATTATATTCATTCTCATTTCTTACTATATTCATTTTCATTCCTATTTACATTCCCCCATATGAACCAACCGCCTAGAATGTTTATTTTGAATCAAAACAGTATATGATAAGATACCTTGGGTATAGGTTGAAGGAATAGCTCAAAAGATGTATTGTTAATAAAGGTACCAAAGGAATGCCAAGTCCATAACACTGTATCCTCCACAACCTCATATTGTATTTGGGTTGAGCTTTTTGCAAGCATTTAAGCCTTCTGAATCTGATGTGCCACTCATCTCCTTTTATCAACTCCTTGGCCCTTCCATTAGGTTTTAGCATGTACCTTAGATGAAAGATTCCAGGGAGCTTGTATAAAGGCCCACACTCACTCTAGTCATCAAACCAAAGCTATGTTTGTTTACCATTACCAACCATGACTTTGAATTCTTTACACATCACTTCCTTTAAACTGAGTATGTTATGCAATGTCTATAAGATATTCATGTTAAGCTTAAATTCCTAAAGGCTTTGGTCTTTTAAGTAATGCATATGCATCCATTGCACCTATAAGTTTTCCTTATTAGTCAATGATAAGGAGGACTTTGCTTGTAGTTTGAATGGATCTTAAACCTAAAACCCCCAAATCTTTACGTTTGCATATGTCTTTCTAAGTTATTTTGGCCCCTTAATTCTCATAAGCATCACCATTCTATAGGAAGTTTCTCTACATTCTCTCTATAATCCATACATAGAATTTGATTGTATTTGCATAATAAGTTAAACATGTTTGTGTACATGCTTGACAATTGTAAGTGCATATTGAATTACATATTTAAATTTATGACATTTTACATATAATTTGTATTTAAAGACCATTTAAAGTTAAACTTCTCGTTAAAATATTAAGAACATATTTGAAACATAATTGTTACCTTCCATTGTTAAAAGAATAAATATAATTCTATTTATTATTAGGCTTGTTGAGCAAACTCATAGCCGCTTTAACTCAAATATATTTAGTACTATATCAACAAGTCCTGCTTGACTAAATTTGTAGGAATTTGATTAGAAAACTCATGATCATATAAATTTAAAGGCAATGATAGGAATAACATATAAGATAGGTTTCGATAAGATTTTTCACTTAATAGATTTAGGAGTCGCATAAGGATGTGATTGATAAAGGTGTTATTTACCTAATTTAATTTTCTTAGATTTATTGAGCAAACTTAAGATCAACTAAATTTAAATATGATTTTAGCCCACTAGATATGATAGAGAAATAGTAGTAAGGACTATTATTTAGAATAACATAGTTGAAGTAACTAAACAAATTATTAAGGTCTAATCTTATTTGGTTGTCATGGAATATAACATATTACTTGCTTAGTTTACATCTATTTTACTTTGAGTAGAAAAATAGCTTTATTTATTATAGTTGATACTAAATTTTAATGAACCAAATTTATTAGACATAGCTTAGTTTTGAGAAGATTTATCATTTTTATAGAGAAAAATTGCATATCTATTATGCAATCTTACTATAAATTTATGTTAAGGGTTTTGATGACAAAGTTATAGAGCTCAATGTCATATAAATGAAAAAATGTGATGATATTTTGAGTTGACAAATGTCTTATAAAATTTAATGATAAAATGTAATATGGATGCCAATGCTATAATAACACAATACGAATAGTTGCATAGAGTAAAAACAAAAGGTATAGTACCTTAAAAGAATTCTTCCATTAACTTCAGCCTATTAAAGGATAAATAAGGATTACAATTAAAGCCATTTGTTATAATATGAAAATAGCTATCATTAAAAGAAAAATGATTGTATGACTTTTCTTGTTAATGCATGACATGAGATCATAAATATTTCTAATTCATACGTTTGAGTATTTAATGCTAAAATCATATTCAACATTGTTACAATGCTTAAGATATGATAAGAAATGGATTGTTGAGTAAAAGTAGTTAATTCAAGTTTACATAAATAATTTGTATATGTTTGATACAAGGAGACTTATGCTTAATATAAGTAATAAGAATACAAAGTTAGATAACTAAAACTATTCTTTTATACTCAATATAATGAGATTCATAAGGTTCCATACAAAGATAACTAAATCAAACTTTGGTGAAAAGATAATGATGGTTGTAAATTGTTAAATCTTATACATATATGAGATGTAATAACAATCCATGAAATGATGAATACTTGTATTTCTTTAAATTTACAATTGAATTTATATGATATAGTAATACGTATTGAGTAGAATATTGATTTAATAATATTTTCTATTTAGATCTAAGTAGAAATTAAGTTTGGAGAATACTAAAACACTTGATCAGTAGAAATTATAGTGCATTTATACCCTTATTTAATATTATTTTTAATTATTCACATAACACATTTGAGTTAAATTATTGCATTTTCTTATTAGTTATTTAAGTTATTTAATTTTATATTTTATATCTAAAAAGGGTTTAAATGATACTAAATATTTTCTTGTAGGCCTGGTGGAGTAAAGGAAAGGAAGTTAGAAGAAAATCTAACCAGAGAAGACAAGACCAAAGCGCCAACAAAAGAAGAACAAGATGATAACACAACATAAAGAGATAAAATGCACAACAGAAGACCAAAAGGAAGCCAAAAGATAAAAGGACAAAATGACATAGCAGAGGAAAAGAGAAGCAACACAGTAGCCAAACAAAACATAACAGAGAATAAGTCCAAAATGCAGCACTAAAAGGAAAAGTGAAACGCATCGTAGAAGGAAGGCTAGAAAAATAAGAAACGACCCCACCAAAATGATGCCAACAAACAAGCAGAATGTAGCCCACCAGAGTAAAACGCTAAATGCCAGCAAAAGAGAAAAAAGACAAAACGATACAGTAGTAGAAGGATAGAAAATGCAGAGAACTAGAGGAGAAAAAACGAAGAGGAAAATATAACATGCAATAGAGCACCAAAAATCTAGCCTTCATCTCAAACACCACATGAAAGATAAGAGGAAATCTCCCAATCCATTTGAAATGGATTAGATAAAAGGAAGGCATAAGTTGAAACTCATCAAAGCATAGTAACGTGAGGTGTTTGGGTTGTGTTTTAGAGGCTATAAAAATGACAGAATAGTGGAGAGAAAAATGAGCATGCATTCACGTGAAGAAGAGAGTTTCCAAGAGGTTTGACACTCTTCCAAGGTAGGTTGAAGCAATGATTCATTCCAAGGAGTGATTGGGATGGGAACCAATTCCCAACTATTTTGAGATGGGTCAAGGTTGGTGGAATGATTTTTCAGACTTTGAAAGGGTTGGTCCAGGGTCTGAAATTGGAGCGCGATAATGAGTTTTCTTGAAACCCTTATTCCCATTATTTATGATTTCCTATGCTTAATTGATTTTAATTGTTAATTTTAGTTTATTTACGCACTTTGAATATATGGATTATTAATTTTCTGAATTAATTGACTTATTACCAAGTTAATTTAATACTTATACAACATATGAATTCTTTGATTTTTGATTCATATTCTTTATTTGATTAGAGACGTCCTTGATTATGTAAACGTGAGGCTTAAAACATTAATTCATAATGTGTTATATAAGATGGAATTTATTTATTCTTTGAATAAATTATCGATGGTTGGATATATCTCTAGTTCATAATGCGCTTTAATTTGAGATTGAGATGGTTCGATTCTAGAAATTGAAGGGAGACAAGTAGGAGCTAGTTAGTTAGTTTTCTATGCTTAACCTATTAAATAACTCGGATGATCCAAGTATATCAAATTGCATGGCTAAAATGAAACTAGAACTTGCTTGTTCATTTATGAGTATTAGGTTAGATTTATGTTTTTTTTAAATTCCTAGATTTAATTTTATTTGTTTTAAAAACCGCAACCCCCTGTTTTTATTTACATATTAGCTTAGCATAATTCATAAGTTTCCATAATCATAATTGTTTTAGTTTTTTAAATTTTCCTAATTTCAGCTCATTAATAAGGTTTGTCCTATATGTGAATATAATTGGATGAATATGGATGGAGTAGCGTTTTTAATAATTAATTGGATGTTCCTTTCTATATGTATTATCGTTGAAAATTTGATTTCGTCATTACAAATTTTAGCATTATATATTTTAAATAATTATGATTCTTTGACAAAGAAAATAATTTCAAGCTTTTGAATATTGATCGTGTGATTTTAAGAATGTGTTATAAGTTTATTTTCTTAAGTTTTTATGTTGTATCTTACTTATGTGTTAATGCGTTGATGATGTTTATATTTTGTTAATGAATTCCTTTTGTATAATTGAAATAATCAGGATGTAATTTTTTCTTTTATAGGTATTATAATAAATAAACTAAATTAGTAAATTAATTTTCTTTGTGGGATCGACTCTTATTTGTTTTATAATACATTATTTAATAAATTGAAAGTAAATAAGGATTTAATTTTTAGATGCCTAACGATGCGTATCAAATTTTGGCACCATTACTGAGAAAAGTTTTATTTGCCTAGTTTGTTTATTTATTTATCTTTTAATTATAACTAATAGTTTTTTATTAAAAAATAGGTAAAGATGAGAGAAGGTGATTTTTATGAACTTAAGAGATGGAAAAGAAACAGACATACAAATCAAATTGGAACATGAAGACACAAGGATAAAAATGGCTACAACTACCTTGAAATAACTTTCAAAACCTAATTTAGAAGATCAACCTTTATACATTGTCTTCCCAATCTTGGGAAGATTCTAGAAGCTGAATTCAGTCTTTTTTTTAATTTATTGCCTAAATTCTATGGATGTGTAGGTGAGGATCCTCATAAGCATTTAAAAGAATTTTTGGTTGTTTGTTCTACTATGAGACCTGAAGGAATTAACGAAGAACAAGTGAAATTAAGTTCTTTTCCATTTTCATTACATGATTTTCCTAAAGATTAGTTATATTTCTTACCTCCTAAATCTATAAATACAGGGGCAGAATTGCATAGAGCTTTCCTTGTCCAGCTAGTAAAATAAGATCTATTAGGAAAGAAATAAATGAAATTAAACAAAAGACTGTGTGCTAGTTGCCCCAATCGTCAGACTAGTAACCCATTATTAATCCAATATTTCTATTAGGGATTTTTACCACATGATAGGAGCATGATAGACGCAACCAGTGGTGGGGAATTAGTTGATAAAACTCCTGCACAAGCTAGACAATTAATCTCTAATATGGCTGAAAATTCACAATCATTTGGGAATAAAAATGAGATTAATCAAGTTAGGAGAGTTAACGAAATAGATGTGTATGCCATTCAGGATGAATTAAAGGCAAATTCTCAATAAGTAGCTCATTTTACTACTTTAGCGTTGAAACTTATAGCTGGTGGTATTACCCAAGCTCATGCTTGTGAAATTTGCATTGATTTTACTCATGCGACTAATGCATGTGCTTCTTTGCAGGTTCAAGATGTGAATGTTGTTGGTAGTTATCTAGGCAAACACAGAGGAAATATGACCCTTTTTCAAACACATATAATGAAGGTTGAAAAGATCATCCAAACTTTAGATATGAACCTAGGACAAACCGACCTAATTTTGTGAGTAACCAAAATAATCAAAGGTTTTCTTTTATACATAACCCACCTCAAAACCAACCCATTGGTCAATCCTTAGAACATATGGTGAAACAATTAGCTAACCAGGTTGGGCAAGTACACACACAGGGGGTTAGAATTTCAAAAGAAGCCAGATGCACATCTACATCACTAAGAAACTCAAATAAGACAAATTTGCACTAGTATAAGTAATGTAGACACCCAATTATCTAGGAAATTGTCTACTCAAACCATCCCAAGTACTAAAGAAAAACCTTGACAGTGGAGGAGGATGTAAAGCCAACAAAAGGCGCTACTTAGAAGGCAACCTGACAATAAAAATCATATTTGAATTTCTTCTCTTTATCTCATTTTTTTTCTTATATTGCTATTTATTTTCTTAAAAAATCAAATCAAAATATTTTCTATTTTATCTGTTTGTTTTGCTTGGATATTCCTTTTTCTGCATTTAGCTATTATATTAAGGACAATGCAAAATTTAAGAGTGGGAGGATATAAAGACATAACTTGTGTGCATTTTATGGAAATTGAAAAAAATTATTATCTAGGAAATTGGATTGCTTAGGCTAGTTGGTTTTGACATTAATTGGTTTTATATGCACACATTTAGTTTTTATTACCACAATAACCTTTAAAAGAACAGCAAAATTTAACCTTATGGTTGAAGGATTAGCAAGTTCCATAGGTTATTTTCTTTAACATAACAACTTTTTAAGCTCTTTTGTTTAATTTTAGGCTTACACTTAAGAGAATTGACCTCATTTGATAAATTTATCTTATAAATAATTGGAAGTCTTATTCTAATTCTATATACACGGCCTTAAGGTTAGACTATTAATCAACTTAATAATGTCTAGTATCCTTGGTGAATTTCATTTACTTTTGATTACTAGAGAAATACTTAAAGTGACCTTGAAAATTTAATTTCCTGTGAAAATATTTTTGTTAATAATCAAGTGTCCTTTTGAGACCAAAAGAATGGTTACTGAGGATAATCAAGTGCCTCTTTGAGAAAAAAAATATTTACTGGGGAAACACTTAAGGACAAGGGACTAAGTACTCCTTTGAGATCATAAGTAAGATGAGAAGATGAACCAAGCACAAGGGTAGTGTGTCTATTGTGTTAGGAGCTAGTTAAAAATTTTTAAAAAACTTTAATTCAAGTCAAATTAGGATGCATTACATGTAGAATTAATATACTGACATTGCTTATAGAATAACTTTATTAAGATAAGTTGTGAAAGTCTTTAAAGTGTGAGGTTAAAGTGAAATTTTGAAGATGTTTTAAAAGATGTTATGTTGATGATTAAACCGATTGTGAAAATGCTATATTATGATTTTTATAAATAAATTTTTTGATTTGTTGTTCAGTTTTTCTTAATCTAATTTCTTCTATGTGATGTATGATGATAAACTAAATTCATATTTTGCATTCTATTGCTGTTTTGATCGAAGATAACCAAAAACCAAGTGTGAGGAAATGTAATCGGTAGAAATTATACTACATTTTACACCCTTATTTTATATTGTTTAAAATTATTTATATAGCACATTTGGTTTAAATTATTGAATTTTCTTATTAATTATTTAATTAATTTAATTATATATTTTATATCTAAAAGGGATTTAAATGATACTAAATATTTTCTTGTAGGCTTAGCGAACTAAAGGAAAGGAAGCTAGAAGAAAATCTAACCAGATAAGACAAGACCAAAATGCCAACAAAAGAAGAACAAAATGATAGCACAACATAAAGAGATAAAACACACAACAAAAGACTAAAAGACAACTAAGAAGATAAAAGAACAAAACGACAAAATAGAGGAAAAGAGAAACAATGCAACAACTAAGCAAAACATAGCAGAGAATAAGTCCAAAAACGCAGCACCAAAAGGACAAGTGATACACAACGTAGAAGGAAGGCCAGAAAAATAAGAAGTAGCCCCACCAAAATGAGGCCAACAAACAAGTAGAACGTAGCCCACCAGTGTAAAACCCAGCACACTAGCAAAGGAGAAAACAAGACAAAACTATGTAGCAATAGAAGCATAAGATAAAAAACAAAGTCTAAAAATTGTAGAGAATTATAGGAAAAAATGTAGAGGAAAAGATTACATGCAATGGAGCACCAAAAATCCATCTTTTGTCTCAAACACCCACATGAATGATAAGAGGAAATCTCAAAATCCATTTAAAATGGATTAGATAAGAGGAAGGGATAAGATGAAACTCATCAAAGCACAACAATGTGCAGTGTTTAGGTTGTGTTTTGGAGGCTCTAAAAATGACAAAATAGTGGAAAGAAAAATGAGCAAGCATTCATATGAAGAAGAGAGTTTCTGGGAGGTTTGGCACTCTTCCAAGGTGGGTTAAAACAAGGATTCATTCCAATGAGTGATTGAGGGTGAATGAGAACCAATTCCCAACTATTTTGAGCTAGTTCAAGGTTGGTCGAGTGAATTTTCCAGCCTTAAAAGGGCTAGTCCAAGGTCTGAAATTGGAGCGTGATAATGAGTTTTCTTGAATCCCTTATTCCCATTGTTTATGATTTCATATGCTTAGTTGATTCTAATTGTTAATTTTATTTTATTTATACGCTTTGAATATATGGATTATTAATTTTTTGAATTAATTGGCTTATTACCAATTACTTTAATACTTATACAACTTATGAATTCTTTGGTTCTGATTCATGTTCTTTATATGATTGGAGATGTCTTTGATTATGTGAATGTGAGGCTTAAAATAATTTATAATGTGTAGTATAAACTGGAATTTATTTGTTTTTCGAATAAATTATCAGTGGTTAGGTATATCTCTTAGTTAATAATACTCTTTAAGTTGGGATTGAATTGGTTTGATTCTAGAAATTAAAGGGAGACAAGTAGGAGCTAGTTAGTTAGTTTTCTATGCTTAACTTGTTATGGTCCAAATATATCAAATTCCATGGCTAAAATGAAATTAAAACTTGCTTATTCATTTGTAAGGTTTATGTTTTATTTCTTTCATTCCTAGATTTAATTTTATTCATTTTAAAAACCGTAACCCTTGTTTTTTATTTACATATTAGCTTAGTGTAATTCGTAAGTTTTCATAATCATAATTGTTGTAGTTTTTGAATTTTTCCTAATTTCAGCTCATTGATAAGGTTTATCCTATATGTGAATATAATTGGATGAATATGGACAGCTTTATGTTGTGAATTAGAGTGGCGTTTTTAATAATCAATTGGATGTTACTTTCTATATGTATTAACGTTGAAAATTTCATATTTGTATAATTTGATTTCGTTATTAAAAAATTTCAGCATTATATATTTTAAATAATTACGACTCTTTGACAAAGAAAATAATTTCAAGCTTTT
Source organism: Erythroxylum guanchezii (assembly GCA_025629825.1). Lineage (NCBI taxonomy): Eukaryota > Viridiplantae > Streptophyta > Magnoliopsida > Malpighiales > Erythroxylaceae > Erythroxylum > Erythroxylum guanchezii. Next base: position 16,573,139 of record JAOTAX010000008.1, read on the forward strand.
GAATATTGATTACATAATATCCTGCCTCCTAAAATTGTTAAGAGATTAAACTGTTAGATTGAGTCATATGAGTCATTTCATTTAAGAATTTACGAGGTGCATTTCATTCACATGCATAATATTCGTATAAACATATGAATCATGATTTAGAAAACAATGCAAGATAGTGTATGCACTCAATTGACATATTCCGGGGTATGGAATGAAAATGAATGTGCATTCCAAATGTTTTGTATTTTGATTTGCCAATAACATGAATTGTTGGAATATAATTAGTGAATTGGGAATTTATTGTTACAATTGAGTAATTGATGAGGTGATATGTGCATCTAGTCTAAGAAAAATGTTAAAGAGAAAGAGAAATTGATACATGATAATTTAGGTTGATTAGGCCTATGAAATGGTTACATGTGACATTGGAAATAAGTGACAAATGGGTCAATTAAATGGGTGACAAGTGGCTTGAGTATAATTGCGACAAGTGGCCCTTTACGTTTGTGAAAAATGGCACTTTAGACTTGTGACATGTGGAGCAATAGAATGGTGACATGTGTAGCTTTACAAATGGTGACATGTGTAGCCTTACAATTGGTGACATGTGTAGCCTTACAAGTAGTGACATATGAAGGCTTAAATGAGTGAAATGTGGAGCCTAAAGTAAGTGATACATGGACCAATAGAATAGTGATATATGGACCAATAGAAGGATAACATCTGTACCAATAGAAGGGTGACACATGGACTAATGGAATGGTGGCACATGGATTAGTTTGACCTTGTTGAATTTTCTAGAAAATGGATGAAAAAGCAATATAAGTGAGAGTGAACGTCGGCCATAAGGTTAGAAGAGGGAAAAAATGAAAATGAGAAGAGAAGGAGAGGAAAAGGGGAAGGGAAGAGGAGAAGGAAAGAGGAGAAGGAAAGAATTTATCAAGGTAAGTTGAAATTCTGGTTTCAATTTCATCTTTCTCTTTCTATCTGTCTTTCATATTCTTAGAGCATGAATTTTAAGAAACTCAAAGAATGAAAGTTGTAGATGTAGGTCTTAACTTGACCTCTGTGAAAGTGGCTTGACAAAATAGTGACTAGAGCTCGAGTTATGCTTGTTTCTCTAATACTGCCAGTGATAGACCCCTGTGCAAGAACCTTGTATTATTTTCTATTTTTGAGGACTTTAAAGTCCGAATTAGTGAAAGTATAAAACATGAAAAATGATTATTGATGTCTTATTAATACTTTTATGAATCAGTTTTGTTAGGAGATGTATTGATAATGATTTATTGAGGGTTGGATATATTAAGACTAATGGAAGTCTAGTTTTGAGGGGCACAAGAATCATGACATTTGAATTTTTGTAGAGAGAGTTGTGATTAAAAGAAGACAACTTGTTCATAAAGGAACATTAGGAAAAAAAAAGGGTATAAATATTGCACATAACTTTAGGTTAGCTCGATGGTTGAGGAGACACTGAGCTGAATTAGTAAGTGAATTATTGACCTATTGACATATGTTAGAATAACACTTATGATGATTGATTAGGGATGAATTTGGTTGTGGTGGTGTATGAATATGAGATATATGTTTGAGTAGTAAGTACACTTGTATATTGTATGTATAAATGCTCGAGAACTGTGGATCAAGGAGCTCATATTGAGGATCGTTGAAGTTAAGGGAGTGTACACTTTATTTTGAGGTGAGTTCGGCAAACCATATCTCTTAAATAGAATTAGGACATCCCAAGACATGCATGATGACTTGTATGTGAATTTTAAACCTAGGTAATGCATAGTAGAATTGAATCTCAAATAGATACTAGTATATTTGTGTATTTAATAAAAAAACATTGTTTTGAATAACTCTTTGCACTTGGAGTGCGACTAATGTTTTTATTATGTATTTTGAAAAATAATATTGTTTTCAACAAACCTGCACTTAAAGAGCAAATGACAATGTTTTATTTTCTGAAATTACATTTTTTAGCAATTTTGCACTTGGAGTGCAAAAGATGACTTTTATTGCATGAAATAATGTTTTGGAATTTACATATTCATAATCGAGTCATATATGCTGCGTGTGTGTGTTCTCTTTTAACTTAGAGCCATAGCAAGGTTCCATTTTATCGGTTGGATCGATAAATAAAAGAATGGTGCCTTACTTGATTTTTATACTTAATATTTGTATGTGATTTTTTGTGATTGGTGAGGTAAAGCTTGGCCAATTGTGTGCTAGGTAAATAAAAGAATGGTGCCTTACCCTTGACGTTGGTACATAAAAGTCAAATCCTGGTATCGACACCTTCTATGGGACTTGTGAGTGATTCTACACCTAGGGTCTAGTCACCGACGAGCTCATCACCTAGGGTCATGACGCTTTTGTCGACTGTAGTCCGGATTTACCACGGATGAAAGTCGAACTAACACCGAGAATCGATAGGTGTGCACACTAGTTTGGTCAATTAATGGCAACACATATGATTGTTTTGGCCTATTCTAAGATTTGTTTCTTGATGAGATTTGATTTATACATGTGATGTTTTTCTGTTTTTGTTTACTAGAACTAGAACCTATGTTCACTAGATGAGTGATTAATAGGCTAGGCCTATGTGGCACCTAACCAGTATATGTTGACTCATAGGCTATGCCTATGAGTTTCTATGTCATGTATATTCACTTCATAGATGGTTATATGCATGCTAAATGCGTGAAAAACCTGTCTTTAGGTTATCTAGACTGTCTTGGTGTGTATCAGGTTCTGTTTGGGATATATGTTTTTCCTGCTCACTGAGTACATAGCGTACTCACCCCCTCTACTTTCCAACCATGCAGGTTAATTTGGTAAGCTTGAAGCTCTAAGTGTATTGTGCAGTCTTTTGATATTTTCAGGGCATTACCGCATGTGGTTAGTCTCTGTTTTGTACTTTTGTTGTATAGTGACTCATGAACTGTTTTTATTAAGTTGGTTATGTTTATATGCTTTATGATTTTGTAAATTAACTTTTGACTATCTTATGGTTTGTAAATGACCTTATGTATAAACCTTTTGTACTGTTGTTGAGATTGCTTTTGAGTGGACTTAAAAGTCCAGAAGTTGCGGTAGAGTTTTAAATGTGAATATAAAAGTACGTTCAAAACTGATTTACATGTATTTTAATTGAGTTTTGGGATTTTCAAAATACAACCGTTGTGCTGTCCAAATGTTTTTAAAGGATATTCAGTTAGCCTTGCATAGTCGGGTTAAAGGTACCGTGAGTATCCTTAGCCTGGGTATGCGGCGGTTGTCATGTGTCCGATATAGTTCCGGGTTGTGACAGATTGTGTGATTTTAAAAATGTGTTATAAGTTTAATTTTTTAAGTTTTGATGTTGTATCTTAGTTATGTATTAATACGTTGATGATGTTTATATTCTGTTAATGAATTCCTTTCATATAACTAAAATAATTAGGATGTAATTGTCTCTTTTATAGGTATTATAATAAACAAACTAAATTAGTAAATTAACTTTATTCGTGGAATCAACTCTTATTTGCTCTATACTACATTGTTTAATAAATTGAAAGTAAATAATGATTTAATTTGTATATCCCTAAGAACACATATCAGCATTTCAATAAGATCAATACGATAAGATTTAAATTTTCTTGATTATCTATATGGAATGAGATTCTTTAGGGAATACCTCTATAACTTAATTTCATAATAGTATGAATTTGTGTAAGGGCGAATATACAATATAAGCTATACAGGGTGTAATATTTATTTCTTCTATAACTATACCTAGTACATTAACTTATCTTTGATAGTTTCAATTAAATTAATCAACATATTAGATATGGAATGATAAGACTTTAAAATAGTTAAAATTAAATATTTTGAAACCTGATGCTTAGTTGAAGCATAAATTATCCAATAAGTTTAGAACTAAATTTGATAATATAAAAGTTATAATATATCCAAAAGTTTAGGTATCCTCTTAAAAACCTCAGTAAACAAAATGTTTGTTTTTATACTTTCAGGAGAACTATTATTAAGATAAGCAGTGGAAGTTTGATGTAGTTTGAATAGTTCAATTCTTATGACAATATATCCAAATGGAACTGGTGTCTTTATTGATATATTTGATAAATAGTCAAAGTATTTAGAGATGTTGAAATATTCACCACTGTGTTGTATTTAAAGTGTTTGTTTTAAAGATAATTGTTTACTTTTTAGTTTACAAGAAGGATAGTGAGAGTATAATAGTCTTCTTCAATTAAAGTACATAATAGCATATTCTCATCGAGAACAATACTGTATATTTTCAGTTGCTGAAGATGTGATAGTCTTAGAGAAATTCTTATTGGATATGATAAGGTAAAAACTTAATTATGAGAATTCGACCTGTAAAAATAGATAAAGGAGTTGTTTATTTATTTTAGTTGAAGTATATAAATAATGTACTCAATGAGTTTAATATTTAAGATATTTGACACTTATGAAGTATTAAAGATATTTACGGTTATATGTATGAGTTTATATTTGAATCAAGGACATATAGGCATTAACTTTAGTTCCTCAAAATTAAATCATAATTAAGGTATATTTTACTTAAAATAATTAAGTCATAATTAGGCAATTTCTTTAAATTATAATGATAATTGAGATGAAAGTTGTAAGATTTAAGCAAAAACTTAACTATAAAGAATCTCATAGAATTCTCTCACTAAACTACTTTCTTAATAATAACATGATCATCATATGATGATATGATTTAGGATACTTAAATAATTGAAGTAATGAAAATATGGGATTGTTGGTTTATGCCTTACAACAATCGATTGATTATAGTTTTTTATAATATAACTATTTAAATGCATTATTTATATTAAGCATATTTATTTAACTATTTGATCAATATGATAAAGTCAATATGATAAATGTACTTGCAAATAAAATAATGATGAGATTATAAGTATACGTATTATCCCTAAATTTTTCTAGTCATTATTCTATTATGAACGAAAGAAAATAACATACATTCTTTTTCTTTTTTATGAAAGAAGTAGTCGATCCTATAAACTAAAGAATAAAGATATTTTAACAAATATGTGGATACTTGTTAGAAAACAAGTTCATGAAACTGACCCAATTTAATAAGAGATAGCCAATCCCAAAGTTCCTAACCTTTTAGGATTTTTTTAATTCAATGCTCAAGTTTTTAAAATTTTCAATTGAGTGACCAAATTTTTAAAACCTTAATAATTCAATTTAAATATTAGCTTTGTTAGTAATGTGTTGATTTAACTAACAAAATCTTTATTGTTCATGATATGTAGACATCTTCCCAAAAAAATTCTCTTTGCTATATTCTAACCATGGCCATTGTTTTTTTTAGTTAGACATCTACATGTCATAAACAATAAAGATTATGTTGGTCAAATTAATAAATTACTAACAAAAATAATGTTTTGAACTGAGCTGTTGAGGTTTTAAAAGGTTGGTCATTCAATTGAAAATTTTAAAAGTTTTGCAACTAAATTGAAAAAATTTCAAAAGGTTAGGCATATTAAGATTGATTATCCCATATAAGAATTTCATTTAGAAAATTAATTGTATATCTATTAAAATTCTCATTATAATGATTGTACAAGAAATCATTTGATTTGAGATCTTCAAAGTATCTCATATAGAGATTTTTATGTTTGAATACTAATTATGACCCATCCTAGTCAAGAATAGCATAATTAATAGTCATTGGATATAATATGAATTATACGAAGGTATTTAAGCGATTAATAATTGATTTATCACTCTAAAGTGATTAGAGAGAATATTTTTATGTTCTCGATTAATATTAATTCGAGAAGTTCTTGACTAAGGAGTACACTTTGAGAATAATTTTCAAATATCATTAATATAATCAATTATTAATAATAGAAAAATAATATGATTTGACTAAAATAGAGTCGATAATAATTTTACATTTTGTCTAATTGGAACAATATATGATGAAAGAATTGAATTATATGAAACAATTATGCACAACAATGTTACTCAAACCACTTTAACATTACTAATATTTAGGTAGTCCTTATGAGTTATTTAATCTTAAATACTATTTTAAGGCTATAATTTATATCTATTTCTTATATATTTACGAACTTGATTGGTCACATAAAGAATGATTAATGAGAGAAAAAGGTAAATTAATAAAGTTGTACTTGATTGTTTTGAGAAATTTTAAATGTTAAGTATATGATATTTAATAAATAAGGACCAATTTTAGATATTGGATCTTATTTAGATCCACTTGTATTTAATTAGAATTACAATATTTTAATTGAAAATAAAATTATATTTCAACTAAATTACCAAAAAGATCATAGTCCTATTATAAATAGGTGTAGGTTATAAATGAGTTAATACTATTTGCTTAATTCTCTCTAAACTAATTATTAAGCTCACTCAATCAACTTATATGGATACTATTAGAGGCTAAATACGTATGTGACTATAATGGTTATGATGAACTAATTTCATTAATGGTTTGAGGAAAACTATAAGGAAAACGATCTAACTAAATATTAAAATACAATTTATATTTATGTTTTATTGTGTTAATCATTAATCATGTTATAAAATTTTAAATCATTTTGACTTTTGGGATAAAACTCTCGAAATCAATGTGTCCCAAGATGCAAGATGAGAGGACTCACATGAGTTTGATCCTGTATGCTTTGACAATAGGATCAATCATGTATGCTAGGTTATATACAAGACTTGATATATCGTATGCTCTAAGTGTTACAAGAAGATATCAATTAGATCCTAGTGAGTGTCATTAAGTGGCTGTCAAGAATATCCTAAAGTACTTGAAAAAGACTAAAGATGTATTCATGGTATATGGAGATAGAGATCTCGTAGTGAGCGGGTATATAGAAGCTAGTTTTCAATCTAACCAGGATGACTCCAAATCCCAGTCAGGTTACATTTTCACACTGAATGGTAGAGCAGTCAGTTAGAAGAGTTCCAAACAAGAGACGACTGTAGATGCAACGACCGAGTCAGAGTGTATTGCAGCTGCAGAAGCGGTAAAAGAAACTGTTTGGATCAAGAGGTTCGTTATATAACTTGGAGTGGTTATGAGCATTATAGACTCGATACTATTGTATTGTGACAACAATGGGGCTATTGCTCAAGCCAAGGAACCAAAGTCTCATTAGATGTCCAAACACGTACTCAGGAGATATCACCTGATCAGGGAGATCATTGATAGAGGTGATATGAAGATAGAGAGAGTGCCCATAGATCAGAACATCATCAATCCTTTGACTAAACCACTTCCTCAAATGAGATTTGATTTTAGTGTACTCACCTATGGTATTAGATACAAAGGTGATTGACGTTAGTGCAAGTGGGAGATTATTAGAGTAGTACTTTAAAGGCAATCACCTTTAGCACTTTTGTACAAACTTGATTTTGATTAGTAAAGCAAAAGGTAATTTTCATTAATTTGATGTTCATTTATTTATGAATTGATGTTGTTCTTAAATCGAATTAATGAAGTCCATGATACAAAACATAGCATGAAGGAAATCATGATGAGATCATGATAATGAGA
>JAOTAX010000008.1:16595870-16609249 GCA_025629825.1 Erythroxylum guanchezii
TTGAGGACTGTTGGGAACCTGATGCTGAGCAGGGTCAGTGATCAAATCAATCAGCAGTTGACCAATCAAATATGTGATGACTCTTTATGCGCAAAAGTGTATAGTTGGACTAATCCAAAGCCTCTAAGATCCTACCCCAAGAGTCCTAGAGGAGATAAATCTGGAACCCCAAGATCCCTTAGGCTTAGGAGGTTGGGTTTATTAGTTAAGTAGATCCCTTGATCCTAGCAAGCCACCTACTGGATCCCTTGATTGTAGCACATGTATCATTCACTTCCTTACAGGGTTGTGAATTAGAGGTAGCATAGATTAATTATAGGAGTTATTGGTTCTTACACGTTGTGTATATATATCGTGTAAGCTATCAGTATAGTAACAAGCTTGATTCTTCATTTCACTGTTCTTTTGTTACCGCTCTACCACAGTTAAGGCAATTTTAAAGATGAGGGACCAACACAAAGCAGACTTTATTGCAATTATAGGTAACGAGAAATCCATCAATTTCTAGTGACAATGAGGAATGACCTAAATGGTGTAAACTCCTCACTTAAGGCTCTCCCTTACAAGAGGTATTGAGTTCAAGTCAAGCAAAAGGAGAGCAAATAGGAAATTTCCCTGTTGATGATCCTCTAGCCCCTGGGCAAAGCTCCTTGATCGGATCAATTACGGATGTCTCGCTTCCAGCGACAGTGTGGGAGTTGAAGCTATTAAAGAACTTGAGGACTGTTGGGAACCTGATGCTGAGCAGGGTCAGTGATCAAATCAATCAGCAGTTGACCAATCAAATATGTGACGACTCTTTATGCGCAAAAGTGTAGGCTACGTAAGAACCTGAGGGATCTTGGGGTTCCAGATTTATCTCCTCCAGGACTCTTGGGGTAGGATCTTAGAGGCTTAGGATTAGTCCGACTAAGCTGGGATACGTAATGTAATAAAAAAATCCATCAATTTCAGGCATGATAATTGGCTTTCAGTGGGACCCTTGATTACCTCCAATGTTGCGGATTCTATAAAGAAGTTCATCCCCTTAGAAATGTGAAACAGATACATACATTTAGAGATATGTGACAGATACTCGAACTCCTCTTGTAAGGATTTATCTTTCAAACAACTTCCTAGGTTGCCATGAACTAAAGATACATGGGTCAGTCTTATTCAACCTCGGGCAGCTTTCACCTTGTGGCTAATGATGAAGGGTAGGTTAAAAACAGTTGATAAAATCAACAAATACACTCAAATCACCAACTAGTGCTGTTTATATAAAAAAGCGGAAGAAACTAGTGAACATTTATTCTTCAAATGTCGCTATATCAAGAACATATAGAGGGAACTTTACAACAAATGGATATCAAATGTTGTGATTGATAGCCTAGAAACTAGGTAGATGAAGCATAAGAACAACATTGCATGTAAATGTTTTTGGATAGCCTTATCCTTGATAATCACTGCTACATGGGACGAGAGAAACTGTAGAACATTTCAAGACAATAGCATCACACAAGAGCAGTTTCACAGCCAATTGATACAACAGATTCGACTTCAAATCAGTTTACAACAACACAAGTTTCAGCATAGACAACATCTATTGACATATTGGAATGTATGACATGCCCGATTCATGGTAAAATAATTCACTGCTAGAGCCAAAACCGATTGTGTCTACTAATGAAGAACGACTCCACGAGATAATTCCTTGACAAACCATCGGTAACTGTGGTTTTTATTTTAATCATCCCAGATAGGTTCTATCATATTGACATACAGGTTATGATCCTAATGGCGCACATAGTAGAAGTATAGCCAAGGAAAACACGACACGATGACCAATGTTCCCTTTCAGTTGTTCAACATAGAAGTATATGGTGCAGTGCGTTAAGTTTATAATGTGCTACTGATTTTCTTTTAACAGATCCAATGTAATAAGTTGCCCTGTTTTGAGATATTAAATTGTTATGTAACTTGTGACATTTACCTTTAGGGCTTAATATATTCAATTGAAAAAAAAACAGTCACAATAAAAAAAAGAGTAAGGAAAGAGAGATAAACTTGATATGTAGTGTTTCAATCAAATAAATTTTAGCTTATTTTTAATTTCTAAGTTTAAATTAAAATTTACTATTTTCCTCTTTTAATGGGTGAAGAAAAAATATTCGTACATTTTCTTTCTCACAAATGAAGATGAACTCTTATAAATGTTTTGATTTATCACAAGTGAAAAGTAATCATTTATAGACCTTGTTTAAAATAAAAATTAACATACAAAATGTGTTTTAAAGCAATTTCATTAATTACAACAATAACATAGTTATACAAATCAAAACATTTTTGTTTTACTTGTATCATTGAACAAATGTTCAATATGTGTAATTGTTATGTATAAAAGAGATAAATATTTTGAGTTACTAGTAGTATTTGAATTTAGATTGAGTATAAGAAGCCATGTAACCTCTTTACAAAATGTTTATTTTCTCACTCTTACATGTATTTCTCTCTCTTCCTTATCATTTTTCTTTGGCATTCTAAACTCTTCTCACCTCTTTTGTTCTTCATTTCTTCTTTAACTAATAAGCACCATAATAGATATATAATACACATATGCGCTCTTAAGCTTCTCAAGCTTCTTAACAGTTCTCTACTATGCTCAAGGTTCTTCTCATAACTCATTTGTGGTCTATTTATATATATAACTAACTCAAATATTCATTAAACACAAACTATAACTAGTTTATGGAAAGTTTGACTAGTCAATTAACTCTTTCAACTAATTAGACAACTACCAACTGGGGTATTAGCTAGTCGAACCCCTAATTAGATAAAAGTCCTCTCTTACTACTTTTTCAAATAGAGTATAAACTAGCTAATAAACAACGCTTTAGTATATGAACAATATAATCAATGGACAATATCCGAATAATGAACAATCTAGCCTATCTAAGTGTCAAACATTACCTCTTCACTTACTAAGTCAGCCAAAATTAATTTTTAATCCTTTGTATTATTTCAAAGATTAAAACACTCTTTTGATGCAAACTTGATGCAGACCCATTATAAAAGTTCCTAAATGTTTGTTTAATGATTAAGAGATTTTCTTTAAAGATAAAAATAATTTCTCTTGATTATAAAAATAATTTATACTTTATGTGTTATAAGTAAATAATGATTGAACCCCTAATTCATTGAAATGATTAGTATAAGGTTATAAGAAGGATTATAATGATTTGTGTAAAATCTTGATAAGCTCAAGTCCTTGTTTTTAGTTAGTCACTTGAGTTCTCTTGAAGGTCTCTTAAGTTACATATATCAATTGGAATCTTCGTTGCTTTAATATATATAAATTATAAGCATAAAAAAGGAAACACAAAATCCTTCCCTCTCCCTTTTCTAAAAATACTATTATATGGCTACATCTCGATCTTATATTACTTCTTATCAAAATAATAAATTCATTAGTAGTACTTATATTTTGTTATCATTAAAGCATTGGATGAGACTTCCCTTAGTTCAACATATCTATAAGCATCAAAAAGGAAAATTAAAAAACTCCCCCTTCCAATTTCAAAAATACTATCATGGCTATATCATGTGCTTATGTTGCTTCTCATCAAAATAATAAACTCATCAATAGTACTTATGTTCTATTTTATCAAAACAACAATTAACATATAAAAATATATAAGCATCAAAAAGGAAAAATTAAAAAAAAAAACTTTTCTCTCCCCTTTTCAAAAACATTATTATATAAAAATTTCAAAGATTAGTCTACTTCTTCATTAGATAAATACACCTATGTTTTCTCCTTCAAAATATGCATGCTAAATCAATACACTCAAATAATATTAACATGAAAGTAAATTTATACATTATCTTATATACTGCTAATGGTTACCTCCTTTCTTTCTCATTTGATTCAATTATTGGTCTTTTGATATCAATTTCCTTATTTGGCTCATGTGAGGGCTCTTGGTAAATTTTCTTTTAAAATTAATTATTAGAGATACCATTGTGGTTCCTCACTTTATATTAATAGAGGTGATACCAATTATTGGTATTTATTTGATTCCATTTGATATTGACCTGTAAGATTAAGACAATGATATATTTTAGACACCCATAAAAATTTAAATCTTTAAGATTAGTGCCTAAAACTTTTTAACCCCATATTTTTTGGATTTACTTAATAAGCATTGTTTTAATCAATAACTTCTATAGATATGTTTATAATCACTATAAAAATAACATCTCCATTTTTCCAAAAAGTACGTCAAGATTGATATTATCCCCACCAATAAAATTGATGAATTTGATATCAATATGATAGAACCTACGACCATTCTATTGACAATAGTTTAATCTAAGAAAACAAAAACAAAAACATATGAAATAAGGATATGAACTGCCATATTCCAGAAAAGAGAGAGATTTAGAGTGATAAGATTCTAAATAATCGTCATTAGCAAGCTAGATAAGGTTAATAGTTAACGGAGAACCTAATCTAATAATATCTCTAAAAATAAGATGAATAAAAACTTCTTTAAGGTAATTTGATTAATCCAAAAACAACTATCCCCCTTTTTACATTTATAACATAGCCCATATAGGTTTAAGACCATAGTAACATCAAAACCCTAAGAGCTAAAATCTTAAAAGGAAATAATAACAGAGATGTAATCTATTTAGAAACAAATAACTTTGAATGATGATCATCCCTATCCAAACACAAATATCAAAATTTAAACAAAATAAAGCACCTAATCATATGAGTTATAAAAATAAAACAATATCTTGAAATAACAATATTAAATAATTAAAATATGAGTCCTACAATTGTCTTAGAGATAGCCAACATCAACTTTACTTTGGAACTCTAAGTGTATGTTTATAAGATGAGTCTAATTCCAATTAGAAGTTAAACTCCAATATCATTTTGCCTTTGAAACCTTAGTCTATAAACCTAACTTAAAGACAAATGTTGGTTTACACTGCTATTTGGAACTAATCACATTTTATGACTATATATCTCTGGTTTATTTTGACGTTTGTCTAAAATTTTTTATAAGTTGTATAAGCCCTTTTTCATATCTCCTCCATGCAAAACCTTTTGTAGCTTGAGTTGATACCAAATTCCTATCATTTCTCCTCTCTTCCAAATCATTTGTCCTTAAATCGACACCTTTGTCTATAATGTCAATTTTTTTTAAATATTTGTTCAAGAGTAATTTTCCAACATCCCATAATTTTTCTACCAAACTCACACTATTCCCCTCTTGTTTATCTCTCATTTTCACATTTCTCAAAAGACTTGAATTACCCCCATATATTTGTTTTCACTTTCATCCCCTTAATTCCTCATACAATCTCTTATAGATCTTAAGTTGATCTTCATAAACTTACTTTGTTTCCTTATCCTTCCCATTCTCATTCAACCACGATAAATGGTACAGTTTAAGGTATTTTGTAGTTAGTAATCCTAACTTCTCCACCAACTCTATACTAGCCATATTAAATAACTTTATCCATCTATAATCGTATTACACATCTGATCCTTGATGGCACTTCTAATATGGAAGAGGTTTTTTCCTTTGTTCACTAGTTTCATCCTCTACCACATACATGTTTAATGCCTTCCTAATGAATAACATTCTTCTGTCTCTGTATCTCTCAATACACTCTTTGTCACTAGTATTTTTCATGCTAGGCTTATCAAAGCTCACCTCCATTTCACTCGCAGAATGCCCCTCAAAATACTTATCATCATTATCATCCTTCAAGGTCGGAATCATCTTCCACCTTCTCTTCCTTTTTGAACACCTCATCATTTACTTCTTTTTTCACTCTTGGAGACATCATCATCCTCCCTTAATAGTTAAAGGCACTATTATCATCCTCATCATAGACTTCAAAGTAATCCACTTTAGTAGATACAAATGGGTTACATTGTAATATATATATACATATAAAATCTTCATGTTTATCCAACCTATCTCTCTCCTCACCATATTGACTAAGAATATGGTCTAATTTTCTAAGTACTATGTTCCAAAATAACTCCATGTCTACCCTTACTCTTTTGTCCTTACTTACTTCCTTATCTTTGGACAAGTTTTTGTTTTTGGTTTAAGTCATGCTGTACCTACAAGAAAAGTTAGCAGTAAAGCATTCACAAACATGTTTCTCTCAAAGTATCATTCGATTTATAATTTAAACTTTTAACCAAGGGTTCTTTACAAACTACACAATCTAATCAAGAAATCTAGTTTAAGTCTTCCCCTTTTTTAAATGCTCTCAAAGAACTAAATTTAGGCACAAAACAAATAAAGAAAAACAGTAATTTTTAACTGTATATTGCTTTATGCTTTGAGATTGTTCCTTTTGTGTTACAACGATTATGAAATTGAAGTTAGTGGGTTGCAATTATGGATTTCTTTTCCTCCTGCAAGTGACCATATATCATACGTACCTATACTCTTATCAAACTTTCCTTTGATACTTCCCTAACCCATTATCCAACACCTTTTCTGTACCCTCATGGTAAGAATTAGAGGGAACCATAATGCCATTCATAGGACACTTACTCGAGATAGAGTTAAAACATCATACCTTTTAAGATTTAGAGGACTTAGGAGATATCTAACTCCTTGACCTCCTGTGCCCCCTCGTTTTACTGAGGACGAGTAGTTTGAAACTAACTCTCCTCAGATTCTTGGTTATGTTTCTTAAGAGTTACATAAAAATCATGTTATCTCTCCCATTAGTTTAGAGCAATTCTAAGGATATGGTCTTATCCAATTCTTTATTGATTTGAGTTAATTTATAACAATATTTGACTAAATTGATTCAAGGTGACACTCACTTCTTCTCCAAAATCTACAGTATTGATATTCATCTCACTTATGACCTTATAAATGAGATCTTAGGCATTCACATTCTTGAAAATCTTACTTGTTATAGTTGTCTCATCAAGTACAAAATCCAATTGTCGCGTCAAATATAAAATCCAACCTTATTTGGTGTAGTCCAAATTATTTTTGAGTTAGGCAATCATATGGAGGTCATTAGAAACATGATGATGTTTGTTTTGTCAATGATATTCCTCTTTTTCATCATCTATTCATTAAGTATAATTTTGTCTCTATCGATGGTCACTTTTCTTTCCTAAGCCATGATAGCCTTTATTTCCTCTCCACCCTTATATTAGCAGTGTATTCATCTTAGTTTTTTTCTTTTGCTTAATATGTTCCATTTCCATCAAACTAAGAATAAGAAATAAAACATTCCCTATGCTCTAATGCTTAACCTTATTTTTCAGCATTTTCACATTTCTCTCATCGGCGATGAGATAGATTTTGATTTAGATTTTGATTTATTTTTAATTTTATACTACTCTTAATCGTATAGGATACCAATTGGTTGATGATCAAATGACCTTACCATACTAGCAGCAGTAGTTCCAACCTCAGTAGCCATCATTAGTATAGGAGGTCTCTTATATGAAGGTGCTCTTGATGAGCCTCTTATAAGTCACACTGTCAAGATACCTGTAGATAATGAGGCTACTATCTTACGACCACGTGATAGGTCTCCAACGGATGCTTGTTTGGCTACTATTGAGTATTATCTTACCATACTGCAAGGAAAACTTGAATCCTTTAGAGATATCATGATGCATCAATTTGATGATTTATATAGTTTGATCGAGTCTTGCTTTCCTCATCTAACTAATTATTTTTTGATGTTTCCAAAAAGAGGGAAAATAATTTTTGTGATGTTAGAATTAGGGGCAATGATAACACTAAGGGAGTGGTTTTTGTTTACATGGTGAATTATATAAATAGGGATATTTCTATACTTGAGTAAAGTTATGTTATGCTTAAGTAAATGTGTGGATATTTCTTTTACACTTAATATTAAATATTTCCTTTATTCTTGATATTTAATCATGACTTTTGCACAATTAAGGGGTAACTAATCTCTATCTTGCCTGTATGTTTAATTCTTATATTGCTCTATGATATCACCAATATTTTGTCATCATCATCAGAAAGGGGAGAGATAGTTGAACCAAAAGAGGTTTCTATCATATTATGATAATAACAAAACATAAATACTACTAATAAATTTATTATTTTAATAAGAATGACAGTAAGAACAAGATGTAGTCATAAACTTCAAAAGATAGTTTATGAAGTTGATAAAAGAAAAGATGAAGTTTGCAATTTCCAAAATGAAGATCAAGTCAGGGATAAAAGAAGAACAAGGAATATCTAGCTCATCGTTTAGTTTATGACTACATCTTGTTTGCCAAGTAAAGATTGTTCAAAGATGATTTTTTACCTTGAAAGAAGAATTATGGTGAAATTCTAAGAAAAGTCATGGGAGTGGATGTAGGTAAGGATTGTTTATGAAATCACTATATTTATCAATTTGCATATCTCTTTCCTTACTCTTTTACTTTATTTCTTAAGAGCTTTACTAAAATTCATTATTTTATTTTATACTTGCATCCATTATAAATTGTGATATATTTCATATTAAGTTAATAAACTTTTGCAAAAAAATTATAAATACCCAATTCACCCCCTCTCTTAAGTACCAATAAAGACTCAAATTTTATAAATGAATTCAAAACATGTAATTAGTAGCATGACAGACAAAATTATTGGGAAGTATGACAAATACTAGAATAAAATTTACTTAATTATGGCATTAGCTTATATGTTAAATTCTAGATAAAAATTAAAATTGATACATTATTTTTTAAAAAAATTTCTCGACGAACATGTCATTTATGAGGAAATTAAATCATCCTTGATGTCCGTGAAAATTTATTTAAAGAGTATCAAAATGGGTGGAAGGATATTGATGATGGACATTATTTTATATTCTATCATCATCCATCTCATAAAAAAGTTAAAAGATATACTTGATGGTTATGATCAATTTTTTAATAGTGATACAAGTTATAGCCATCATAAAAATTAGCTTCAAGGTTATGTAGAGAAAGTGGTTTTTTCCTTATGATATATCTTTTGATATATTGACGTAATGAAAATTTAATATGACCAAGTATTTAACACTTCAAAGAATTTTTAGATATATTTTGGACATTCAAGTCTTTATTGTTGTTTATAAATTTGCTTTTATTACTGGTGGTAAATTGATGAGTTCATATCGAAATAGATTATAAACAAAAACTTTGAAAGCATCGATATATAGACAAAATCGAATTATGAGTTCACATAAAATGTATTTAAATTTAAACTTTGAATAATATTGCTTGTTTCAACAATCTTATTGGATTTAATATGATGGTACTTTTTGTGATTTGACATTTTTATTTAATTTACATATTTGAAAAATTATTACTTACACTTTATGATCGTGTGAAGCTATCACACAATCCCATTCCTTATATTTCGTTAGTTTTCTATTTATTTTTTTACTTAAAATAATGTTGTATTAAAACTCTTAAATTTTAATACGACATTATCATAGAGATATAAATGGGCAAAGAACTATAGAATAACACAAAAAGAGTTGTGTGAACCAATCAATACTAAAAAGGATAAATGATAATTTTCAAAATATAAAAATTGTAATGGAGAAAGCTTAAACTACTTAGATTTCTAGTGTAATTAATCTAATTTTGTTTATAATGTATTGATTTTTATTTACATGTATTTTATTCCATGAGAAGAGGGAGGAGGGTTTCC
Organism: Erythroxylum guanchezii; assembly: GCA_025629825.1. Taxonomy (NCBI): domain Eukaryota; kingdom Viridiplantae; phylum Streptophyta; class Magnoliopsida; order Malpighiales; family Erythroxylaceae; genus Erythroxylum; species Erythroxylum guanchezii. The sequence goes on from JAOTAX010000008.1 coordinate 16,605,581, forward strand.
TATTGCACGATTGAATGTCACAATGATGGAGATGAGATTTAAAAAAAAAAACCAATATTTTAATACAATTTAGTATTCAGTGAATGTATATATATCTTATAATTTGATATTAAATTTTATTAAATTATATAATTTATAAAAAAATTATTCGAATATATGAAACATAGAGTACAATTTTAGCTTAAATCCTTGTCTTCTTATAAATAATTCACAGATGTATTTACAGACTCATAATGTTTTTATTTATATTTATTTTATAATTTTATATTATTATTAACTCGTACATCATTTTGAGATGGTGGTAAAATTAGGTTATTAATGATTATGCGGTCTAATATTCAAATTTAATAATAATCTTTGATTATAATAGTGATTGATATAAAAATCAATATTTTATACCATTATTTTTATTCCAATGTTAATTTTTTAATACTTGATGGGTACTTTTCGGTAACAAATTTTATATTCAAATATTATTTTTAATTATAATATAATAATTTTTATTATTTAAGACTAAACCTATATTTTGAACCCTATCATTTTATTATAATACAAGTTATACCTTAACTTCTCCAAGTATTCAATTTTAATCTTAACATTTTTAAAACATTCAAAATAGATTCTAAGTGGACAAAAATTAAACGAGGGTAAATTTTCGTCCATTGATATTATCACCAGCGTAGTTTTTTTTTTTTCCTTTCTAATAGAATGGAGTAAATGTAATTGATTTTGAGAAATTAACTTAATTTATTAGTTTTAAATTAGTTTAATTATTATGTAATAATAAATATATTATTTAATTAATTTTAGTTATTATTAATTGTATAAAAAAAACCCTAATAACCTAATTTAATAAGACAACCTAATTCCTAAATATTTGAAACCCTAATTATATAAACTAAGTTTTTACGACTTTCCTCTCTCTGAGTTCTCTCTCTTGATTCTATTTGGCTTTTGATGATACTTCGTTGTGTAAGCTTATAAATCTTGTCAACCCTCTGATTCTCTCCACGTTTAATAACAGGATTAGCCATACAAAGCCTCTAATGCCGAACCATAAATAATAGGAATATCATTACCAAGGAACTCATAAGAAAGACAACAATTCACAAACCTCCAATTCGACCAACTGCAAAAACTCCTCGTCATCTACCTATTCCTATTTGTTTAACAACATAACCACGTAAGGAACAGCGCCACTTGCTTGACAAGCAAGATGGTTGTTTGCTCTGAGACATGGACTTGTCAGCTCTAGAGACGACGAGAATGACGCCATCCTTTTGGGCAGTATCGGTAATCGTAATTTTACATAACCTGCATGACTTGGGCAGTCAATGTGGACGTAGAGGCGTTTCAACCAAAGAGAGCCGTCTAAGCAGTGCCATCAAAACACTAGATGTAGGCTAGAGAGAGAAATCAGAGAAGAGATGCATAAAATTTTCGGATTTGCTATTTTTTACTTTCATTTTTAATTTCAAATTAATAAAAATATGTTTATTTAAATTTTTGGTTTCTATTTATAATTTTAGTTTCTTTCAATTTTTATTATTTATGAAAATTATAAAATTGGTTTTCTTTTTTTGTTTCTATTTCTATCACTATTAATTAAATATATTATTTAACGGTTTAATATTTATTAATAATAAGAATTACAAATAATTTAATTTAATTTTTATGAATAATTTTGATTTTATAATTACTTAATAAATATTATTTAAATTTAAAATATCTTAAAATATATTTTCAAATAAAGTTTATAAATAAAATTTAAATTATTGAATTATTTATTTTAGTAAAATAACTTTTACTTAAATAAATAATTCAATAATTTAAATAATTTTTTCTAATAATTTAATAAAAATATTGTATAAGATATGAAAATAAAATTTATTTATTTATTTATCATTAAATTTTATCTAATATTTAATTATTATTAGTAAAAAATATAACTGTATTGATATTAATAATAAAGCAGATTTTTTATAAGAAAATAAAAATAGAAAACAAAGATTAAAAATCACAATCGAAAAGAAATCTAATGGTCCTTAGTTTATCTAATTAAAGTTACAAAATAATTTAAAAATAATAATCAAAGTTAAGGTTTTAAAATTAATCAATTGAACTCCATTGCCACGTCATATGCACGTAATAACGGCGTTCACTTATTAATACAAAATATTAAAAAATGTCTCACCGACAATAATTTTAGCACTTAATGGATAAAAAATTAATTCTATTGAATTTCTATAATTTAATATGTAATTTAACTATTATCTAGTGATTACCTGTAATTTATTGAGTATCAGCGTAGGTAACAAGTTTTTTTTATTTAATTAATTATAAAAACATTAAAAAGCTATCACTAAGAAAATGGTTATAAATGTAAATATCGATACCATTTTCTTTTAAATGATATTTTTAATGGTATACTCTATTGGGTAAAGATACATACCCATATACGAATAATTTTTTTTAAATGGATAATAGATATAGGTATTATCATATCATATCCAAGCCCGACCCATTACCATTTATATGAATATTTCCTATAACCTATTTTAGACTCATAGCTATGGTTATCTGGCTTGTCCTAGGATTCTCGAGTGGTATCAAAGTAAAAATCTTCTTTAGTGACATTGGCAAAATTATTGTTGATAAAAGTGAATAGGGAGAGACCCAGATAATCACGAGTGAAGTTTTGACTTTATCAATCCCTGTTCATTTCTCTTAAGCTCTTTCTTTAGGACAATTTCCTTCTAGCCTTGAGAAAACTCCCTCCAATAAAATGGTAAATCTAATATAAATTACTCTCTTACTCGAAGACACTAAAATCTATGACACCAATCTATCTTTATTAAGCCCATGCAGTCTATATCACAAATCTAGATCTTTTACGAGGAGTATTCACTCCTTAATGACCACACATATATGTTAACCTAATGAATTGATCCAAGGATCCAAATTAGACCAAATGTGGCCTAAAATCCACTTCTGTAGAATAATACGTAACTCTGGGGTTTTCCTTTGAACTCATCTCGTTATGGTTAGACCAAGGTTACAAACATCTCCATATATGAGCTATTTGTATAGTCCTAACATTATATAAAAGAAAAAGTATTCTAACAATAACTCAAATTTCTCTCTTAGATACAACATACACATCTTACTAGAATACTTTAATCGATACCCTCTTTACCATTCTCAACGACGGCAATATTATAAGGACTATTGCTCCAGAATTAAATGTGAAACTTGATGATATGACTCTACCTACAAGACTAAAAGTCCAAATTCAAATTGTAGGAGCTGAGAAAGATCCTAATGCTATCATAGTCACACTCCATTATTAAATCATTTACGGATTGCAGAAACATGAGATCTGAACTTTCCAAACTTTACACGATATGCCTTTTATATGATAGCAGACAGGTCTTAGAATGAGACCACAATAATCCAAATTTTACTACAGTTGCCATCACAACAATTGGCAGAGTTAATGCTTATGGAGTGGATCATAAATTATAAGAAAAGATTTCATGGTTCTCATCGATGCTCCATTCATACTACCACTCCTCCTGTAGAGCCTGGCCTTTACCACCAGCACTCCAGGTATTGTCCTCTTTGGTTACCTGGGTGAGCCACTGCTCGAACCCAGGACCTCAAGGTTTT
>JAOTAX010000008.1:16613415-16627225 GCA_025629825.1 Erythroxylum guanchezii
ATACTTCTCGTCCATGAACGGTCACGAGAATATATGCTGTAAGGACTAAGCAAAGATAAAGAAGACTCACAAACACGTTTTCTACAGACACATGAGTAATTTCAACAAGATTTTCTATTTTTTGTGATAAAAACACGCTTAACACCTCTAGGAAAACTGGATAAAGACAAACTAGACGATAAATGAACTGGATCTGAAAAAGTTTCCATAATTCTTATGCAACTCTCTTCTTACTTGCTTTCTTTCCTAATATCAATGGTTCCCCCCTCTGAAAAAGATGCGAAGGTGCTATGTTCCCAAGTTTTCCACAAGCAGTAATGAAAAACTAAGCGAGAAGTAGAATTACTTCAAGGGTATGCAGGTTTTTAGGACGTTACCGTCTATTCCTGACCACAAACTCGACAAAGACATCGGATATGTACCCGGACTTTGTTTTGTTCTGGCTCTGATACCACTCGAGCATCCCTATAGTCCATCATAAGGTGACACAGGGAAAAGTGAAAAACTAAGCGAGAAGTAGAATTACTTCAAGGGGCATGCAGGTTTTACGGCGTTACCGTCTATACCTGACCACAAACTCGACAAAGACATCGGATATGTTCCCGGACTTTGTTTTATTCTGGCTCTGATACTACTCGAGCATCCCTATATTCCATCATAGGGTGACACAGGGTTTTTAAACATTTTAACACACCTTTCTGATTACGTGGCCAATATAAAGATGCATGTCAAAACTGGACACATGGTTCTGTATGACAGTGAATTTATAGGATGAGAACCACTCTTGCCAGTGTAAAAGTTGGCTGTTTGGAATCTTTTTGCCGGCTTGATTGAGAATCTTAGGAAAGGATGTATTATCCATTTCAATGCAACAAAGCGAAGCAGTAAGATTGTGACACGTACATGATTATGTTTCTCTTGTCAAGATTTTGTCACGGTCCAACATTAACATGACCACTCGTGACCATGATGAGCTCACACGACCATTGATGACTTCATAAACATCTAACTATATGGAATGAGATACTAACTATCATCTTAAATTCCTTAAAAATAAGGCCACAGATCTAATAATTGAGCTTCTAAAATATCAATGTTTAAATTACTAATACAGCTTACGGCCTGTGTTGGCAATCAGTGAATTGTATTGGTTGTCCGCTAATTTTATCAGCGGTTAGCTAACAGTTGATTATCTTAGCTAAACAGATAACATAGTTGTTTATTAAAGGTATTTGGTAAAATCAGCTGTTTAGTATTAACTATTTAAGCTTAAAATGACTTATGAGGGCATGACATAAAAAAAATTATAAGGCCATGATTAGATATTTAATTTTATAAAAATTTAAGTTTTTAACTCTAATAAAAAATATAGAACATTCTTAAAAATTTTGTCACCATAACATTTTTTTATTTTGTAACCAAAAAACTTATTTCATTAGTAAAAAAACTCTCAAGTTTTGTAACTAAAAAACTTACTTTATTATAAAAAAAATTATCACTGTAGAATACATACATGATTTTTAGTTGTGCATTTTTAGTTTAAATTATCCATAATATCACTATAGCATAATTAACATAATTCAAAAATTATAAAAAGAGGGTATAATTAATTATATACCTATTAATTTTTGGCTGATCATCAAAAAAGCTACTCTTATAGAGCTTTTACAAATTAGCTTATTAAGGTTAAATGATCTAACCAATAAATCATTCACTAAATACATCATTAACTTTTTAAGATAATTATAAAAAAAACTAACTTTTAGTCATTAAACTAAAAAACAACTGATTCTCAAGAATTGGTGCCACCTGTTATCTTTTATTTTTAATAAATTGTTTACTAAAACTACTTGCATTTTCTTTTATATGCTTTTACTTATTCATTCGTCCTTTCTTCCACGTTATACCAAATTTTGAGTCTATGTCGAATGCATCAACCTCAGCTCAAATGACATGTATTAACCATTAATTTGTTTTCCTTTTGGGTAACTTCATATCAGCTTACCCTTATCGATGAGGCAATCATGTATTATAGTGTCCTGGGCATTGTAAACTAAATTGATAATAACTAAAAATATATTATCTCAAATAATTGAATTATTACAAGATTTGATCTTGTTTTCGACAAGCTCAATACAGAGATACAGAACAAGCTCAACAGGGTTCAAGGCACACACTATATCAGTCCCTTGTTGGTCATAGTCATTCCTATTCTCTGCCATAATGCCAGACACAAGCGTTCGCAGAGGTAAAAGCCACTCATTGTACGCTTCCTCTAAGTTCTCCTTGGACAACACTCCGGACAAGTTGGTGTTTCCTGTTACATTTAAAGACGTTAACAAAAGCTAGTCAATGTGGTCCATACTCTACCAAATTCAGACTTTTCCGGGTTTCAGAATTTAAGTCAAATCAAGATCACAGCAGTACAGGTCCAAACGGACATCCAGGTCATATGTCCATGAAGGAACTTTCCTATGGCCACAAAGTAACAAAAAAGTAATGTTGGAATGGCATCCTGGCCCGCTTGGTGGACACAAAATCTAAGATTGGGTCCAACTTGCCTGTTCCAACCGGTAAACAACATTTAAGAATGCAAACATTACAAGCAGTTCACCTGAACCAACGACTTCAGAGGCGGAGTGAAGGACAGTTTCTCATCATGTCTTGTCACTAAGAATTATTGGAATTAAGGATCTTTGCACCCTTTTGGGGCAGATTGTTTTGTAAGATAGCAGAACATAAGCCAAAAGAATGAAGTAAAAGAAAGAGGGAGATTTTAAAAAGTTTAGAATGTCTTTATCGGATAGTTTGCACATTCTATTTCTTTACGATCACAAGAATCAAAGCTTTTGCATTACCTGATGATTCTGTCATCAATATGTATCTGTAAAGATTAAGGGCAGCTAGAACCTGCAAAAAAAAGAAACTAAAACACTAAAAACAATTTTAAATGAATAAATGGATCAAACAGAATGGAGTAATGACGATGGACTGCTGTGTACTATATAAACAACCTAGAAATAGTAAGAAGACAAGGAACAAAAGATTAAAATATATATATAGATTATGAGGAAAGGAACTACATACAGAAGGTTGATAAAGCAAGTAAAATACTTACTGGATCACTATGTTCAGGAAGGGGTGGAGGTCCACAATTAGGAGGCCTCAAAACTAGCTTCACTAAATTAAGGACATCAGCACTCCAAAGTGATGTATGTGTTTGATTGTCAGATGTCATTCGGCAACCATGCAATTCCATTCTAACGAGATCCATAAGAATTGCATTCTACATATAGTTGCAACAAGTAATCAATGAAATAATTTCGACTGAGTTTGAGCAAATGGCTGCTCATAGATTGTATAAGACAGCATGTGAGAAGTTACCATGGAAGGGTAGCAACTATTTGTCATCAAAGCTAGTATAATGTCAAACTTTTGAGAAGTTGGAATATCAGCAAGTACCTGGTTTTGTATGGTAATTAATATCAGTAAATGAGATGAGTATTACGATTTTTGAAGAAATAGTGTCATAAAATAGTACTTAAATTTCAAAAACCAATATAGATGAAAATGAAAATGACAGTGAACAGCCATATGAATCTAATTTTTTAATATAGGTGATACAAACATGTAACCAACATGAACATTGACGATGGCTTCTTGGCCCTGTATGCTGGCACTTATCACAAAATAAGCAAACAGGCAGTTTACCTGCTCAAGGAGCCTTCAATTCATTTATGGTTGAAAAACCTTACCCTTTTGAAAGCTTCGAAGGCATTCTTTTTCAGCGCAGCATTTGGTGAGAATATCATGACCTTGGAGATTGCCTGAAAATTTTATTTTATCAATTACACAAACATCATTACATGACATTGATGTCGCAACTGAAAATTGTAAGAAAATACCTGCAGAGCAGCACAAAGACTTGGCATATATATAGAGCAGTCAGCATTCTCATCATTGCACGTTTTTATGACATTTTTATCAGTAATGGACAGCAAGAAGTCAATAGTGTGTGTCATTAATTCCCATGGTAATTTGTAAGATGAAATTATATGCTTTAACATCCTTACAGCTCCCCAGCGTGCAGTCTGATTGGTTTGAAGTTCATACTTGACAGAAGACATGTTCTCCCTTGCAGCCTGAGCAACTTCATCAGAGATATGACCCCATACCACTGACATCAACAAGACAAAAGACTAAAATGATTGGAGAAAATAGGGAAGAGTAACACAAAAGGTTAAAAGAGTAGAAAACACACACAGAAAACCTCTAGTTGCTTGTACCAACCTGAAAGAGATGCACCATGTTTGATGTAGGAGAAGCAATTTGTATAAGTACCTTCCTCATCATTACAATCTGCAGTTATCAAAGCACACAAATGAAATTGTAAACTAAATTTAGTGATTTTCTCATATTGGAAAAATTATCACCATACAAAACTTTGATTGGGAAAAATCAGCGTACAAAAACTGTAAGGTACATTGTCTACCTTCAAAGACAATCCTAGTCATTGCATCAACTTCAGATCCAGTTATTAAACCATGATACGAGAAACCACTGTATGTTAGAAATCCTGCCATACGGCACACTGATGGAAGACAGCTTGAAATGTTATGTCCAGCACTTAGTGACAGCAGAGCCTGATTATTGAGAGAGTACATGGAATACAAATTATATTAGTTCACTTCGTACAAGTTAAAAAATTTCATCATACAACTCAACAACTAAAATATATTCGTCTCTGCTGTCAAACCACAAACTTGTGTTGCTGAACTGAAGACTACATAATCGCAGATCTTAGTATGTGCAAAAGCTTGACCAAAATCAAATCCTCAATATATTTTTAATTAAATAGCGATTACAAACCATGATTTGCAGGACATATAAACCAACTAGCATACGCAGTTTTTCATTCGTTCTGCCTTCCTGTAACCCCATGAAAGAGTGGCAAAATAAAAAATTAAAATTATATAAAAATACAATCAGAAGGAAGTTAAAGAAGATAGAAAAAATACAACATACCAATTTTTCACAAACAGAACGAATAGAGTCAGCGATGCGTAAAGCTTTGTCAAATAAATTTATGCATTTCGTATCTTGGTCATTCAACTCCAAAGATATGACCTTAAGGACATTCAGGATGACAGGAACTGCTTCTTTCACTTGCTCAAATTGACGTCTTTTAATGGAAATGAATACTGGCGGACAAAAGATAATACTATTGTTTAGATTTAACCAGACCAGAAAAGCATTTGGGTCATGTATAAACAATCTAGCAAATCAACAACCATAGATTCCATAATACATTCTCCAGGACTAGACAAAGAGGCAGCTGAAATCATTTGTTGCTAAATGACTATGAAACCGTAGACTGCATAATGCATTTGTTGTCCCCTAGGATATGAAAATTTCTTCTGACAGTTTCAGTAGAAATTATTGAAATATCTATAGTTTGCAAAGATCATGATAAACATAAAATGGGTAGTAATAAAAACATGAAAATGCTAACAAAAGTAAGAATTCAACCGCAATCAATAAGTCAATATATGTGCTTGGGACACAATTAATTACATCAGAATAAGATTAACTACATTCGTCACTCAGGAAAGCTTGATACACTTTCAAGAATAACAACCTTTTGAGAGCCCATTAAGAAGAGGAGCGACACAACGAGATGCATTAATTGTCTTACTCGAAGAATCTAGTGCCTGAAATCCAATGTCAACCAAAATGAAGGAGTCAAAGAAATTGTGCAAAAGATCAATCAGAGGCTTGAGTTGCAATCTATATCACAAGATCACAGATGACTCCTTCATAATGGAAGGGAAGAATGGCAAAATGAGCCATCATCGAATAAAAGCAAACATCAACCTTTATTACGTTAAAAATGTTTCTGAAAATCATAGTTATCAAAGAAAATGAACCGTGCATGATATCTATCATCAAAATATGAAAACCTATCCATGTAAAGATGCTGTACTTGGAATCATCCATACATAAACTAGATATTAATATTGGTCCTGTTAATTTAGCCGCCAAGAGTTGTAGGCGTGAATGTTTGACTGATTCCCCCTAATCTGGTTCATTAACTAAAAGACTTAGAGTTTAATTAACAAATTGAGCTAAAATGCAATGTACCGATGTGTATATAAACAAAGGACTGGCTATTGTAATAAAATAAACCAAAAGCATATAAGAAAGGTACCTCGCAAAGAATTGGCAGCATATCCCTCGGGTTACATGTTGTTATCAAAACGTCAATGATATTATCAGCAATCTCCAAGCACCTATCCGACAAGCCAGCAAAACGAGAAACGGCCTTTGGCAACTCTAACGAAAATACATCACGGACTGTCTGCAATCCCAGGATATCCACTACACTCAGTAGTAAAAGAAAAGAATCAAGTAAAAGCAGAGACCTTAACTGAAATAAAAATCACTGCCAAACCTGGTCTAGCGAAGGAGAAGACAAGAATCTATGGATCTCAGACACAACTCGGAATGCGTCATCTTCTGCTTCCTCATTTTCCGGGTCCAATAAAGCAGCGTCTGCAATAGAATCAATAAAGCTCACCAACTCTGCCGCTTTGCTTTCGTCTCCACTTTCAATTGACTGCAAGAGAATTTCGTGAAAACCAGTAAAATGGAATCTCATGTTAAATTAATTCCCCAAAACCTTATTTCATAGTTACAGTAGAGCAGAAATTTACATTGGAGCAAGAGCAGAGACTGTCCCGAAGACTAAGTACCATAGGACTAGTATTGCCAGATTCGACTTCTTCAAGAATCGTGCAGCTCTCCATTGACGAGTCACCGATATCGGAGGAGCTGGCTTTAGTATTTCACTAGAAATAACTAGACGGCGTTTGGGATATGTAAATAATGGTCTCGTGTCCGGTATGTACCCGACTTGATTATTATACCGTGGCATATAATAGGTATTATTTTAAGTTTTTTTTTAATTATAAAATAGTATCTAAATTTTTTAAAAATTATAAAATGATTTTTAAACATATTATATTATACAATTTATAATTTTACATAAATTTATCTTTAAAAATTGTAATAATAGAAATTTAAAATAATAATAACTTATTTATTTTTATTAATATTACTTTTCACATATTTCACATATAAATAATAACCACAATTAATATGAAAAAAGATCATTTAATCATTATATAAATATAAAATTAAAAATAATATAAAATACTTAAAATGTTACAATTTCATTATATAATAAATAATAATTACATGAAAACATCAAATAAAAGAACTCATATTCAATTACTATTTCAATATAATTTTCAACTTTTCAAAAAAAAGTTATTAGAACAAGAGTTTGTGTCAAAAAAAATAACCAACTAAAAATGAAACGTGAAACAAAAATATTTACAGTTATAATTATGTATGTATATTAAATATAAGTAAGATTAAAAGAAGAGAAGAAATGAAAACATGAAACTTTACTCAATTAAATATCCATTAAAATCACATTAATCTCAATTCTTATTTGATATAAAAATCATCGTCAATGAGAGGAGTCGCATCATCACCATCATTCAAATTTATTGCACTAAATAACATGTCAATATTTTTTTATCCAAGATTATCTTCAAAGTTACTTTCATCTATCAAACTTGGTTTCTTAGAAACTCAATCTACCAAAAAATTGATATGGTTAAGACAAATTGGATCTACAAAATTACTTATTTATTATGAGTTTTATTTAAAAAATTAAATAAAATTATTAAGAAATTATATTCAACTTAAAGTTGATAATAGCCTTTCTCGAAGCTTTAAATTGTATAGAACAAAGACTAAATCATTCAATATTTTGTGCCCTAATTTATTCTTTTTCATGGAACAAATAAATTCAAATGTGTTCTAATTTTTTCACACCCTATTTTACTCACATATTGACTCAGAATTTGAATTGCAAACTTTTGCAATTTTGGAGCATCACTTTTGAATTGGTCCTACCAATCAATTGTAAAATAATAAAAGTAACATTATAAACAAAATAAAATGATGTTTAATTTCAACAAAAAACAAAAGTGAAAAAATATATACTTGAATTAAGTTTGTCTCTTTGACGAATAGCAATGGGCATCTCAAAATCCCCAGAAGCATCCATATAAATCTACATTTGTTAGCTTATGAGATCTTGCATCATCTAATATCCAATAATTGTCATAATAGTTAATAGCACTCCCCTATTAATTTTAATTTTCTTTGTAAAATTTGATTTGAAATAAACATTAGCATTCAAAATCCCCCGGTTGTAAACAATGGAGAGCAAAGTTGTCTTTCTCATCTCTCATTGAAATTTTCATAAAATTTTCTTAATTTAATTTATCTGATTTTTTAATCTAATTTCAGTTTTTAAAAATAAAAATTTTATGAAAATTTCAAATAAATTATTTTATAAATAGTTTTTAATTTCAATAAATAAAAGAAAAAGCTCAATGCCTTTCTTATTTATAAATAGAGTTCAACTTTTATCTTATCAGCCTAATTCTTATTAATATCTATAAACAAAAATTACAATTTTTTCAAAATTAAATATGAAAATACATTACTTGAATATTACTTTAATTGTTGATAAGCCAAAACTGTATAATTATTATTAAATCCCTTGAATTTGCTCAAATTTTTTTGTATATAGCAAGATATGATATTGGTAAATGTTTCTGCTACAGTTTGAAACTATACTTGTCCTCACTTATGATAGCTTTTTTCACGTCCTTCATGTTCACTTATACAAAAATGATAGAAACAGACTACCCTTCTTTATGTTACATAAGTGTAACTTAAATAATGTTAGGTGCATCCATTATGAACAATGTTTTCTCCAATTGTAGCATTTTCTAGTATTTAAGAAAAAATCGAGAATATTCAGGTGCAATATAGATTTGAACAATGAAGCCAATTCTTCATCTCTTATTTCTCTGAAATTTGTCATACAATAAGTTACGTAAATCAACCAACTTATTACGCTCAGAAAGTGTGCATGTAGTTGTATAGACATTGATTTTGATATCTTATCTATGATATCTTGTCTGCCAGAATAACTTGACAATTAACAAGTAACTCATTGAAGTTCATACATTCCCTTTTCGATACATTGAAAGTGTGATCCGTAGTCAACAACGTTAAATGATGTGGACTATTATTAATGTAGTCTTAACATTATTATAAACTTATAAAAAAGAAGGAATAGTTATAACATACCTAAGCCAAACTTTAACATCCTGTTACTTGAATTAAGGTTAAAATGGTGTTTATTAGAGATTAATGAGAAGTTAGGAGGCATAATTCATGCTTATGCATAATGTGACATATACATACATGACATTATTGATCTTGCACATTACAATTATTTGTACATGCATTTATTGACATTTTTCGGGTATAATTAATTGTAAAAAAATATAATTAAAATGTGAATTGTGAATTATTTGAGCTGAAAATTTATTTAGAGACTATTAGTATTAATTCGAAATTTTTTGTAAATTTTAGAAAATTTCTGAAAATTTGAGATACATTTGGACTAGTAATTAATTGACAAATGGATCAATCATTGTGTGACAAATGGCATAGATAAATGAGCAACATTTGGCATGAGTAATTCATGGACAAATGGCAGCAATGATTGAGTGACAAATGGACTAGTAACTAGGTGACATTTGGTAGCTTATGTAAGGGATAAGTGGCTTACATGCTTAAAGACGTGCTATTATGTAAAGGATAAGTGACTTACATGCTTAAGGACATGTGTTATGTAAGGGATAAGTGGCTTACATGCTTAAGGACATGTGTTGAAATAATGTGGTGACATCTAGCACCTTACGTGTAATGTTTCTGCAGCATTGTTTCAACCTAGCTTATTCTTCTTCTCTTCTCATATCTCACCACAGAAACTTGCTTCTATCTCCCCTTTTTGTGTTTTTCTTGAAGCTATGCTAAATTACCACATAAATACATGCTTTTACCCTTCACAAAATAACTAAAGAGTCAATTGATTGTTGTTGTTTCATCATAGTTGAAAGTCATTTAATTCCATCTTGAATGTGTGATGATTCTGCATGTTTGGAGTACTGATTTAGAGTGATTTTTTAGCTGAGGTTACAACTAAACAAGTAAATAAAAGATTAGTGTTTATGACATGTTATAATAGAGAATGATTGATGAGTTTTGGATAAAAGTGAGGAAATGTGCTGGAATATTATGAACTAGAAAACTTTCACTGAACATGTTTCAATATTCTAATTATAACTTGATATGTGGATTTTTAAATGAGTTGATTCTTAATTCAAATTAAACTTGAGACATGCGTCTACAACTTTCTTGAAGAAGTCGAATTTTAATTTTGTCTCTAAGATTTTCAAAATTAGTATGTAATTGAGTCTTAGCTTAGATTGTAGCATTACCAAGGACATAAATCATGTCCTGCGATTATTGAATAAACTGTATTGATGTAGGCCGAATTAGACTGAGGTGTCTTCACCAAAGTTGTAGCTTATTCTCTTAGCTTTAAATTGGTATAAATTTTGTAATTTTTGGATACTGAAATTGAGAGATATGAGGTGTACAACGTGAATGCATGATCATCCATTAGCCAAATTTTCACATGTATATAGTCTGTGGTATTTTGAGCATAACTCATTGAATAATGAACCAAATTGAATGATCTTAGTATCAATAGAGACTTAATACATAGGAGAATAATTTGTTAGAAGGAAATGTCACCAAATTCCTTCACTTTCCTGATGAAATTAATTGTGCAAAATGGACCCGAAAGTGTACCTTTAAACAAATCTGAGTTAATCAATGGAATGTGAATATCCTAATGATTATTGTGACAAAATAAATGATAAGAAACTCGAAATTGTCATGAACATACATTGTACATATTTAGTATATATGAATGTGCATTAATGAATACAAAATTGTGCAATATTGTGATATGTGTATGTATTGTATGTATAGAGGAACGTATTGAGCGACAGCACCCAGACATTGCCTGAACTTCAAGACAATAACTATTTGGAGCATATTGTGAGTAACCTAAGATGGTCTCACCTTATTGTTTTGTACATTATTGAATTGTATTGCTATCTTATTGAACTGTACTAAATTGTGCTGATTGTGTACTAGATTCCGGATAATATTTATCCGAGGCATTTTGATACATAGAAATGATATTGGAAGTGCTGATTGAATGTGAATGCGTCTGCCTAAATGATTTTTTAATTCTTAACTGAAAAGTTGAATGACGAACCTAGTCCGATGACTACTGTTATTATGATTGATACTATGACTGTTGAACTGTCATCATATTTACAAATTAAAATTATTGAATTTGATTACTGAATTGTGGCATGCATTTCATTTCTAATGCATGTAATATAAAGGAGTTGTGACTGATGTTGCTACTGATGCTGTTACTAATAAGAGATTTAAGCTCCTGCATATGTGGTTCTAGCCTATGGCTCACTGTGATCAATGAGTCACTGACTGACTGACTGAACCCGATGCTTCGGCATACTGTTAAAAGCACACAGTCACAACAAGATAAAAATGAAAGTGAGTCTCATATATATAGTATTTGCATATGATTTGAATTCATTGAATGATTTACAAAGTTGTGTGAATGTTGTTATATGATCGAACTGTTTAACTGAGAAATGATTTATTTGCGATAGTACTTGATACTTGTCAAGTGGATTTGAGCTGTATGATTACATGCTATAGTTGATCTTATTTTATGACATAAGGGAACCATCGAGGATGGTTACTTTGCTAAGTTCGCAAAACTCATCAAAATTGTACCGTTGCTTTTTAGGTTCGAGAGTGAGACGACCTAGCTTCTAAGACTCCATAAAAGCATATTTTGTGCAACTGTTACAGTCAGTTTTTGGCTCAGAGGTCGGTCAGCTGGGATTGAGAACATAGTTGTTTCTTTCATGTTTATTGTATTCGGTGTGCACTTAGTTGTTTATGCTCATAGGATAATGTTGTAAAACATGGATGGTACTATATTGTATGAAACAATGTAAATTATAAATTTGATATAATGTGATAACATTTTGGGTTTAGAAAATGTATGATTGATGGCTTAGTGTATGATGCCATGTTATGTACAGTGAAGGTGAGACAGTTAACGTGTCATTTCTGTCAGGCATGTACACGTGTATCCGATGGACGCATATGCATATGTCAGTTGGGAATGGGGTATTACACAAACTTTGTATAAGAAAGAACGATTACAATCATGGTACGACTCTAAATTTATTATAAAATTTAATTTAGTTTATATCAATGTAAATAAAAATCAATTATTCCCTTATATTAAAGCTGAAATACGAGTAAGCCTTCTTCCATAGCATCCAATAACCACACATGAAGAGAGATTTGAGCTGGATTAGCAATTGCACCCGAAAATAATAAAATGGCACACAAAAATAATAAATGAATTATTCACCTTATTATTATAAATCAAGTTATTGAAATTTTCGAACAAAGTAAATAATTTATGATATTTCTCTCTACTTGTACTTATTTTGAATTTAAAATATAATTATTAAATAAGTTATAATTTAAGGAAGAAATAAAACAGTGGCAAAAATTAAAGAAATCTTTACTAGTGTTCATATTTTAGTTATTAATATATGCTTTAATTAAATTTATCTTTTAGTGAAAAACAACATGAAATAAGATATAATGGTTAATAATTTTGTATTCTTCCTTTAAAACCCTATTCAAAGAGGCAATTTTTATGTCCATTTGGTACAACTCCACATCATAAAAAGTCACCAGAGCCATAATGATTCTGAGTGAATCCTTCTTAGAGACTGGTGAGAAAGTCTCAACATATTCATAAATTTTTGCTATAGATTTGAATATCATCAAAATAAATAACCACATTTTTTTAATAAATGCACATAAAACATGATCCATTAATCTTATGAAAGTATTATGTGCTTTAGTTAATCCAACATGCATCACTAACTACTAATATAAATCATATTTTATTTTAAAGGTTTTATCTAATCATCACCTTCTTTCATCCTAATTTCATGATATCTACATTTCAAATTAATTTTTAAAAACACCCAAGAATCATATAACTCATTTAACATGTCGTTTAATATAAGAATAATAGGTTGATATTTCACTGTTATTTTGTTGATAACTCGACAGCTAACAAACATCTCTATAATCCATCCTTCCTATGAACAAGTAAGATTGGAACAACATATAGACTCGTAATTTTACCATAGTCATCAAATCCAAAGGATTGCATAAATAACTGTTATAACAAAGAGAGATCTATGAAAGCATACAAGTATTCCCTTAAATCACTTGATGGGCTAAGATTTTGGCCTCAGTATAAAGTCATTGAGGCATTAATAATAAGAAGAATGTTTATTTTTCCTAAAATAATATGAATGAGGAAAAACTTGAGTAGCCTAAAATTAGAAAAGGTACCAAATATGAAAGGAAAATGACTTGCACCAAATATGAACAACAGAGGCATGACTAAAGATTATTTAAAAAGGCATTATATATGAGAGCAATAATAATATCTTATTATAACTTATATTTTGCCTTTTTCCATCATCTAACTAATGATTATTTTTATGAAATATTGATAGGTGTTATGGTCGCATTAACATTTGTAGACAAAAATGGGAAATTCAAGCATCACTATCAGCGCACATGGCATCGACCAACATAATGCATGCACATGAATCATTAGATAATAGAATTGTTGGATCTTGTTTTTTTATTTATTTTATTT
>JAOTAX010000008.1:16628876-16640028 GCA_025629825.1 Erythroxylum guanchezii
TATGAATGTGACTTGAAATGTGAATGAATGTGAAAGTGGATATGGATAATGGGATTGGTTGTGATATGGATTCCGGACGGGAGGTCCGATGATTCTGAGTTTTGATTTGATTTTGGAAATTATAGAAGTGTGTTTAAACCATTTGCAGGTTTTTGGTTTTTTAAAAATACAGTCGTTATGCTGTCCGATTTTTGTAGGGTAGTATATGGATAAGTGTTTATTGGCAAAAGAAAAAGAAAAAAAATTAGAATAAGACAGATGTTTTGTTTTAGAGATGAGATTGAGATACTGCATGATTAAGAAAAATCAAATAAATTGAGTGTTTGTTTATGGATGAATTTTCAAAAAGGGAAATTGTTTTGATTTGTATGAAAGATGAATAAAATGAATAAAAAAAATTTATACCGGGTTTTCAAATTGGCTTAGTCTTAGGGATTCCAACGCGACCCTTTTGTTTTGTCAAAAAAGCTTACGTTCTCGGATGTCGGAAATTCGTTACGGTTCGATTGAACCGTTTGTTTGCTTCGTTTTCGATTTGTTTCCGATTAGTTTCGCTTCGAAATCCGTTCCTTCGATTTCCGCTTTCGCTTTGTGTTCCGCTTTATGATTTCCGATCCGTTCGTTTCGTTTGGTTCGTTTTTCGTTTTCTGTTTTCTGTTTGTTTTTCGGTTGGGATCCTGTCCCGAGATCGGGTCCCAACATTGAATATTTAATATTTTTATAAAGGGTAGGCTTTTAGACTTAACCTAGCCTAAATAGGCTTTAAAACATTTAATATTTCTCTAAAAAGGTTGGGTTTTTAAGCCTAATCCAACCCAATCTAATTGGGTCTAATTAAAGCTTGATTGAGTCTAAGCTTAGTCTAAGTTGCTTAGGCCTGATTGAGTTTTAAGTTGCCTGAAATATGATAGGACCTAGGTTTGGGGCAAGCCTCCCAAGCTTGATTTATCTTCAGGGCATGCTTAGTCTTTAAATAAAATTTAGGTCTGCCTAAGCCCATTCTAGCATGTTGCCATTGTTAATAATATCACTTTATCTAGCTTATGTATTGAGAGGGATGCAAAGAAGACAAGGCAATCACATTCAACCTTGAACTCAAGTCAAACTTGCTCTACATCTAATTGCAAAGTCTTTAAATAAAATTTAGGTCTACCTAAGCCCATTCTAGCATGTTGCCATTGTTAATAATATCACTTCATCTAGCTTATGTATTGAGAGGGATGCAAAGAAGACAAGGCAATCACATTCAACCTTGAACTCAAGTCAAACTTGCTTTACATCTAATTGCATTGTGATACAGTTGTGTGAACCAATTACATATTATAATTCTTTTTTCTTAGGAGTATCTTTGATATTTCTAAGAATGTACATATAATTACTTTTGAAATTTTAGATATCATATGTTTTATTTTTTGAAGCAATTGAAACCCTCAAGTATTACACATATTTATTCACTTACAATTGATTACAACATGACAACAATATTGAATACAACATTGATAGGTACATGTAATTACAAAAAATAACTTCGAACTTCATTACATAAGTTGATAATGTAATTTTTTTTCACCACTTATGGGTACATTTAAATCTAATAGAATATTCTTAACAAATTATCATAGTACAATATCAAACCTAATAAAGTTCCTTTGACTTTTCAATAAACAAAATTACAAATATAGTTATAAATATCACAACACATATTATATAGCTCAATAGCAATCTTTGCAATCTTCTTATTTCATAAATTTATATTTCATCATTTTAACTCCTATTAATTCATCATAGTATGCATCTCCTCCATACAATTACCGTCATTATGCATACCAACCTCCTCTTAACTTCTAGTTTTTAACCTTCAAACTTTTATTCATATCATTTAGTTGATTTATAATAAGTTTTTTCTTTTTTTTCAAAGTCTTTATCCATCCCTGTAAAAATTCACATCCCCCTTCCTACAAGTATATGATAACATAAAACTATTCATTATCAAATAACAACTACTTTATTGTTAACAGATAACCTACCTTATAATTAGGATATAAATAATATCTTATTCTAAGATGATCATCAGTCTAAGAATTCGTTAAAGGGGTTTAACTTCCACATCAATAAAAAGGATGCTTATCATATTGCTTTTGACTATTTCATGTTGATTTAGAAGAATTATCATCCATTATTCTTACCAAGTACCTATACCAAACAAATATCAAACATAAGTGATTTTATGAAATAACTAATATAATAGACATACAGAACATGTATAATGAGATATTACAAGAAAGTGATGAATTTAATGGGATATACGCAGTTAGTATGTAGATAGTAATAGGATACATCTAGTACATACTCCCTCCTGTTCAAAATAAAAGTCGTTTTAGAGGGATGCATACTTATTAAGAAAGTTAATGAAATGTTTGATATACCCTTATTAATTATATGTTGAAGTGTCTTGAAAATATAATTTGTGTAATCTGTGTAATTAAGATGTGAGAGAAATGAAAAGATAATTTTGGAAGTAAAATCATAAACATGCATGAAAAGTCACAAAAGACACTTATTTTGAATAAGTAAAATATCTCTAAAACGACTTTTATTTTGAATAGGAGGGAGTATATAATTATGGGTTATATCTAGTAAACACTCAATAATGAGATTCAAGTAGTATATACACCAACCCTAACAATGAAGTTAGTGGTGAGGTTTAGGTGTTTACAATACAGCATGTGACCACTATTAATTATCCTATGCTCAAAATAACTAGCAATTGGTCAGCCAATTATTGCTTAATCTATTTATAGCATAGGCTTTACCAAATTTCTCAGTAAACACTTTTACTTAATAAGCATATTAAAAGTAGTAGTTAGTGATGAATATGTCCATGTTCTATTCCATATGAATCAAGATAATTTATTTGAAGGCTTATATTTTTGTACTAAGAACCTCAATTTTTATATTCCTTACAAGCAAAAAGAACAATGCGAAGAAGCCACCAGATGTACCCTACGAAAAGATTTAAGGTGATATTGCTTCAATCTTTTGCGAAATTGACGAAGAAAAATGGGTCAGCTTAGCTTCAAATTTTGCTAAAGCCAAATAATCTCCAAGCTTCAATCATGCAATTGAAAATTAACCCACTACAATTAATTACCCAAGTGGCAACTCATTATATTCTTTCAAGACATCGACCTTGTTTGACAATCAACAGATTGCATTAGCTGTTAATTGATTCTATTAGCAATTAGCTGACAGTGGATTATATCAGCTAATTTGACCAGTAGATAATATCAATTGTTTATTAAAGATGTTTAATAAAATTAGGCCCTATTTGTTTCCGTTTCTTTTTTCCGTTTTTCATTGTGGTTTTCAAAAAAAACAAAAACAATTCATTAAAACACGTTTGGATGAGTATGGTTGTCGTTTCTTGTTTCTAATAATAAAAAACTGCAATAGTTACAGTTGTTTATTATTAGTTGTTTATGTGTAAAATGATTTATGAGGGCATGACTTAAAAAAATATTTTACATGGGTGACTTTGATAAATTGCAGATGGTTGTTGAAAAGATGAACATTTTAACCACGGTCTTTCTGAGATATAATAATGAGAAAATATTCTGCCCAAATTAAGTTATCTAAACATGGTGAATCAAGTTCAGATAAAGAATCAACGTTTGTGTATATTTGTACTACTGTTTGAAATAGGATTACTATATTTCTGTTTGTTCTGGTTTTTACAGGACCTTCATCTCAAGTTATTTAGAGAAATCATGTTCATTTATACTGTTTCATTATCCATGAGAAATTTAAGCAGCTCTTTTCATTTTTATTTCGGTTAAAGTCAACGTTCTCTTCCTAACATATGACTGGAAAATTATAGCTGGAATATCTAATAGAAGTCGTGAACACAACCTTTCATATGCATTCTAAAACAACTGTGAAAAACTCAAGATCCTCCTGTATACAACTTTTAACGTTACTGTATAAAACAACTGTGGAAGAACTCAAAGGGCACAATCGTACTTTCATATATTAAATTTGGGCCATCGGAGCAAAACGCTCCTAATTAATTGGCAGATTTAAAGCAATTCTTACTTTAAATCGGCCAATTAATTAGCAAATGACCAAACAACTTCATTAACATTTTGACGTATCAAACAGTTAAATACAATCAATCCATTAGAAAATTGGTTGATTTGTGGTTAACCAAACACGCCCATCAATAGCTTCAAATTGCAATGTATTTTAGTTACGTGGGTTTTTTCTAAATTTGGGTTTTACAATCTTCCGTAAGATTACAAAAGTATTTAATTATTCCTTATTTATATTGAGTTTGAGTTTGAGGAAAGTAAATGACCCATGTGTCATAGTTTGTAGTAGTAGGTGGTGAAAATGGTTTAAATACTAATTATTAAAAAAATTTGAGGTCCATTTGATAAAAGTTAAAGTTCAAAAGCTTAAATATAAAGTTAGTGAAATAAAATGAGCTTTTTTTTTCTCACTTTGTTAATATTTATTTGTCTTAAAATATGTTATTAATTTACATTTATATTAATTTGATTTTAAATGTATTTCAATCAGTATATCTTTAGTTTCTCCAGATTGAATTAGTACAAGAGACAAATGGATCTCCGAACAAACGAACGTCCTCTTTGTCACTGCTTTCTAAATAGGATCACTGGATCCATTTCCACTTATCAAACTCCCTCTTCTCAAATGTTCACAATCTGATACGCAACCCCCTGCATCCACTCCCCCAACCGTCAGATTCCACAATGGAGCCGGACGTCAGCATCGAGACGTCCTCCATGATCCGCATCGCGGTGCTACCAATCGGCACCGTCCCACCCAACCTCCTGCGGGACTATTACTCCATGTTTCTGCGCCACCACACCATCGCCCTCTCCGCGATTAGCTCCTTCTACACCGAGCACCAAAAATCACCGTTCGCGCACCAGCCATGGGACACCGGTTCGCTCCGCTTCAAGTTCGTCCTCGGAGGCGCCCCGCCCAGCCCCTGGGAGGACTTCCAGTCGAACCGGAAGGTCCTCGCCGTCATAGGCGTTTGTCACTGCCCGTGCTCGCCGGATCTCGACTACGTCATCGATCAATTCGACGCCGCATGTAGAAGTTATTCTTCGGCTTTAGTTCATCGTTGCTTCGCTTTCTATCCTTGTGATTCTCAGGTAGGATAAATTTGAGCTTTTTGTGATTGGACCTAAGCTTTTGGCTAACTGAAGATAAATTTGAATATTTTGTATCCCAGCTCGAAGATGGAGGTACCAAGGGAGAAAGCCTCAGGTTGTTTCCACCAGCTGACCGCCAAACGCAAGAGATCCACTTGCAGACTATGATGCAAGACATTGCGGCGTCGTTGTTGATGGAGTTTGAGAAATGGGTTCTTAAGGCGGAATCCGCTGGAACTATTCTTAAGACACCGTTAGATTCTCAAGCGAGTCTCAGCTCAGAGGAGGTTTATTCTTAGGTGTCTTGAGGATTTTTGGATCAGCATTTTTTATTCTTTTGATTACTGGAACATCTGTAGTTGGATTGTTCTTCCATGGACATTGTATTCAGCGACTTGGTGAAATTGCAGGTGATCAAGGCCAAAAAGCGGAGACTTGCACGGGCACAGAAGACAATTGGTGATTATTGTCTACTGGCAGGGTCACCTGTCGATGCTGACGCCCATTATTCTACTGCATTAGAGCTCGCAAGATTGACTGGCGATTTCTTTTGGTATGCTGGGGCACTGGAGGGTGGCGTTTGTGCACTGTTGGTATGTACATTTAGTTGAGTAAGATCATGTAATCTTTTGTAATTGGTTTTTGGTATTTCATAGCTACCAGGCAGTCACTGAGGAAGTCATTTTCTTGTGTCATCAGATAGGCAGAATGGGTCTAAGGGATGCAGCTTTAGAGGATGAGGTCAGGTATCGCTACAGCAGTGTGATATCACATTATAGGAAGTCATTTATGCAAGATAATGCTCAGAGGTATTTGTTGTTCCAGATTAGTTGATCAATTGTGCATAGTGATGCTATTTCCTTATTTCCCTCTGGAAGAAACTGGTTTTGATGTATATGTTGATCAGCTTACTTCTGGCTCTGCATAAAATTTAGCTGTTAAGCTAACCTATCCTGTCATCTAGTCTGCTTTCTTAGTGTTATTAAGTGGAGACATTTTCCCACCTGACATCTGTTAAACACTGCTTAAATATTACTATTGTTGTAAACAACTATTCACCACCTAAGCACAATTTATTTACAATGATTCTTGGTGCTATTTAAATATTTGTATGGACCATAATGACCATTCTCAATTTATCCAAATTTCTCAATTATTGGTGCTAGTAGTGCTGGAAATGGTTAAATTATGTTCTAAGCTTCAAATAGAAACGGCTGAAGGGGAGATTCAAACATTATTTCACCTTTGAGACATCCCACCCCCACCCCTGAAAAGGATAAAGAGAACCGATTAATTTCTTATTTTTTATATAACTGAGTTACTAGATATTGTCTTAGAGGATCCCCATCTCCCGTGGATAATGTTGACTGTTGATATTATGTTTTGTTTGCAGGGTATCACCATTAAGCTTTGAACTTGAAGCTACATTGAAATTGGCTAGATTCCTTTGCAGGTAAGCTTTAGCACATGACATCTTTTTGGAGTGTCTATATTCACAAATGAGTTTTCCAGAATGGGCACTTTTAACTCCAACTGTATAGAGTTAATCAAGTGTAAGGCTTTCTTCCTTGGTTAGGTTGATGTGGTGAAAGACACTGAATTTGCTTGTCTAGTTTTTTTTTTAAAATATTTTTGATCCTGGAAGGGGTTCAAAATTCTGTCCTTTTTTTTTTATCCTTATATATCTTCATAATTTGCTCAACTTATACATCTACATATTTCATGGCCTACCATTATTTTTATTGACTGAAAGTAGTTCTAGTTGAAATGGCAGACTTACTGCTCTACTTCAGCCAATACTTAATGATTGTAAATGGCAATTAGTCCTCCATATTATAATTTTTCATATGTGGACATTCCTATATAGATTGTGCTTTGACAAAGAAGTGCTTGCTGCAATGTTATCCGTTTCCTTTTAGAAATACTTAAGAAGTGCATTGCCTAACAGCCACCTTTTTTCAGGAGAGAGCTGGCTAAAGAAGTGGTAGAGTTGCTGACTAGTGCTGCTGATGGTGCAAAATCTTTAATTGATGCCAATGATAGACTCATATTATATGTTGAAGTTGCTCGTTTGTTTGGTACTTTGGGTTATCAAAGGAAAGCAGCCTTTTTTTCTAGGCAGGTAGCTCAGTTGTATCTGCAACAAGATAATAGACTGGCTGCAATAAGTGCTCTGCAAGTTTTGGCAATGACCACTAAAGCATATCGCATCCAGAGCAGAGCATCACTATCCAATGTGAGTATTCAAGTTGTTAAAAACTGTAAAGAATGTCTGTCTAATCATATCAATTGGAAATGCATCCAAAACTGATCATGTTTAGGTCATATGTGAAATAACTTTACTTGATGAGTTTGTCAGAAATTAAGCAATCAATGATTTCTTTCAATCCTTTGATTTTCCCTATGTGCTATATCATGTAAGCAGACAGAAACAAATCACTCAGATATCGGAAAATTTCATCACCAGTCAGTGGTCTCCTTATTCGAGTCTCAATGGAGCATGTTGCAAATGGTTGTACTTAGGGAAATACTGTTATCTGCTGTTCGTGCTGTCGATCCTCTGGCTGCATGGAGTGCTGCTGCCCGACTCATAAGATCATATTATCCCTTAATAACACCAGTAGGACAGAATGGTCTAGCCAGTGCACTTTCTAATGCAGCCGAGAGGCTGCCTTCAGGGACTCGATGTGCTGATCCTGCCTTACCATTTGTAAGGTACCTGCTTTCTTCATTATCTTCTCTGTAAATAATTTTCATTTTATACTTTATTTTCCTTTTGCTTTGGTTGTATGTGAATTTGTTAGTTTTTCTTGCTATTTCTAAGAATGATTTTTAGCTAAAATGTCCTTATTTGGGTTATCCATTGACAAGGAGAGTTAACCATCAACCATTACTTTTCACTTTAGTTGTATAAGTTTGTAATCTATTGCTAGCTACTTAATTCTGTCAGGTTGTATTCTTTTCCTCTTCATCATTCTCAAATGGACATTATAAAACGTAACCCTGCTAGAGAAGATTGGTGGGCTGGGTCTGCTCCTTCAGGGCCTTTCATTTATACACCTTTCAGCAAAGGTGAGCCAAATGACAGCAGCAAGCAGGAGTTAATTTGGATTGTTGGAGAACCAGTCCAGGTTCTGGTTGAGTTGGCAAACCCATGTGGCTTTGATTTAAGGGTTGATAGTATATACCTATCAGTGCATTCTGGAAATTTTGATGCATTTCCGGTTAGTGTGGATCTTCCACCTAATTCCTCAAAGGTGATCACCTTATCTGGAATCCCAACTTCAGTTGGACCTGTTGCAATTCCAGGGTGTATTGTTCACTGTTTTGGTGTGATTACGGAGCACCTTTTCAAGGATGTTGACAATCTTCTCCTTGGTGCAGCACAAGGACTTGTTCTTTCTGACCCTTTCAGATGCTGTGGCTCTGCTAAGTTGAAAAATGTATCTGTTCCAACTATTTCTGTAGTACCATCGCTGCCTTTACTGGTTTCACATGTTGTAGGTGGTGATGGTTCCATAGTGTTATATGAAGGCCAAATTCGCGATGTTTGGATTAGCCTGGCTAATGCAGGCACAGTCCCAGTTGAGCAGGCACATATTTCGCTCTCAGGGAAAAACCAAGATTCAATTGTGTCAATACCATATGAAACCCTGAATTCTGTGCTTCCATTGAAACCTGGTGCAGAGGTGATCCTTCCTGTCGCCTTAAAGGCCTGGCAGCTTGGGCCAGTGGACACTGATCTTTCTTCTGGTAAGGGTGCCTCTGGAAGCTTGGGAAGGCAGCTGAAGGACACTAGTAGCCCTACCCTGTTGATTCACTATGCAGGTTTTTCATAATAGTTATACTATTGCATCTCTCTATCTCTGTTTGTCTGTATGCATGTTTATGTTGCTAGAATGGAAAAGTGTAATGGGAATTGAAATCTTTATCTTGCTCTTTAATTAGTCTTGCAAATGTCCTATTGCGTCTCATAAGTTAGTTGCACAATGAAATTGGAAGCTGAGGCAACATTATCATTTCTGCATTATGTGCCATGTCCCTTGTGGACAATAAAATCTGTGAACCCTTGTTCTATTAACAAAATAAAAAAGTGGGTTTGGAAATCTAATTGGCTTTTGGTTAGTAGCATCTTGGAATTGAATTTTATTATGGACTTGTAATTAATTCAGGTTTTGCACTTCAAACTCTGATAATATGCTTGTTTATATTCATTAACTTTGTTTTGGAAACTGTGCTTAGAATTAGAAATTTTGTTGTGAGTCTACTTATCATGGCAGCTTGTTCATTTTTGTTTTCTATATTTTTGGATTATTCATGATGTTCTTATTGTTCATCGCTTATTGTTCGTTTCTTTCGTTAACCTTTTCACAATTTCCTAGGTCCATTGACAGATTCTGGGGATCCACCAGCCAAAGGGACTACTGTGCCTCCTGGTAGACGCTTAGTAGTGCCCTTGCAGATATGTGTTTTGCAAGGTTTGTCCTTTGTAAAAGCACGCTTGCTTTCAATGGAAATACCTGCCCATATTGGTGAGAATCTTCCAAAACCAATTAATGTGGAGGATAGACTTTCTGTAGAATCTGTTAATTCCCAGGTAAAGATGGATCGATTGGTGAAAATTGATCCTTTCAGAGGAAGTTGGGGGCTTCGTTTTCTGGAATTAGAATTGTCAAATCCAACTGATGTTGTATTTGAAATTAGTGTCTCCGTGCTGCTGGATAGCAATGAGCATAAACTTTCTGGTGATCAGGTTCCTACTGAATATAGTTGCCAAAAAACAAGAATTGATAGGGATTACTCTGCGAGGGTATTAATACCACTTGAACATTTCAAGTTACCTATTCTTGATGGTTCCTTTTTGATGAAGGATTTTGAACCTGAGGGTGGTGGTGCTATTGGCAGAAAGTTGAGCTTTTCAGAAAAGAATACCAAGGCTGAACTAAATGCTTCTATTAAGAACCTTATTTCCAGAATAAAGGTCAGATGGCAATCAGGTCGAAACAGCTCTGGGGAGTTGAATATTAAAGATGCAATACAGGCAGCACTCCAGACATCTGTTATGGATGTGTTGCTACCAGATCCATTGACGTTTGGCTTTAAACTTGTTATAAGTGACGCTCCACTAGAATCCGACGTGCCCGTTAACTCTTCTGGATCCAGACGTTCTGTTTTGGCACATGAAATGACTCCTATGGAGGTTTTGGTTCGTAATAACACGAAGGAAATTATAAGGATGAGTCTTAGCATTACTTGCAGAGATGTGGCTGGTGAGAATTGCGTTGAGGGCACAAAGGCAACCGTCTTATGGGCTGGTGAGTTATTGTGATGATGATGATGTATACATCCTTCCAGTGTTTTTTTAATTATTTTTTTTCTTAATCCCTTTTAACTCATCAACATGATACATGGATGTTGGATAATCTTATTGAGAATTAATGGTTCATGTTAACAAACTTTCGATGCATAACATTTACCTGCACTGTTAAGCAAACGGCTTGTCAGATCCATGTCTGATATGAAAATGTTAGCAGGTATTTTAAATGGTATCACTCTGGAAGCTCCCCCACTTCAAGAATCTAAGCATTCATTCTCTCTGTACTTTCTTGTCCCTGGTGAGTACACTTTGGTAGCTGCAGCTGTGATTGAAGATGCAAATGATGTGCTTCGAGCTCGAGCAAAAACCAATTCACCCGACGAGTCAATATTCTGTCGGGGCCCCCCCTTCCATGTTCGTGTCATTGGAACTGCCTGAATAATATACTGATAATGTCATATTGTAACTTTAGTGTATGCGAACCATTACTGTTTTTGTGGATGATTATCGTAGCCGCCATTATTTGCCTATTCCCTTCTTTTACCTTTTCTGCCAAGCCTTTGTTTTAGTATTAGCCCCCTGTATGGTTGATGTCCCCGGAGACGGGGACAGATGACAGGACAAAATAATCCTGTCTCCGATGATGTTTGGT
>JAOTAX010000008.1:16640128-16654486 GCA_025629825.1 Erythroxylum guanchezii
TTTTTGTTCCGTTCCGTCTCCGGAGATTCTGTTCCGTTCCGTCTCCAGCTATCGGAGACAGCAACCATACAGGCAGTAGTAGTTGTGTGTCGACAGTGAGAGGTGTTCAAGCTGATAACTGTGTGGTGTACACTTACTGTTATCGTATAATATGTTTCGAGACCACATGGTGAGTTTTTGGAACGGAATAAGCGTTACAAGTCCAACTAAAAAATAAACCTCAAAGGCACTTAAAGTTTTTCTATCCGAGATTATTATTTTTAGGAGTTTTACTAGATTTAATATTTATTTTTCTATTTTTTGAAAAACTTTAGTAATATTACAGACTTCTCTTTCAAATTTAAATTTATGCTGTAATTCAAAAATTAATGGTTTTGTTAGGTTGGGTAACCACCAGAACCTTGTAATATTTTCGTGAGAAATAAACCCTTCAACACTTTTTCTAAACTTCAGATGATATATATTTTGTGATAGGGATATAAAAGGCCATAAGATGAGAATCCAATCTTTGTTCCGATCTCTCTATTCAACTACAGTATTTCGGCTTTCTTGAGCTCCAAGCATTGAAAAGCTACCGCTTGGCGGCCATTATTGGACCGGGTTGGAGCATCCTGCTTTCGATAGGGTGTTTCAATCCTACCTCTTCAGCGGCCATTATTGAAGTGGGTTGGAGCACCTGCTTCCATAAGGCGTTTTAATGCTGTGTCATTTAATATGGTCCATATATTAGTACGGATTTTATAAAAACTTGTGGATAAAACTTAATAGAATAAGGTAAGAATTAGTTAACAGGAACAGAAAATTTGATTTTGGTTGAACCTACTCTGCATATTATATTATTATGATAGTTTGGATTCAACTTTTAAATATTATTTTTTCCTTTGTTTTTCTTGAAGTGGATCTAATCAACATAAAGGAGGAATGAATTTGTGATCTGCTTCAACCTTTATTACCGAAGCCAATGAAGAGGGGATTTGTCGTAGGGGATTTGGTGGTTTGCTTCCGAGAGAATAAATGATTATTTTGGATTACGCGGCAACAAATCGGCTCTTCTTATTTTGTTGTCCTCCAGGAGCGGCGGATTCCTGAAAATCTCGGTATCAAAGGACAAGCATGGATTGGATGACAAACTTCCCAGAATTGGTTGCCTTTTGTCTTTACCCATCTGCATTTATAACTTTATATGTCAACACATTAAAAACCTTTAAATATAATATTGACTGTGACATGTCATTGAGAACTGCTGATTTTGATGGGTGGTTGATCGGCCTTCGTCATTCTTTAATGTCATTAACAAGCCTTAAATTGGATTGGGAGGCATTTTCAAGTGGAGGGAACAAAAGGAAACGAAACAAGTAAAAAGAAAAGGAAAAAACAGATGTTTATAGTAATCGATAAGGAGAACATACTAGTTTCAGTACCATATTATAACTAGCTTTAGTTCAACTTCCTGAATTGGAAAGTGTTCTAAGGAAAATAAGAGTTACGGTGGTCAACATTTTTCACATTTTTTTGTGATAATAATGGGACGTATCAGATTTTAAGGTACAACTTTTAAATTCATTGTCAAAGAATAATTGATAATTTAAAGTTATATATACAAAAGATAATCGACTACTTCAAGAAGTTCCATAATTAAAAAAAAATCTGCATAAAAGAGATAACGGCTTATTCTTTAACTAGTAAAATTCAATCAAATAAAAGTAACCATTTGATTAATATTGTATATGATGTTTACTAAGATCATGCTTCTCTTTATTTCAATTTCTAAAATTGGTACCAAAGACGTATCAACAATACATCTTAATTATGAATATTATCTAGATAAATTGAAATTAAATTTGTGTTGTTTTTTCGTTTAAGTTATATATGGTGATCCTCAAATTATGATAATGACTAAATTTAATACAAAGAGAAAAATATTAACCATATTGATTATGTAAATCAACGCTATGTAGATGATATTCTTTTTTTTTTTTTTGCCCCTAAAATCATGTAAGCATGAGGTAAGTAAGAATTTGTGTTTTACTTTGTTATGGAGTTCCAAAAAAAAAAAGATTGCACAAATTGTATCAAAAAATTTTGTGTTTCAATTATGGCTATTGCATCAAAGAATATAGTTTAAACTCAACAAGGATGAAAAATTAAATGGTGACAATTATAAAACTTGGAGTATGAAAATCTAATGTCTCTGGGAGTAAGAGACTCTCAAACTATTAAACATAACTATGGTTGTTTCTAAGGAAGATAATATTGGCCCAACACAAAAGGGACCCTTAACATAACTGGTTGTTTCAGAGGCTCAATCTGCTTTTATTCCGGGTAGATTAATTACTGATAATATTCTTGTAGCTTTTGAATTAATTCATGGGATGAAAAGAACTACGAGTGGTGTTAATAGTCTAGCAGCCCTTAAGATTGATATTAGTAAAGCCTACGATAGGGTGGATTGGAGGTTTATGAGAGCTATGTTGGTCACTCTAGGCTTTGAGGATAGATGGGTGAATTTAATGATGTTGTGTGTTACTCATGTCAGCTATTCTGTTCTTTTTAATGGTTCAGAAATTGGGCCTATTAAGTTAGAAAGAGGGTTGAGACAGAGGGATCCTTTATCGACTTATCTTTGTATTATTTGTGCGGAGGGTTTATCGGTATTATTGAGTGAAGCTGAGAGGAGAGGTTTAATTTATGGTTGTCGGACTAATGTTTGTGGACCTAGAGTATCTCACCTCTTGTTTGCTGATAATTCCATCTTTTTCTTTAAAGCCACAGTATGGGAGAGTGATAGTTTGAAGAATATTTTGAAGTATATGAGAAAGCGTCTAGTCAATCTGTGAATTTTCAAAAATCTGGGATTTTCTTTAGTCGTAATATGGTTGAGGAAGTGAGGGATAACATTTGTGAGATTTTTGGGGTTCTCATCTTTTAACCAAGGTTGATATTTGGGGCTTCCTTCCATGATAAGAAGGAGTAAAAAGGATACTTTTGGTTTCTTGAAAGATAGATTTTGGAGGAGGATTAGTGATTGGAGGAACCGGTTTTTATCAAGAGCAGGAAAGGAGGTGTTGTTAAAAACGGTTGTTCAAGCGTTACCTACTTATTGCATGTCGATGTTCTTGCTCCCTGTGTCTTTATGTGATGAGCTCCAAAAAATGATGAATTCATTTTAGTGGGGTATGAAGAGTGATGGGGAGTAAAACATACATTGGTTATCTTGGGATAGAATGTGTGGTGCAAAGAGTCATGGAGGTATGGGATTTAGAAATTTAAACTGTTTCAATATTGCTATGCTAGGCAAACAAGGATGGAGATTGCAATCAAGACCCAACACTCTTTTATTTAAAATTTTCAAGGCAAAATATTTTCCGAGAGGGGATTTTCTTTCAGCTCATAAGGGGTCTAACCCGAGTTTCACATGGAAGAGTGTGATGAAGTCTAGAGAGCTATTGAAAAGTGGTTTAATATGGAGAGTGGGTATCGGGGATAAAATTAAAATTTGGGAGGATCCTTAGGTTCCTAATCTTAATGAATTCAAGGTGAGGAGTGGTGTGGGTGATAGAGGTAATTTGGTGTTGGTGAAAGACCTGATGATGATAGATAAGATAGAATGAGATGTGAATAAAATTATTGAGATTT
The DNA here is from genome assembly GCA_025629825.1 of Erythroxylum guanchezii. Lineage (NCBI taxonomy): Eukaryota > Viridiplantae > Streptophyta > Magnoliopsida > Malpighiales > Erythroxylaceae > Erythroxylum > Erythroxylum guanchezii. Next base: position 16,643,765 of record JAOTAX010000008.1, read on the forward strand.
TTAATGTGGAAGAGGTTATAGCTATTCTTAGTATTCCTTTAGGTGTGGGGAGCAAAGAGGATAAACTGATATGACACTATGACAACAAGGGTTTATATTCAGTCAAATCGGGTTATCATAGGGGTTATAATATATGGGGAGGTAATGGTCATTTCGTGGATGGGGATTATTGGAAGAGAATTTGGAATCTTAATATCCCTCCTAAATATAAAGAATTTCTTTGGAGGTTAATGAGGGATATTATTCCTACGAAGTCTAAGCTTTGGAGAAGAGGAGTTAATCTGGAGATAACCTGTGTGCATTGTAGGGAGGTGGAAGATGTTGACCACATGTTTTTAAGGTGTCATTATGATGGTGGAGTTTCGGACAATTGGGGAAAATTAAGAAACTCTAGTTTCAATTATTTTTTAGATTAGGTGGTTCACCTGATTAATAGAGAAGATAAAAAGAATACTGAGTTTTTTTTGTTCTATTTTATGAGGTATTTGACACTCAAGAAATGAATTATTATGGAATAATTTTCTCATTCCAGCTTGGGTTCTTGTCAAAAATGCTACTAATTATGTTGAAGAGTGGCAAACAGCAAATGCTTTATCTAAAGCTTCTCACTTGATCAACGCAGGGGCTGATTTGGTGACACAAAATAATTCAAGAATGGTGAGGTTGTTGTGGGGTCACAGTGGTTTTGCCATGTTGATGCTGCTATCTTTGATAGAATGGGACAAGTGGGTCTTGGGTCTATTTTTAGGGAAAGTAATGGAACTTTTGTGAAGGCAATTTCCGATTTTATTCTAAGCTGGTTGGAGGTGAAGTGCGCAGAGGCAGTGGCTTTGAGATAAACTCTTTTATGGGCTGACAATAATTTGTCATCACAAGGCAATGTTTTCATATATGCACAACTGGTTTTCTTGGCTTTGAATTCAGAGGAGGTTGATTTTTCTGAGTTTGGTTCTATTATTCAAGATTATGTATCCATTTTAATTCGTCTTCGAGATATTTTTGTTCATTGGATCAAGAGACAAACGAATTTGGAAGCTCATGCTTTAGCTCGTCTTTCAAATTCTTTTGCTAGTTTATGTATTTGGGACTTATTCCCAGACTTTATTGCTTCTTCTTAATATAGTGAAAAATTAAATGGTGACAATTATGAAACTTGGAGTATAAAAATCTAAAATGTCTCTGGGAGTAAGAGACTTTCGAACTATTAAACATAACTATGGCTGTTTCTAAGGAAGGTAATATGACCCAACACAAAAGGGACTCTTATGCTTATGAAACATAGAGGGAAAAAAAACTTATTGGCTTGTATTATATCGCTAAGCAGTATGGATAACAATATAATACATGAGTTTCGAAAATATAAAAATGTTTAAGGACATGTGGTCTGTTTTGGCTATACATTTTGGAGGCAACTTAGTAACCAAAATGAAGTTATTCACTATTAAGTTTTACATATGTAAGAGGCAATCAGATCACACGATGCAAAAATAAAAAACAAAAATTAAGACACATGTCAAATATGATAAGTGAGTTGTGTTACGTTGGTCATGAATTATCAAATAAGCAACAAGGGTAAACCGTGATTAGTTTGTTACCTCAAATTTGGGAGCATATGAAGATTCATCTAATTCATAATGAGAACATCAAGATGATGAAAGATGCTATAAGGAATTTCATACTAGAAAAAGAACATTTTGGAGCCCCCAAAGTATCTTACGAGATATATACAGTTGGTTATAACTCACATAAAATTATGAATTGGAAGCATAAGCATCATAACAGATCCAAATGGAAAAAAGGAAAAGAGAAATACCCACTTTACTCATAACTCAAAGAAGGTAAAGAAGAATCAACATGGAACAAGAAAACATCTTTTTAAAAATATTACATGAAAAGAGGTAAGTGTTTTGATTGTGGCGATAAGTTTCACTTTGACCATGATTGTAGCACACCCAAAACAAATGAAATCTTATTATATAGACATTTATTATGTGAATATCTCTTGTTCTATTTTTCTAATTAAATCATATCCTTTGTGGATTGTAGATTAGAGAACATCCAACCATTTAGCAAAGGATAGAGATGCCTTCAAAAAATTTTGAAAAATTCATATAGAACACAATGAATTTATGTAAAACACAACTAAAGAGTTGTTATAGGGAATTGGAACCTGTAAATTAGACATGCTTGATCCTTAATCTCTAATCCTATATAAAGTGTTGTTTGCTCTAAAGATTTAATAAAATCTTTGTTCTATATTGGTATTAATTAGATTTGGTTTTGATGTAAATTTTCACGATGGTGGTATGGATTTATATCTAAAAACCATTTGTTATGGTCATGGATTTTATGTTGAGTGGTTTTATCATTTTGGATATCATTTATTCAAATAATTAACATTATTTATTCCTTGTTTACACCTTATTATAATTCTAATAATGATGCAATTTTGTGACATGCTAGATTATGTCATATTAGTCAAAATTGAATAAGTCGATTAGCTAATGAAGACGTATTAAGTGATTTACATCAAGTAAATCTACTTATCTGTGGACATTATTTAGCTAGTAAAATGACAAAAAAGTCATTTCGAAAGGGAGCATGCGTTTCATATCTATTGCAATTGATTCCTTTGGATATATGTGGTCCAATGAATGTAAGGGCACGTTAAGGGACTATATACTTCATCACTTTCATAGATGACTATACTCGATATAGTCATGCCTATTTGACCTCTCAGAAATTAAAAGCATTAATTTGTTTCATAAGTATGTGAATTTGATATAGAATTAATTAGATAAGAAAAGACAAGTATTAAGAACTGATCAAGGCCAAGAATACTTATTTGCTAAGTTCAAGATATTGTGTGATGAAAAAGTAATAGAAGGCAATTAACTATTCCTCTAACCCCACAACAAAATAATATTATGGAAAGACGTAACAGAATGATACTAAAAATTGCTAGTTCCATAATGGCACAAACATGTTTGTCAATCACTTATTGGGGTGAAACATTGCTTATAGTCACTTGTGTACTTAATCGAGTGCCCACGGATTCAATTACAAACATTTTGTATAAGTTGTGCACATGAAGAGAACTTGACATTGAACATCTAAGACCATGGAAGCATGTTGCCGACGTTCATGATATCTCTCACAAGTATATGAAACTAGACTCAAGAGAGAAGAAAAGTATCTTTATTAGATACTATGAATGCTCAGAAGGATATATTTTCATCAGTTAATGAGGTAATGAAGGTTTAACTGAATTTAAATAATAAGATAGAAATGACCTATTTCTATATAAAATTCTTAATAAAAAATGATTCCATTACGAGGAATCATAAAGAAGGACTTTATCCGTGTACAAGTAGTTTAAAAATTGAAGAATTAACTCAAGTTTAATTAAGGTTATAACCCACTGAAAGTTTACCTACTGTATCTGATCCAAGCGGAAGTAATTAAGATGGTCTTGAATTTGTTTCTTATGAATCACATATATGTCATAATCGTGGCATAGCTTCTCAACGTCATTTTGAAATAAAAGGATAAACTTACATGATTATCTCATAAAAAGATGATGAGCTAAGGAATGTACATAAGCCAAAGAATGGATGAATAAGCTTAAATTAAATATGGCACTTGGTTTATCTCCTTATTGAAAAAATGGGTTCTCAAAATAAAACTAAGCGTTGATGGCACTATCATAAGATACAAAGCATGCTTCATGATGAAAGGATATGCACAACAGGAAGAAATTGATTATAACGAGACATTTTCACTTGTTATAAGGTTTGCTTCAATTCATCTAGTTTTTGCTGTAGTAGTCAATTAGATATTAAATTACATCAAATGGATGTAAATACTACTTTTTCTAACTAGAGAATTATAAAAAGAAATCTATATAGAACAATATATAGGTTTTACTGAGCAGGCCAAGAACATAAAATATAACGATTATTAAATCAATTTATGTTCTGACACAGTCCTCAAGGCAGTGGCACATTCTCTTTCATAACATAATTATTCCGTATGAATTTTGTATGCTTGATGAAGACAAATGTTTATATATTAAGAGATCCAAAAATAAGTTTGTGATTTTATTTTTATATGTGAATGACATTTTAATTGCTTGTAATGACTATGAGTTTGTCAAGCAAATCAAAGAGTATTTGTCATCTAAATTTGAGATGAAAGACATGGGTGAAGTTGCATATATTCTTAGAGTTAATATTTCAAAAGATTATTCAAAGAGATTATTGTCACTTTCTAAAGCGACTTATATTCAAAAGATTTTAGAACGATTCCATATACAAGAATACAAGAAATGGATAATCTTATTGCTAGAAATGAAGGTCCTAACAAGAAGTTTTACCTATGTACATTAAAAAAAAGGGAACAAATGAAGAAAATTTCCTATTCTATTTCAATTAGAAGTCTCGTATATGTTGTGGTGTATATAATGCTAGATACTTGATATATTATTGGAATATTGAGCAGATATCACTCAAACCTAGGATAAGTACATTGCTTTAACCTAGGATAAGTACATTGGAAAGCAATAAACAGAATATTGAAATTTCTAAAATGTACTATTAATTATACATTATATTATCAATGCAACGACCTACGTATACAAATTCAGATTGGAGAGGATATTTAGATAAGAGAAAACATCTATGGAATTGTTTTCTTACTCAATAATAGTGTTATATCATAGAAAAATAAAAAAAATAATCATAAATTGCCTTATCTACAATGAAAGCTAAAGTTATAGGCTGTGTTTGGTTAACAGCTTTTCAGCTGTTTATTAGCTGTTTGACTCAAATAAACTATTTGACCTATATTAAAAAGCTTTTTGGTTGTTTGGTGAAGAGTTGATTGAGTTGGCTGATTCAACCACGTGAGCTATTTTTTCACAAGCTCGTCTAATGCAGCGTTTCGATTCAGCTGATTCATTTATGACCGTCTTGCCCCTGCCACTCTCTGATTCATTTCTCATTTGGCTCTCTCTGGCTTCTTTAGAGCTTAAGGATCCGCGACAGCTACAAGCACTCTCGCGAATCTTCTGGGACTTGGTTGATATTTAGGCCACTTGCGACGACTTCGTTTTCTCTTTGTTCTTCAGCTACCAGCAAGAGAAAGGTCGGCACTTTTCTCTTTATATCTCTTTCTTTCTCTGTATCATTTTGTCGTTGTTGTTTCTCTTTGCGTTTTTGGGTGAGTATCCGTTTCTGGGGATATGGGGAGTGGAAGAAGCGACTTGAAAATTGACGAGGTTGGATCTTTTTTCTTCATTTGCTTTCAGTGGGTTTTGTGTATGGATTTTAATGTTCTATTTTCTCGTTGATTGGTGCTTGTTTATGATATCTAATTTAAAGAGGATTCTAGGGTTTTAATAATGTCGATTCTTGGATTGGTTTATCATGATTTACTGTGTTAATCGATATACACGAGGAATATAGATTTGGTTTATCTCTGGTCTTTTCTCAATTTGCTATACGGTTGTTCTTCCATTTAAGCTCCAAATTATGAAATCGTTGTTTTATATGCCATGTTTGACTGTGATATCAGTTCAACTGTGAGGGTTAAGCGATGCTGATATTAACCTGTCTTGTTTTTTGTTACAGATTTTGGCTATTTAGATTTAAAGAAATGGCAACTGGGTTTGGGGAATCAACTAACATGTCACCTGAAAGCTCATGTTTCTGGGGCACCAACGTTGATGAAGCAGGTGATTTTGAATGCAATATTTGCTTCGAATTAGCTCAAGACCCAATTATGACCCTTTGTGGTCATCTCTACTGTTGGGCTTGCCTGTATAGATGGTTAAATCATCACTCCTAGTCACATGAGTGCCTAGTTTGTAAGGCTCTCATTCAAGAGGAAAAGTTGATTTCTTTTTATAGAAGAGGCAAAACACAGGCTGACCCTCGCTCCAAATCTTATCCTGGTATTGATATTCCTAATCGCCCAGCTGGGCAAAGGCCTGAAATTGCTCTTCTGCCTCAATCAAATTATTTTCCGTATCATGGGTTTGGGTTGATGGGAGGAAGAGGAAATTCCCAACTATTGAAATGTTGATCAGAAAGAGGGTTACTCCCCCAACTGAATTGGACGATTGCCACTCTTGGTTTCACCCAATGGAGACTCGAACAGAGTCTTGAATGTCTGTGCTGCTCTTAAATTAGATCACTTTGTAGATAAGTATAGATTCTAACTGCTATTTTAGGACCATATTTATAGATGATTTTAAGGGGCTTTTGAGTGAATTATCTGCTAAGATTGATTGCCACTATTGTATGACCTTATAAATAAATCCTATGAAAATAAGGATTATGTTTTTTGAAATGTATGATTTTGAAGGTTTGAGTTGAATTTCAAAGCTTTTATAGACAAAGCTTATACAAATCTATACAACTTCTATTGAATAGCAAAGCGAACATGGAATTATTATCCATAGTGTCCTGCTTCAAAGATTCAGTTACAGGAATTACAACAAAGCATTTGAAAGATTTTGTTTATATTCCAATACCTACCAATCAATCAATCTAAATTCAACAATTGAACAACTAAAGAGATGCGATCATTCTTCTGCATATAGTTCTATACAAAAAAATGTGGATCATAGGTTTACTTCTTTGAACTGAAGGTTTCATAACTATATTTCTGACCATATTCATTAATGACTTCTGCAATATAAAATTGCTAACTCCCTGTCATCTCTTCAAGAGAAGCTGGTTTTGAGAGTTCCTTAACATGCATGTTAAACCTCAGTCTTACCTTCTCCGAAAACTCTTCAGCCTCCTCCCTGCTCAAGTGATATTTACATTACATATCCTAAATATTATTATTATTATTATTATCATCATCATTATCATTTAAATGTTCTATATTTTTATTAAAGTTATAAAATTAATTTTTTGTAGAATTAAATATTTAAAATTTAAATTCCTATAAGAATATTCAACGAAATACTAAGATATATAATATTCATACTCTTATATTTTTTTAAAGTCATGTCCTTATAAGTCATTTTACACATAAACAGTTAATAATAAACAGCGAATTTTACCAAACATCTTTAATAAACAGCTAATATAATCCACTAGTCAAATCAGCTGATAGAATCAGCTAACAGCTAATGCAATAAGCTGTTTGCCAAACAACGCTATAGTATTTTCTGCAGTAGTACAAGAAGTCGTGTGAGTTAGACAATTCTTGGTTAATTTGGGAATAACTTAAAGTGACTTAAACTTATCATATGTAAGTGGGAGATAATAATAGAAGAACACACTATCATATGTGAGTAAGAAATAACAATAGAAGAACACATCTAATAAATTTAAGGTGCAACTTTTGAATTCTCAACTCCTAAAGATGAGTTGATAATTAATTGATTAATTCAAAAAGTTGATGATAATGATCTAATTCAAATATTAAAAAAAGACTTCTAAATTTTAAAAAAAAACGACAAGGATTTTTTAACCAGTAAAATTCAATCATATTTATGGTAAAATGTTGCTCCTCTTCCTTTCAAATTCCAACACTTGATTTCCTAGACAAATAATGTTGCTACCACCCACCACTACCAAGCCCCCTCGTTAGCTTCAATTCTACATGCAGTCTTGAAAGAAATAATTCCAAAACAACATTAAAAAAATATATATTTTAGCAAGTTAAAGGGGAAGATTAGTGATTAGTGATCACTTAGCCGCGTTTTAACTCAGTACTTCTTCAGACGTCTAAACAGCTAAATGATGTTTGCATCATCAACAACTTTTTTCCGTAATGATAAAAAGAAAGACTACTTGATTTCCAATCTTTAAAATAAGAATTAGCATAACAGTAAAGAAAAGATGCTCGTTTTCATTTGAATTAGTAATTACCAACACGCGGCCATCAACATCAGTCGAAATCATGCATTTTCTTTGCTTTGTCAGTTGAAAATTTGACAACTCTTGAACAACTCTTTGATACAGTTGAATGACAATTAATTAGAGTAAGTGCTTGTCCTAAAACAGTTGCTTTGGGGGAGCAGATGAGGGAGACCCAATAATAGGGGGTGTTGGGTGTGATTCTTATTGAGAAACGTCCCCATTTCTATTCGATCAAGTGGTGTTGTGGTCCATCTCCAAAGAGAGGAGTAAGAGTAGTTTGTTTCTTGCGGAAGTGGTCTTGTGGTCCAGCAAAGGAAAGGAGTACTTATCCTTTTGCAAATGAGTTTAATTCAAAAGTAGGTGTTTTGTTTTGTCTGCGATTAAAAGTAAAGCGTAATCAACACGCACTAACCAACACTGAGGAGATGAAGCCGTGTATTGTTTATTCTTCGCTCCAGATTGCATGTATCATACATAATTGACATTCCCACGAGTGCGCCTTGACAGAGAAACATTTCGTATAGAAATATCACATTATTATTACAGGATAAGGCGATCACATCGTTTGGTTTGGTTTGTGGGTCAAAAGACATTATCTGTCACGCGTAGCGTAACTCAATTAATTAATTAACTATAAAGTCTGGGTGTTTTCTTGCCAATACAAATATCAAATCATGCATCTCTCTCTGTTGTAAAAGCGTTTCTGTTGTCTGTTCTTTCACAATATCTCTTGGCTTGGCTCCAGCCCAATTTGGGTCGTAATTCTTTCATATCCCTCTCCTCATTTTACTTTCCTGCCAACCTGTTGTTTGTTTGTATCGTATGATGTGACTTCAATGAAATGATTCTTTTCTTCCCTGCTTGGCGAAACAAGTTATTTGGTAAAGCCAGCTTACCCACTTCATTCATGCATAATATATGAACCTTCACTTAAATAATATTACAAAAAATTAGTCACATATTAATCTTATTCCAATACCATTTTAACCGATACATGCGTCAGAGTATGTATTTGAAGAATCTAATATTTTTAAAGAAATGCATGAGATCTCACTTGGAAAATAGGATGTCGCTATACACACTTTCGTGGTCTCGTTATACACAAAAAATGTGAGTTTTGTGTTGTATCTGTACAAGCAATTCTGATTCGATCCAAGTTGTCGTTATACCCTACCCTACAGCCGTGCAAATTGAAATTGTTTGTAACGTCAACGTTTCACATGTTAGTATTAAACCATTAAGCTATTTATTCTATTTCCTTTTAAAGCATTTAAAGATAAGCAGGATTGTGTTGAAAAAACCCCTTCAAATCTCCCACATAAATGAATGGGTGGAATGCATTGGAACAGAACAGGTACACCATTTTTAAGACAGAGGATCAGTCCCCTGAAAAAACAAGATAGTGCCATAACAAGTGAAGCTTGGCAATTTATCACCCAGGCTGTACTTAAACCTTTCTCTGTTGACATCTGGTGCGTAGGTATTGTATAGAAACCAAAAGCCCAGCGCAAGACAAAAGTAAAAGTGAAACAAAGGTATCTGAGAAATGCCCACGTATTCAGAAAACTTCGCCCAACACGTGCAACCTCTTATTTCATACAGCAGAAAATAATTGGTTAAGCTACCTTTTACTTACATTTTTTTTTAACTAAGTGCTGTTTTCTTTCATTTTTAGTTTCTATTTTCAAACAAATTTATATTTGTTTGAATTTCTTATTTTTAGTTCAAATTGCTTCTTGTTTTCACAATTTATGAAAATCATAAAAATTATTTTTCAATTTTTTAAAAAATACTTATTAGTTCGATGAAAATAATTTTTTAGATATTGAATATTTAATTCTAAATAATGATAATACTTCGATATTAAAATAAAAGCAAACTATTTACATTTATTTGACTCTTTTGGTATTGGACCCACCAATTAGTATAAAATTTTCACATTTTAATTGAGGTCATCAAGAGTTTAATCATTTAATTGAAGAAAGAAGTGCATAAGGCCCACCAGATTGAGACAATCCCGTGAATTGGACGTTCTATTCTATAGAAAAAGGTGCTAGCTACCCTACGAAACTTAAGCCTACCTCATCCCACTGCCTGCTAGATTAGACCTTTTGGTTTCTAACTTAATTTCCTCACTGAACTTGCTAACTCCACACGCGTACCCTCCACAACCTTATGCATAGTGGAAACTAATGTTTCGGCTACCTCCACTCCAGTGTTTTTACACAACTTCCCACTTGCACTTTCCAGGATTCCCTAGTCTGCTCTCTCAGTAAATATGTTTGTAGTTGGTTTTAGGATTTATAAGTATTTTTGCGAATTTATCTCAACATCTAATACTAAATACTTATCATTATGCCACTTCAATTTCAACTTCCCCATTAATTTGGCATTTCAAATACTGGCATATTATTAACAAAACTAACTTTAAGTGGTGAAATTCTCTATAAAACATAAGAGTGAGATAATAGGTGATAATTACGTGACAAATTAAAATTATAGACTGTGTTTTCCCAGTCTTACAGAGAATTTAACTCTTATGCTTGAGTTAATTTATTTCGATTTAAATTAAAAGATATATTCACTTAATTAGGTTATGTTTGGTTAGAGGTAAGGTTTTTAATGAAATGGAATGGTTTATAATATAATGGAATGTAAATTAATGTAATATTAAAAGATTGTTGTTTGGGAGTGATGGAAGGGTTTACAATGTAATACAGTGAAATGTTTTCTAACTATGCATTGCATGCAAAATGATAAATGAGTGCTCAACCATAGGTTGAATGCCGGGCTACGGTCCGATGATAAGTGAAAGTGATCGAATAAGTGCATGCAATATAAG
>JAOTAX010000008.1:16657397-16674233 GCA_025629825.1 Erythroxylum guanchezii
TAATTTTATTATAAAATAAAATATAGTTAAAATTAATAAAAGTGCTTTTTATTTTTATGTTGCCAAACAGTTTACTAAATGAAGCTCTTTTAAAAAAGCTGTTTTTTTAATTGACAATCAAACAGTTAACTGGCTTTTAAAAAAAGCTCTTTTCAGAAAAGCTCTACTAACAAAAGCTCTACTGATAAAAGCTTAACCAAACGAGCCTTAAGAGTCTTGAGATGTTAGAGAGTACATAAGTATACTAGATAACATATATTGAACTTTTGTTCATTGATGAGAGTAAGAGAAATAAATTTTGAGTCATATGGTTTTGTAATTATCATAGTTGAGAAAGTTGCTTGGGGAATACATTGTGAAAGTTCCTCTTGATTTTGAATAAGATTTGTAAATGGTTACTCTTCACTAGGGGTGAGCATTATTTGGGCCGACCCGGTCCGAATTAATTCGGGTAAGCAAATGCTAAATTTCGGGTAATTCGGGCCAGCCTGAGTATTACCCAAATTATTTTCAGGCTGGGATGGGTAATTCCGAAAAAATTCGGGTCGGCCTAATTACTCGAATTATGTTTAAAAGAATTATGAAATAGGGTAATTAGGGTAAATCGAGCCGGGATAATTCGGGTAAATCGGCCCGGGTAAATAGGTAATTCGGGTAAATCGGATTGGGTAAGTTCGGGTAATTGAAAGTTCAGGTTCGGGCCGAGTAAGGAAAAAAATTTTTCGGATAATTCGGGCCGAGCCCGAATAGTGAAAATTAGACCTGAATTATCCGAATGCTCACCCCTACTCTTCACATGTGATAAAGTCAGATGATTATAAGAGTTCTCTTTACTCGTGAAAAAGAAGATGTTGTATGGAAGAATGCTCATCACTTATTGAAAGAAGTAGGTAATACATTCTTTGGGGAGTGAACAAAAGTCAAGGAATGTTTGGTCGAATTTAGAGTGTTTTGCTTGGTTATTTAAGAATTTTTTAAATCATATTTAGTACTTATTTTGTTTGTATTTGTTATTAGGTCTAAATTGTCTTCATAGATCAAAAGGATAAGAATTTAAGTAAAATTGGAACAAAAAATGGAAGAAAGAAAGCTATTTTGGAGAGACACTCTCATGTAAGTAACATACATGACCGTATAAGTCTTTATAAGCGTATATGGCTTTAAAGACATTGTTTTGCCCGTGTGAAAGTGGATGTGCCTATGTAATTCACATACACAATTGTGTCCATTACCCGTGTAAGCTCCAGGGCATCTGTATATATGCAATTTTGAAGTATTTTTGAAGGACACAATCATGTATATATTCGTGTGACTAATCGTTTCCATTTTAATTTTGTACTATAAAAGGCAGTATTAAAGGGAGCAAAATTTAGAGTTGAAGTCAGACAGTTAAATGAGAGTTCAAAACACAATTCTATACCTTAGGACGATCGAAACACGAAAATTACTTCAGATATTCGATAGATAATAACTTTTTGTCAAAGTTTTAATGGGATTTTATTAGAGAAAATGGGATATATTTTGAATTTTATCTTTTTAATTATTTTTCTGAACTTTTGGTGTTGTTTTTGTTTTCTATGTTTATGAATTGAATTTGGTTAGTGCCTAGGTCTGACGAACCCTAAGTTAGGGTGGTCCATGTGATTTAATTCTTTATTTACTGCAATTTGATTGTTGATTTATTGCGATTCAATTGTATGTTTTAAATTAACATGTTTAGGATATTAGTTCAATGTATGATTTCATATAATTGAGATTGAAAAAATCCTTTCGTAAGATTATATCTATTATGATTAGAAGGAGCTGTATGTAAACCTAGAAATAGGTTATCATAAATCCTTTAGATTAATTTCTAAAAAAACTCTTTAAATTAGGGTCGATCCTAGCAGTGACCATATTGATTGACATATATGTTTGTTTAGCAATCAAATTTGGTTTGAAAAATAATATATTACGTATTATACATTTTTGTTGATGCATAAGTTGATATATTGGGAAGCTAATATGACTAAATGGTTGATCAATGATATTATTAACCACTATAACTATTTGTTGTTATATTTTTATGAAATTTTTTGTTTTAAATACAAATAGACCATATATGAGTTATGAGAGTAACCTTTAATGTATTAGAGAGTTGTTAAAAGTCTTGCAAAGTTAGAGAGTGTATGAGTGTATTACTTAACATATATTGAGTGTTTGCTCACTAGTGTGAGCAAAAGAATGATTTAATGAGTTATATGGTTATGTAATTTTTACAAATGAAAAAATTGATTGGAGTAAACTTTGTAAGGGTTATTCTCGACCTTAAAAATGTTTACTCTTTACATATGATAAAAGCAAGACAGTCATAAAGGTTTCTATTCATCAAAAATAAAGAATAATTTGTATAAAAGGTTTTTCTTTACCCATTAAAAGTAGAAGATAGTGAACTTCCAAGTAAAACTTAGGAGGTGGATGTAGGCCAATGATTATTTGGATGAACCACTATATTGTCTCTCTTTTATTTTTATTGTATTTTGATTAAATTATTTTACATGAATTTATCATAACTACTTCTTAGTCTAAAATAGAGTAAAATAAATAAATAAACACAATTCACCTCCTTTAGTGTACTATCCAAAGAACAATAAGTATAAGTACGTAATTTATATTACATATAAATTAATTTTTATTAATAATATATATTATCATATTTTTATTAATAATTAATAATATTTTAGTCCCTTTAAAAGAATAGTAAATTTAGTGTTTTATTAAAATTTTATTTTACCATATAACAATACTATCAAATAAGATGATTGATTTGTTATATTAATTTATAATTATCTAATAATTTATTTTTCTATATTTAAAAGTATGAATTTATTAATAATAATAATTATTCATCACTAACATTGAGTTCATATGAGACGTAAAAAATTTATTTAGTACTTGTATTAGGTTTATTAAGTCTTTTCTTTTTTTTTGGATTCGAGGAAACTCCGTAGGCTGATCAAGTAGGCACATCTCTTCGAGGGCCTAATTGGCGCACCACTTCACAGGCGGGCCAAGTAGACGCACCTTATCATCGAGTGCCCAACTAATTCTCTACTTACAGGTAAAATCCCGACTGTCCCAGGCTCTTATATGAGAGGCTAGCATGGAATCGAACCTGGGACTTAACTGAAGCCAAACCCCGCTCCCAACCATCAAGCCATATCCCTTGAGGGCTTATTAAGTCAATATGATAAGAACAATAATTAATATTAATACAAATGATATAAAAAATTAATTAGCATTAGCATTGAATCGAGCATATTAACACTAAGTCTAGCTATAAAAATAATAAAAAACGATTAATAGTAAATATCAAATAGTTAATTTTGATATGTTTAAAAAGACTAATTTCAAATATAAAAATTGATCATCTTTCTTATTAAAATAAAAAAGAAATTAATCATTTTATTCATTAATTAATGTTATTATAAAATAAATAAAAATTTAGCATTTATTATCATATTAAATTGACTAATATTTTATCAATTATTAATAAAATAAATAAATATTACATACTAAAAATTTGTTTATACTTTACTTTTAGAGGTAAGACCAAATAATTGAGTTCAAGTCTTTGATGGGGTAAAATTAAAATCCTAAGATACTTTAGAATCTAGTTCCCATTCTAATTAAATATGGATGGACTTCTTAACAAAGGAAATACAGTGTTTACCCATGGTTTTGTTATGCAGCCTAATTCTGTTGAAATCAATGGCATCGTATTATTTTGGATACGTCTCATTTGTGCGGAAGTGGGCACGTGATTTTATGATAACAAAAACTAAAGAAATGAAAAACACGCGGGGCTGGCTAACTGCGATTGAAATGACAAGAAATGTTCTGATCCTGCCACCACCACCACACAAGCGCAAGCACAAGCACAAGCTTGGCATTTAAGAAATATCAAAGACCCAGATGATAGAAATCTAGCAGTGAACGTGAATGATATAAAGATCATGGTTAGGTGTAAAAGGATTTTAATCTTTGCACACCAACTCGAAATTTAATATATGCATCTTCCAATCTTCATATAATTTGGAACTTTTAGCTTCATTAAACAGTATTTTTCTTGATAAAAAAAATGAGCTCACCTTTATATGTAAATTGGAACTTACTTTTCTATAATTATTTATTAAGTTGAATTTTAAATTTATTTTTTAAAATTAAAAATTGAGCTTTTTTTTTGGGTCAAAGACCGCGTGATCTGCTAGGATTTATTCTCGCATTGACCTTAGGCTAAATCTTCGTTGTTGTGTGTTTTTTTTAAAATATATGTTAAATAAATGGGCAAAAGTTGTCTCATAAAGCGAAGCATAATTTGCTAATAATAAATTATATATTTTTTGGAAAGTGTCTCAAGAGTATAAAATAAACGTGCGGGAGTTCAGTTGTGAAAACATTTGAATTTGATAGCCAACAACCGAGGATTGGTGGACATAATAACTTGCAAGCAAATTCACGTAGCCTGTTTTTATTAACATATGATGGAATTTCTTTGAAAAAAGTGTAGACATTTATCTAAATTAGCTAAGAGTAATATTTAATCCAACACATGCACAACTCTTAACAAAGGTTTTATCCTAAGGCTTGAGTTGAAATTAAGGAAGACAAAACAAGCCTGACATAAGTTACTGAATGACAGCCAATCAGAAATTACATATCCCTCCCACCGGGTGTGTTGTGCTTCTGCCCATCCCATGCCGTTTGCCTTACGGCACGTCCCTATATAGTACAGAGAGAAAGGATCAGGTAGACGCTAGACGGGGGGACCATGAACCTCTATTTCCTTTCCTCTGCCTCCGGTGGAGCCTACCCTAGTTGGGCTGTGTGGGTCCCGCAAAAACCAAAGAGACTTTTTCCCACAAATTTTCTTTTGGAGAGGGGACCACACAGATGGCATTGATTAAGCCGGCGGCTGTCAGAGAAGTCAAAAAATTCTCAGTGGTCCCCCTCCTCTCCGGTGGCTCCACGTGTCCATGTTTTACGCTTATCTTTGGCGCGTGCTTTGTTGTGGGGTCCAGTTGTGGTCCAATCCCTCTACGATGACGCGTGTCCCTCGTATCTCCTCGCCGACGATGCTCACCATCCGGCTACTGACACAACAGCAACGTAGCGGTGCGGGTGGAGTGAGACATAAAGAGGATTGTAATTGTCTTATTGTTGGATACGCGACGCCATTTTAAATGACGTGGAAAGCACGCTCCAAGAGTTAAGGGGATAATGTGGCCATGAACTGTTTATGTCTCGTAAGTCGTAGGATATATATTCTATTTCAAGTTTGTCAAACTCAATCATGCAACCTTTTTCGCTCCTCCTATTGTTGTCTGCAAGTCAAGTGGTTTGGCTCCTTCCTTTTACATGCGAGGAGCCTGTAAATCTTATGTACGCTTGTTGCGAGTACTCCGAAGAAAAAAATAAATTTATTCTTTTTTAAAAATAATTCATAATTTTTAACTATAAAAATAACTTAAATATTTTGTAGCCACGTGAATGTGCTTGTTTGTATAACTTAATAATAGGGGGATACAAAATCCATATTAAATAATTACTGAACAAAGTTTCCGAGAACAATAATTGAGGTTCGGCGGCTGACCATGCCAAGCACCTGATCCTAAACACTACCGTACTGCACATACGCTAATTTCTGCGCAAATAAAAGCCCTTTCATTGATTTTACAAAACTAAGATATTAGCATAGGGAAATGATTAACATCCTGGCTCTAATCCAATGATTAACACGATGCAATGATAAGATTAGTTTTTGTGCTTAAATTAAATATTGTTTAATTTCATTATTATATAATTTAACTAATTAATTCATCCCTAAACAAGGCAGATTTTTTTAAATAAAAAAGAAATAAAATAAATTACACTACGAATCTCGGGAAAAAAAAAAAAAATCCTCTAGAAGGATATCATAGCACCTGTAACAAGGCAGTATTTTACTTTCACCCACCCACTTGAAAACTGCTATCCCAAAGACTTCTCTTCGTCACCAGGCCTAACTTCAACTTAAGCTTCTCTATCATGTACTGTAACTACATCAACTGGGTTTCTCTCTCTCTTTTGTTTCTCTATCCACTCTCTGCTTTCTTACTATAACGCACGCTCTCATACATACATACCTACCTTTCTCTTTCTCCATCCGTATCCACGGTCCCATAACCATCGTCCCCTTTTATTCTTTTCTTTTCTTTTTTCATTTCATTTGGGTTCTTCTTCAACTGTCAAATTCATTCATCTAACATATATTTATATATAAGAAGTCGACGAACATGGCGTTTAACCATAACCTCTCTCAAGAACTCCCTCTTCACCACTTCAACGACCAAACCCAACAACAACCGCAGCAACAAGAAAATAACACCGCACCTAATTGGCTAAACACTGCCCTCCTCCGCACACAACCACCACCGCCAACACTCTCCGACCATTTCCGGGATACCAATTTCCTTAATCTCCACACCGCTTCCACCACCAATTCCGATTCCGCTACCGCCTTCCACGCCCCAACCACCCAATGGCTCTCCCGCTCTTCCTCTCTCCTCAACCGCAACCACAGCGATGTCATCGATGACGTCACCGCTGCCACAGCCTCAGACCCCATCATCGCCGCCGCCACCATCTCCCGCGACTCTGCCGATTTGAAAACAACTACCACCAACAACAACAGCGAAACCATGAACAACAACAAAAGCGAAGGAGGTGTGGTGGAGAGTGGTGAAGCGGCAGCTGTGAACTGGCAGAATGCAAGGTACAAGGCGGAGATACTGGCGCATCCGTTGTACGACCAGCTGTTATCCGCTCACGTGGCGTGTTTGCGGATCGCGACGCCGGTGGATCAGTTGCCGAGGATTGACGCTCAGTTAGCTCAGTCGCAGCATGTCGTGGCCAAGTACTCCGCTCTCGGGCAGGGTATGGTTAGCGATGAGAAGGAGCTTGATCAGTTCATGGTTTGTCTCTTCTGACTCTTTTTCCTTACGTCTTTTCTTATCAATATGGTGTTCCTAAATTCTGTTTCGTTTTTTTTTTTTTTTTGTATATCCATTCTTTTTATGTTCAAAATTTAACTTTCCAAATTGAAATATGTGGGATTAATGGTAGAAAGAATTGGATTGATCTGTAGCTAAAAAATTGGAGGGTTGTGTGTTTGGTTTGATTGACATAAAGAGAGATTTGTTTGAATTAGAAGATACGTAATGAGTGGAAGTGGAGGCACCGACAGCGGACATGGGGGTGAAATACAGAGGGGAAGCATGTATGTCTGGATGAGTCGATCTATGTCTGATACCTTTAGCAGATTTTGGCTAATAATAAAAACGCTACACGCCAATGTCTCAAAATTTACAATTTGGTATTTGGAGTTGAATCAGTTAATGGAGCTTATGAGACGCACCCCAGGATCGAAAGTTTGTCATGACCCGATTTGGTATTTTAAGTTTCTTGAGCCAGTACCCGTGAATTCCGGGTTTATGTCTCCAGTTATCTTGGATGAAGAAATATCGCCAACAGGGGAACGAGGTCGAATAAAATTTTCTTATCACTTAAAAAGGAAACAGACAAGAAACTGCCTAGCCGTATTATGGCATTCCTCAAGCTGTTGGCTTGGTATTATAATGAACTGAGAGTTTGATCTTGGAGACTGGATTTTTTTTTGGCGATATAATTAATATTCTCGACTGTGTTGAAGGACCTTGATGAGAAATCTATGTACCCATCTCTTAGTGCTATTTTTTAAACATCAACTCCGACATGATTCCCTTGTAATCCAATGAAATCCCTTGCTCCCCAACACCCTATTTGCCCGCAGCTTCTTTCTAACTGCACCAACCTTCTTATACCATTCTAATCAAGTTCCTGGGGATGCTGCGGGTATGATTTATGAAAGCATGGCTCAGAACGCTTTTCATTCTTTGACCTATTATAGTAGACATATGCTCAAGCAACTCTTTCGAGATTCACGTAACTGAATTATTTTCTAGTGTCACCTTTATGTAGGAATGCAATGAGAACTGGGAACAGTCGAACAGATCTTTGAAATGTAAAATCCGCCTGTTCAGCCATTCCATATAGTTGATTGTGACACATGAAATTGTTTTTTTTTCCCGAGTTTATTTCTCCTCAAAAAGTTCATTATTACCTATCAAAAACATTACTTATAAATCATATGACGTAGAATCTTACCTAAGTACTTTCATTTCCACATTAGTGTGAGCAATTTCTTGACCGCTCATTGCATGACAAATTACTATACTGGAAGTTCTTTAACACACACACAGACACATAGATATGCATAAATAGGCAAAGTATGAAAAGAAAGCTAAATAATTCCAAATCAAAGTTCTCATTCCCTCATTTCTTGATCTTGTAGACACATTATTTCCTGCTGCTTTGTTCCTTTAAGGAGCAACTTCAACAACATGTTCGTGTCCATGCAATGGAAGCTGTCATGGCTTGCTGGGAGATAGAGCAGTCCCTACAAAGCTTAACAGGTTTTCTTTTCTTGTGCCATGCTATTCCAATTTTTTTCCTTTGACATGTGAGCTTGAAAATTAATCACTTCCATGCTATCTGTACTATTATCAATTTAAGTAAGTCATGACCAATACCAACACTTCCACTTGTGGGTCTGCTGGGGCTTCTTTGGAAATGAGGAATGAATCACTCATAGGAAGGGGAAAAAAGAAAATCAATAGACATAGAATTTAGCTACCTGCCCTCTTGTTATTATCAGATCAATACTTGTAGTTATTACCATATGTTTCCCGGATGTTTTAAGCTTATCTTTTGTCTTTTTGAGTAGGAAGACGTAAAGCTTAATTTACTATTTGAAAGGCAAGGTCAAGGAATAAAGGCTTCTCCTGATCTCGATTAAAATAAAATTTTCAGTCACTGCAGTTTGCTGTCTTAATGCTGCCCACTTGGATGTTGATAAACTGCATGTTTATTATCTAGACATGTATTAGAGAAACAACTCATAGTGCAGATAATGTACATCGTTGCTCAAATATGTCTGGGGATTCTTTTACCATCCTACAGAAGGTCTGGCATATGCTACATTAATTTCTGGAGGTCCTTTAAAACCTTTAATACCCAGGTTGAGGAAAGATCTTATCCTCCTACGTCAGGTAGAAGAGCAGAAATGGGGATATGTAAGAAATGCATAGAACTACCGAGTCCTGTAGTGATCTTGAAATCTCATAGTTAAATGGCTTAGTATTCTATTTTATTTAGACCAGAAAAGGAACCATATAGAGTGAAGATAAAGATTTAGGGGCCAGGACACATTGTCAATTTCCTTAGGTGTCAAGTTACTTATTGTTTCTGTCATGTTGCGAGACCAAGCTATGCATGATATACTTGCCTTTTTATGAATACTTTGTTTCTTGACCTATAAAAATGTCATTATTATTATTATTATTTTGGCAAAATCTGATATGTTTTGATGACTGTTCTTGTTTCTGCCCCATTTCAATGTTTTTTCTTTCAGACTTTATTTGACACTGAATCTCTAAATCCTTCCACATGTTTGAATAGGAGTTTCTCCGGGAGAAGGTACAGGTGCAACAATGTCTGATGACGAAGATGATCCAGTAGATAGTGATGCCAACTTGTTTGATGGAAGCATGGACGGCCCTGATTCGATGGGGTTCGGTCCCCTTATGCCAACAGAGAGTGAGAGATCATTGATGGAACGCGTGAGGCAAGAGTTAAAACATGAATTGAAAACGGTAATTAACAGATGGAATTATCAACATCAAAGTACCTTATATTCCAGAATGATAACAGCCGTTTTGGCCCTCTCTATCACAGGGTTACAAGGAAAAGATTGTGGACATTAGAGAGGAAATTTTGCGAAAGAGAAGAGCCGGAAAGCTTCCTGGTGACACAACATCTGTCCTCAAATCTTGGTGGCAATCACATGCCAAGTGGCCTTATCCTACTGTAAGTGTTACTGCACCAATCCTCTCGTTTAATTGGATTATTAGATAGATATGCTGGGAGAAACTTGAATCCTACTTCAACTTGTGTAGTACCCCTAGGGCAGCACAAAAGACTTGGCGTAAAAATTATAGTACCCCTATGTCCCACCTGTTGTCTCTAGATTGACAAAAGCTGCGAAGCTTCCTGCATTAAATATCAGGGTGTGTATCCTTGAGCATATGAAAATATTTGAACTTGACTCCTACGCGTCATAACACAGTACAACACAACACAAACAAACAAATTCTTTGGCAATATGCTGAGATTGACAAGATATCAGCGGAGGAGCTGCTTTACTTGATGTTTGGTTAGGACAAAGTGAATCTGTTGCTTTATCAAAACGTCTCTCTTTGTGTCATTTCAGGAGGAAGATAAGACAAGGCTAGTACAAGAAACGGGTTTGCAATTAAAACAGATAAATAACTGGTTTATCAACCAAAGGAAGAGGAATTGGAACAGTAATCCTTCATCTTCGACAGCATTGAAAAGCAAGCGCAAAAGGTATATTGATTTAAGCATTCACATTTTCTATATGCATTTACCAACCTTAATTTGAAAAAAAAGTAATGCAGGTGAGTAAACCATCGGATGGGGAGATTCATTTCAAGAAAACCAACCATCCTGAAGAATCTATCAATCACTATCATGGTAAAAGGGCTTCCTTTGCTGGTAGTCAGCAGATTCAAGTGAAAGAAGCATACTTATCTTATTGAGAAGAGAGAAGCTAACATAGAGGAATTAAGAAGGCAAGGTTCAAGTTATGCATGCGGATGTGTTGAAAAGTTTCGATGCAATGCCATTGAATAGTTTCATGGTTAAAGAATAATTTAGTAAACCTGCATTTGGTAGAAACATGTGAATTCCAGGTTTATGATTTTTGTTTACTTTCTTATATCTGTGAAAAGATTGGTGGGGGTTATGGGTATAGTGTAATAATATTAGTGTTGCATGATAGAAATTATATTTGCAATTACATGTATAAAAATTTTCCTTCCCATGGACTATAGAGAGTGAGGTTTCGTTCTTTTGATTCTGTGTCTTTGGGGATTTAATCACTGAGTCACATTACTTAATATTCTAAATCAGTATAGAAGCACATGGGATGACTTTCAAATTAGTTTAGTATCAGGCAGGCAAGCAAGCCAATTGGATGAAAACTGATAAAGGTGTGCTTCATAATAAGGTTGTTTGATGTGTTATTTTGGAGTTAGAAGTATATGAAGATGGCAAAAGGACCTGAACGAATGAATGGGAAATTAAACCTAGATAACTCTTAACGCTGAGCTAGAATAATAATCGGGGCCAAGCATGGGCAAACAAACCAAGATTTAACGCAGGACTCTCGGGTGAATATAATGCTTGATTTGAACAAGTGAAAACCAAGTCTAATGTAACGCCCGGAGGCATTTTAAGTAAACTACTTTGGGATATACTGCAAGATTATTATTATCAGCTGAAGCTTTACCAGCTAGTAATCAAAACTACTTTACGTTTTCCAACCAAAACAAAAAACATAGATATCAATCGATCGAAGAATTATAATCCGATTGCTTCTCTAGAACTCAGCTCATTATTTTCATCGGGGCGTAATGAAATCTATCGTCATATATTTCATCTTCAATGTTAATTAATGAAATACACCGCACTATCAGCGTGTTTCTAATCACAGTGTGTGTGCTTTTATTATGTATATGATCTGAATTTTGTAGGTGCAGCAGCCAAGACAACCTAGTCATACAATCAGGACATGCATAGTCTTCTTGTCGCTGGAAGCCGTCGTCGAAGTTTAGCGCATAACTCTGAGGATCATATTGACACTGCATCTTCCTTCCTTGTTGACTAAACCTACGAACAAATTTCTTCCACTTTGGCCATGTCAAAACCTGTGAAATCTTCTTCAAACCCTTTAACAAGAAGCCGTTTTTCTTAACCTTCTCCTCATGCTTGCACAATCCATATCTTTCAGAGGCATCACTGTTTCTTTGCCAACCCAATTTAAATCCTTGGCCTGAACACCCACAACAGTTGGAGGAGGAGGAGCTGACCACTGACTCTCAGATTCTCATCGGTAAATGCTCGTGAAGATTGATGGAGAGTCGATGGTGGATTACCAAGAAGAATGTAATGGATCTACTCTGTGTAACTACCTTCTGGAATACCAGATGGAACTTCCTAGGACGAGTCCGTTTCCTACTACAAGTCCTTCTTCCTACTTTAGGTCCCATTTCCTAAACATACGAGTCCGTTTCCTGCTACAAGTCTTTCTTCCTACTTTAAGTCCATTTCCTAAACATGAGTAATATTCGTACGTCAGTCCTAAAACGAAACGACACTACCAATAAACGATTGGTATGTATCTCTAGTAGTAGTATAGAGCCTCGTACATGCTAAGTAGGTCCTTCATCAACGATAAAATCCCTCACATTGCATGAATTGATTAGCAATGTCAGAGTAATTCATGCGTGACCAATCTTCTTAAAGAGATTTTGCATTCAACTGAATCTAAAGGAAAAAGACGGAAGAATTTTGTTCGTTATAGTTATTACAGTTTCTCCCTTTCTTTATTTTATTAACTTTAATTTTTATTTGAATTTCTTTATTAATATTTTGATATTGTTTTATCATTTTTTTAATTCAATTTAATAAAGATATCTTTTAATTTCAATTATGCTCAGTTTTTTAATTTAGAGTTTAATGCAGCATTATCGTATGGTTAAATGATAAAGCTTGTAAATATTTTATACATAATATTTGTAAATCTTGATTAACTTTTTAATGATTTAAGGTATTGCACTATTAAGCACATAAAATTTAATTTTCCAATTTGTTATGCTTCATTATTGTTTTATCATCAATGTAATAAAGATATTCTATTGATCTTTAACTTTAGTTAGAATAAGTTCTTTAATTTAAATTTTAGATGTAGTCTTCTATTATCATAGGATTAAATAATAATACTTGTATTTTGATTTGTTGTCTTTTATACTTAGTACTTATAAAATCTTGATTAGCCTTGTATGATATAAGGTATTGCATGAAGGAGCACAAGTGAAAGTGAACATTAGGACATAAAGTATAATATGATTTATTAATATTTCATATAGTTTGAATTCAACTTAATACAGATGATTCATTTATCTTTTAATTTCGATTGGACTAAGTTCTTTAATTTAAAATTTAGATGTAGTCTTTTGATTATTGAATGATTAAATTATTTTCTTTCATATTTAATGCTTGCTTGACTTTTATTTGATTTAAGATATCACATGAAGTAGCACAAGTGAAAGTTAACAATGACTCATAAATAATGTAAGGTAAGATAATTATGAAAATAAAACCTTGTTATATGCGACAAATTAATAAATTCAAAGGTTAGATTATGATTTGATTTAATACTTGCGACTATGAATCTAATCATAAGATTAAGTTAAATTCAAGTGATTTATATTTTAAAAGAACTTCATATAATAGAAGGTAGTCTATTTCATAAATATACTAAGATGAATTTGAAAAGATATAAATACTAGTCTAAGTTTTAAATTGTTAATTTGTATTAAATTTCTTTAAAAACTCAAATATTTATTTTTATACAAATGTCTAACTCGTTACTTCTTCATTTGATTTTTTGTTCATTTTCTAATTTTGTGATATATTTTTCTTAAATTAATTTAGTAAATAAAATAATTTTATTACTTATTACTATTTGCCTATATAGCTATAATTAATTTGCTTAACATTCGTATGCATTATGGATATTATAACGTTATATCTTACTCATATCGACCCACGAATAGATTGAGACAATTTATAAGTATGAATGGACAAACATTCAGTAATACTTTAAATGATGGATCAATGTTATGTATAATGTAATCAATTCACCAAATAGGTTTGTGTAGATGAGTTTGTCATCCGGATGTACTTACTTAGAGCTTCAACGATGTAAAGGTATGCAAATAAATAAAGTTGAGTACTCTATCTATCAAGTGGTACATAATATGTCAATATATCCAAACTTAAATCTTTAAGGCTTGTTTATCAAAACTGCTTAATACTAAAACTTTATTTATTAAGTCAAGCATAATTGGGTTTGAATGGGATCGAAAAGCTTGAAGCACAATCTGGGTTTGGGTGAGTTTGAGAAGTCTAAAACCCAATCAAACTTTGGGCTGGCTTAAAAATCTTGAAAGCCTAAAGACTTGTCCAAGTCATTCTTCAAACAATCAAAAGATAAAACTTTGGTGATGCTTAACATTCAAACATGATATTGCCAAGTTTATAAGCCATCGTAAGTAAAATGTGTAATAAGAAATTAACTAAATACAATTAGAAATATCACCAATATAGTATATGTAAGGATAAAAAATCAAGTATGTTCTTCTGTCAACTCCTAAAACGATATAAACGATAGGCATTACAAGAGACCCAGTATCTAAAGGAGATATATTCATAAACGATAGGCATTACAAGGACGAGATAAGTACCAAAGTCAACCTACAATATCATGGAAATTCACGTATATAGAATAAGATTAGTGTCAAAAGCAAATGGCTCTTCCTTCTGTACGAGGGTGACTCCATAAAATTTATGACATGAAACTACCCCAACATATATCTCATTCTTTAAGAAGAAACTCCAGTAAACCCACTCAAAATGAAGATAACAAAATAACAAGAAGATTAGTTTTTGGTGAGAATTTTCTCTGTCGTAATTCTGATAATTTACGCCCCTCTATATTCAATACAAATGTACAAACGAAATCTCTATCTTTTGGCAATCTCCTAAACAATCTCCTAATAATAAGAGGCTGAGAATAAGGCGCTATTTGGGTAACACGAAATATTACAAGTATATTCTCAATACCTCCCCTCAAGTTGGAGCATGCAAGTCCCGAATGCCCAACTTGCGAAGAAAATACTCAAACTGTCGCCTGCCTAATGCCTTTGTGAAAATATCAGCTAGTTGTGCATATGACGAGACAAATGCAGGATGAACATTCTTAGCTATGATCTCATCACGAACCAAGTGACAGTCAACTTCGATATGTTTCGTTCGTTCATGGAACACAGGATTCTGGGATAAGTGCAAAGCTGCCTGACTATCACAATGCAAAGTCATCGATTGCTTATGTGACACACCAAGGCTAGATAAGAGCACTTTCAACCATTTCAGTTCACAAGTAGTCATGGCCATAGAGCGATGCTCTGCTTTGGTCGAGGATTGGGACACAATATGTTGCTTCTTCGTCCTCCACGAGACTGGAGAACCACCAAGAAAAACCAACCAACCAGTGAGAGAACGCCGAGTTAACGGGTAGCCTGCCCAATCGGCATCACACCAGCCGTCTAACTTCAAATCACTATTGCTGCGTAGCAAGATGCCTTGACCCGGATGTCCCTTCAAATAGCGAACTACTCGCAACGCAGCTTCCCAATGCTCTACCCGTGGCTGCTTCATAAATTGGGATAGTACATGAACACTATATGACAACTCTGGCCGGGTGAAACATAAATAGATAAGTCGGCCCACAAGACGACGATAAGGCTCCAGATCCTGGAGCTCGGCACTTGTGGACAAGGCGAGACGGTGATTTTGCTGTAGAGGAATAGCCACCGGTTTTGCCCCCAAGAGACCCACTTTTGATATAATGTCAAGCGCGTACTTCCGTTGACAAAGTACAAACCCCTCTGGACCACGCGCCACTTCCACTCCTAAGAAGTATTTTAGAACACCAAGATCCTTCATATGGAAACATGAGCGAAGATAGTCTTTGAACTTATGTATGTGATTCGGATGATTTCCAGAGATGATAAGGTCATCGACATAAACAAGAACATTCAAATGCACAACTCCTTTCTGCAAAGTGAACAAGGAATAATCGGAATAAGATTGTTCAAACCCATATTCTATCAAAGCATTTGACAGCTTAGCAAACCAACATCGGGGTGCCTGTTTTAGACCATATAATGACTTCCGAAGTCTACAGACCTTCCCGGGTGTTGTTACTCAAAAACCAGGCTGAAACTTCATGAAGACCTCCTCTTCAAGATCCCCATGTAAGAAAGCATTATGGACGTCCATCTGATGAACCTCCCAGTTCTTAGCAGCGGCAACCGCAAGAAATACTTGGACGGTAACCATCTTTGCCATTGGGAGCGAAAGTCTCTGTGTAATCAATGCCTTTGACCTGGTGGTTCCTAAGAATCACTAATCGGGCCTTAAATCGTTCAACAGTACCGTCGGAGTTATACTTGATCTTATACACCCACTTGCACCCAAGCGTTTTCTTTCCCGCCGGCAGATCATCAATAACCCACGTATTATTAGCTTCAAGAGCCTCAATTTCTTGTCGCATTGCCTCTCGCCAACGACTATCTGTTACAGCTTCAGAGAAATACATAGGTTCTCGTTCAACAGTTAGAGCTGCGAGAAAGGCATGATGTCGCAAAGAAAATTTGTCACAATTCACATAGTGTGCTATAGGATAGGGCGTACCTGAGGAGTGCTGCAATGCGGGTGTTGTGACGGATGGACTCAATGTTTGTATAGTATGAATGACATAATCACGTAACCTGATGGAAGTTTCTTTCCGTCGCTGTCTTCGGCCCAACGCCTCTGTCTCCTCCCTTTGGTTCGTGTTCTGATTAGCATTATCTAGGTTCGGTGTTGGGCCCCAAAATTTTTTCTTTTATTTTCTTTATTTATTTATTATTTTTCTTTTGTTTATCTTTTAATTTTTTTAAATTGTTTAATATTCTTAGAGATGAGTCTTATTTCTTTTAGTAGTATTAAAAAGGGGAATTAGAAATTAGA
>JAOTAX010000008.1:16678054-16694282 GCA_025629825.1 Erythroxylum guanchezii
TTAAAGTTATAAAAGTAAGCTACTAACTTACTATGAAGTATACAATTTTCTGATAGGTCCATATTTTACATGTTTGTCTAGGTTAAGCTAGCTGTGATTTATAACTTTTATAGCATGTTCTATATAGATTTTATAATGTTTTTCTATGTTTATTTCACTGTCTTGTAGATGATAATTTTAAGTTATTAACATGGAATTGAGTATAACTTTATCCATAGTTATCCAATAAAGGATATTTTAGAGTTATTGAGGAGATAAGAAGACGAAAATAATTTTGTAGAAGACATTAGAGGTTAATTCTAGCTTGAAGATGTGGAGAAGTGGAGAAGTTGGTGGGAAAAGGAATAAAAAGTGTCAAAGTTGCTACAGAAATAGTTCTTGTCTTTCATAAAGTTCAAAGCGGTTAAGAAGTAAAACAAAATTGATATAAAGTATTGCATGTGACCGCTGAACTTGTCATTATTTTACATAATAATTTACAAAAAAAATTAGCACTGGTTAAACTTGGTGTCAGGCGTCACATACTGATTCGTGATGTATAAAAGTTTTAGAACAAAATCAGTGTTGATGTTGCTGTTGGTTAGTTGTTGGTTCTTATATATAATTTATGAGGATACATTATTTCTCATATTCAAGCCTTCTATGACTCTACTTTTCTAATCTTAACTATAAATACTTGTATTAAGTTTTACTTATGAAAATTTTGGAAGGTGTTTGACAACCACATTGCTTTATTTTTGTAGTTTTATATTCTCCGCGTCAAGGAAGGATTTGAAGTAATTTTGACAAAGACCATGACAACACTTTTAGTACTTTCTTCCTTTTCTTCCTTTTATAACACATTCCCCTTGCACCTTCTAAGTTGCATATAACCTTTCCCCAAAGATTGGTCATGGAGAAATTAGACAAGGAATTTCAGAAATTTTTTAGAAGTTCTTTGAAAAATATATGTTAACATTCCTTTTATTGATCCTTTATACAAATGTCTTCTTATGCTAGGTTTTCAAAGAAATTTTATCCAATAAGGGAAGGTTCGAGAAGTTAAAGCTGCATCTTTAACTAAGGACCACATGGCCATGGCCTAAAGCAGACTGCCTCCAAAACTTAAAGATTAGCTTTTGTATTCCTTGTATTATTGTGAATATGAGCTTTGACCATATTGTAATGTAATTTAGGGGCAAACTTCAGCCTTGTACCTTTATCTATTTATAAGAAGCTTGATGTGGCAACTTGAAACCTATAAATATTTAATTACAATTTACAGATCACTTTATTATACAACCTATATGTATATTAGAAGATATGTCCATAAGATTGGTAAGTTTGTCCTTCTTGTTGAATTTATGGTTTTGGATATGGTTAAGGATATGAATGTATATGAGGGGAAGTTAACCATAAGGGTTAGAGATGATGAATTGGAGTTTAAGAAAACTGGGCCTAAGAATAAATGTACTTATTGCCTCCATTTTATTATGTTTAGTAATGATTTATCTTATATTATATAATGTACAAACACACTAGATAAAAAAAGGGAAAAATATAATGCAGGAGGAAACAAAAGAAATGAGCAAATCCATTATAGAGAAACTTGAAATATGCTCGTAAGTTGACCAATTTACTAAAAAGAAGAAGAAGAAGAAGAGTAAGATAAATGGTAGAATTCAAGATGACTTATACCTTACGAGTAGGGGTCCACTAGGTTGAACTTTAATAAAAGGGGTCGAGATTATAACTTAAAGAAAGTGTTTGATAGGAGGCAACCAAAAAATTATTTATTTTTATGTTTTAGAACTTAACTTCTTTTAACTATTTTTAGTGAAAGCAAAGTTATCACTAAAAGCAGTAATATTAAGATTTCAGTCACAAACCAATGGAAGCCCAAAACCAAGGAAAATACCACTTAGAAACCAATAAGCAAGATCTTCACCAAGTGATATTATGAGAAACTAATAAGTATAAAAAATTCAAGGAAAGGAATGATTTAAAAAGTTCACAAATAAGCAACCTAAATCCCTAAAAGAAGCCCCAAAAGGAAGCACGCCAATTTCTTATTCCAACTTATAATCATTTAGTAATCATTAACATGATAGAAAATATATGTGAGCAACTGAAATAACACTCGTATGAGAATATCGAGCAATAAGAGTTTATGGATAATTTGAAGACAATTCCAAAGACACTCTCTCTCTAAACCAAACTAAAGGCCAATTGAACATAATAGGGAAGCTTATCTAACAAGAAGCAATAGTTAAACCATCTTTAAGTTCTGAAGCAAACTTCACACTTGTATTAAAGAGACTGGGAAGCTACCTCTCTCTTTATATCTTCGTAATGGAATCCTGGCTTAAAGTGTTAGGTCTTTTAACAACCCTAACAAATAGTAAGTAATGTATGACTACCTTAAATATTTTAAACCTTTATTTTAAGTCTGTTGGAAACAAAAATTAGAGAAGAAAATTGTAATAAAATGTGGTTTATCTATAGTAGATGGAAAACAATTACAAATCACAGTGCTCATTTCTATGGTAGAATCATTGTCTCCTACGTCCTTGAAATAATTGAGTTCACTTATTAGTTTGTTATTTAATCTATATAGTTTCTTCTTTGAAATCCATTAGAAAAGGGATTTGCTTCACCTTTATATATGTTGTTAATCTCTATTTTTAAAGATTATCATTGTGGAAAAACTAGATGGCCATCTCATCAGGTATAAATTCACCTTAGTTTATTATAGGTGATTTTAATTTCTCCTTGTATGATACAAAATTAAGGAGAGGAGTAGGTTTAAAGGAACCTTGTAAAGACTTCAGATTTTATGTGAACAACCTATAAATCAGTGATTTGAATTATAAGGGACACCATTCTACTTGGTGTAACAAACAACAAGAGAAATGGTTCCTTATAAGGAAATTAGACATAACACTAGTTAACCAGAGATGACTTACTGAATTATAAGGAAACAAGGCTATATTTAACCCACCTTCAACTTTATATCAAAGGCTTATAGAGGTCTATAACTTGATAGGCTGTTATTTTTATATTGGCCCTTTAAAATTTTCAACTTCATAGGAAAGCATTAGGGATTCCAAATGCAGTCTCAAAAGGTATGAAGTAAGTGGCAACTATTTTGAATAATACAATTCCATCAAGAAGCCGAGGTAGGTAAAGGAGAACCTCAAAACACTACCGAAAAATCTCAATATAAGAGGGAATCTAAATTTAAAAGAGACTAAAAATACTTTTAATTTGATTCAATACAACTTGTAATCTAATCCCACAAATATGAGATTAAAGAAGGAAGAAAAGACTACCCAAATTAACTACATCCAAGCTCTTAAAGCACACCTTTCCATATTGAAGTAGAAATCAAGAGTTTAATAGCTATCAGAAGGCAATAGGAACTCAAACTTTCTTTTTAGGTCTATTCGTGCTAGGAGTAATGAAATAATACCACCAATATAATCTTAGACAATAGATAAATGATTTAAGGTAAAGAGGAAATGAAAGACCAAGTGTTTAATTATTTAAAGAACTTCTTAAGGAGCAGGTCATCTTATCATTCTTCTATTGCTTTTCTTAACTTCTTCATACCTAGAGCTCTTACAAAAATCTAGGATAAATAGTTTGTGAAACCAATTATAAAATTTGATATAGAGAATGCACTAAACCCTCTCAACTCAAATAAAGCTTTAGGCGTTGATGGGCTTATTTCTCTTTTCTTTCAAAGAATCTTATACTTGGACAAAATATTAAGTGATAAGAGCCATCGTGGAATTATTTAATTCATGAGTATTTCTTAAGGAGATCAATCACAAATATATTTCCTTGATCCCTAAACTTCCTAATACCAAATCAAATAAGGATTTTAGATCAATTATATGCTTTAACACACTTTTTAAAATCAATTCATATACTCTAGCATCAAGGCTTTAAATGGCCTCAAGTGCCTTCATAAGCAAATCATAAGGAGCTTACATGAGTGGAAGGAACATTAGGGATAACATAGTTTTCAACCAAAAAAACACTAAGGATAACATCCTCTTAGTTCAAGAACTTTTCAAGGATTACCAAAGGAAGGGATCAAGTAAGTGTTATGCTATCAAGATTTATTTTAGGAAAGCTTTTGGTTTAATTAATTGGGATTTTATCTTACAATATATGGAAGCTTTTAGTTTTCTCTTACAATTTATTAATTAGATCAAACAATGACTTACCACTCCCACTTTTAGGGTCCTTATCAATAGAGAATATATTAAAAGATATAGAGAAGATAAGGGTTGGAAAGGTTTCCTTCTCAGCTTATCTCTTTACCATCTGTATGGATGTTTTTGATAAGGCTTATTCAATTCAACATTCAAAGCAAATCCTAACTCAAATTTTATAAGAATTATAACATATTGAATGTCTCTAGCTTATCATATACTGATGATTTACCATTGTTTAACAAAGTTGATCATTCTTTTGTGAAGTTGCTTACAGACTGCATAACTCATAAACAAACTCTCTGACATTTAGATCAATCTTAAAAAGAGTTTTTTTAATCCTTTCAACAAATTCCATGCTTTTAAGTCATAATCTTACCTATCTAACATGCCTCAAAGTTCAATAACCTCCTTTAACTTACCTTGGAATCACTATTATAACAAAAAAAGCTCTTTATAAGGATTATAGGCCCTTTATGTAATGACAAAGAGAAAAATTAACTCTTGGTACAACAAATGCTTATCCTATAAGGAAAGGCTTTAGTTGATAAAATCTATGTTGAATAACCTATTTATTCGCTAGATTTCCCACTTGGTTCTCCCCATAAAGCTAGTTAATGACATTGACAAAATGTTAAGGAACTTTTTATGGAATGGTCAAGCATATAAATCCTCTAGAGCCCAAGTAAGCTAGAAAGAATTAGCAACTCAAAGCAAGAAGAGAGTTTTAGGATTAAAACCAATTACATATAAGGTACTTTTAGTAAATAGAGTTTGGAGATGACTTATTTATAAAGAGAATCTCGAGGTCCAATGGATGCATGCATATCATCCAGAGGATAAAAGTTTATGTGAACTAAACCGTAGCATCAAAATTTATGGACTATGAATAACATGCTTACCTTAAGAGACACTCTTTGCTAGAAAATAAAACACAAAATAGGCTATTGATAACTGGAGTAATAAAGGGCCTCTTTACCTTATCCATGAGATATTTCATCTAAGGCTCTTGGTCTCTGCTAAATCTAAAGTAAAAGGATTGATTAATAGTAATGAATATTAAGTGAGGTTCAAAGGACTCAACAACATCACTGATGCTGTACTTAACTACCTACCATCTGAACAAGTAGAAGCTAGGGTGACATTATTGAAGCACTCATTTAAAGTCTTTATTAACAATTCTTGTTATCTCTTATTTAAGTCTCCTACTCAGAAAGTCCAATGATTCAACTTGTAGTAGTCCAAAAAGGTCAAAAGCACTCATTTGAAGTCTCATTATTACAAAGCACTAATTTTATCATTTAACTTGCCTTAAAAAATAGGTTAAACATACTTGATAGAATCAAAAGTGTATCAATCACCAATCCTCAGTGTGTCCTTTGTAATAATGAGATAAAAAGAAAGGACCACATATTCTTCCAATGTCCCTTTTCAAACACATTATAAAGACCATAAAAAGCTACGACATAAGCTATCGTCATGAAGGTAGCTAGAAAAACATAATTCAATAGAACATCTCTATCACTCATCTCTTACCAAAGGACTACACCTTATTTAAAATTTCCTTTTGCTTAAGTGTGTAATCCATCTAGAGGGAACACAACCTAAGAGTATTCAAGAAGAATAAAATGGATATAAACTCCTACTATTCAACAATATCAAGGATTAAGGAATGCATTAGCCTTTCACTTAGAGAACCTATAATCGACATTTATATGATGGTAAACTAGAGACTAGTGACTTAGATGATAGGAAACTCCTCTACAAGTGCAAACCATCACATGGGCCACAAATATATTTATTCACTCTTAGATGAAAAGAATTGGATTTGGTTTATAACTGTATCTCTCACAAATAAAATCCTTGTACTTGAACATAGGGAATTGACTAGTAGCTCTATTAGTGACTTGTATAGCCTTTAACTTGGATTTGTAATTTTGACTTGGCAATTAATATATTACTTTAAATCGTAAAAATTTAAATATCAAAATGTTTGAAAAATTATGTACAATGAGATTGTATGTGACATTGATTAATATTATTAGAACCAATGTGCCTAATTGGTAAACTAATGTTACTATTACTAATCATTATAATGGCTAGTTTTTGTTTTTATTGACATTTTGGAGCTAATATAGGCATAAATACTTGGGATTTTGGTTATTGGACATTATTATAACATTAAGGGTTTACAGTTAGCACATCTTTAAGAGTTTTTGGGAATTTTTATAAACATTCATTCATTTTTTGTGAAGTGATTTAGAATCCTTGAGTATTAACGTAAGCAAGCAAGATTTGTTTGAGTTGTAAATAGATGTTAAGGTTGGTTTTCTTGTATTTTAGGTTTATTAAGAAGCATTGAGGTTCCTTTTTACCATTTAAGGAAGATTGTACAAAATTTCCTCTTTGCCAATCCAAGATTATTATAAGAAGGTTCCTCTTCACCTACTTGAAAGAAGAGACTAGTGAAATTTGAAGAGAGAATTGGGGAATGGACGTAGGCAATATTTGTTTGTTAAACCACTATAAAATCAGTTGGGAACCTCTCTTCTCTGTACTCTTTATTTTTCACTTGATTGATTGATTGAGCTTACTCAAATCACCATTGTATTTATTCATTCAATTTGAAATCTTTTGAAGGAATGTTATAAAAAATTGTCTTAAAATTTACTAACGCCTAATTCATACCTCTCTTAAGTGCTATTAGGGACAAATAAATATATATAAAAATTAGGGTTTTAAATAGGCATAACCTGGGTCACAATCATTGGCTAGGTCATGTTGATTACAAAATTATCAACGGTAGTGGGCACAGTATAGGACATGCTCGTATTTGAGACCATAGATCTCTTTATAACTTTGTGAAGTTAGACAAAGATAGGGACGTGATCGTGCCTGAAACCGTGGATCTTTTTGTAACCTTGTAAAGTTAGGTTATGTTCAAATCTAAGTCTTCAACCTTAGCGTTATTAAGCTAACTGACACTCTTCCTTCAATTTGAGTTGATCCTGCACACGTAGTCACTTCTCTGCAACCTCATCAAGCATATCTTGAAGCCTTTCCTTCATTGTTCACTTAATTAGTCCATTTGACAAACTCAAAGGATTAAAGGCAATCTGATTCCTATCAATTGTTTTAGATTTTGTCAAAGGATTAGCTTCATCTATTTAAAAAATTATAGACAATAAATTAATTATAGATTCACTTATAATACTTGATATTGAGTAACCAATTATGCCATAGGTTATAATGACCTATTAATAATCAACTTTAAATATAAGAGTTACAATATTAGAAGCATGAGATTAAAGATCAAAATTCTAATAGTACAGAAAAATAATATAAATTGAGGTTTTTATACTTACCTTTAGAATAAGTATGGTTCTCTCTAATTCAGCGAAATCTTGAGCATTGCCCAAAGTACTTGAAAAGATTATAGAAAAATCAGTCTTTTAAATATAGAAAAGTACATAATTATGAAATATAATGGACACCATGCACTAAATTGAAAAGTTTTTACAAAATTAATGTAGAAACTAATTCAATATCATTCAAAATGGATCAACACTTTATTGCAAAAGTAAAAGAGAAAAACTCAATGAAACTCTTTAGTTTGGAAAGATTACTAGGCTTTTAAAAATATGTAGCACTTTTATTAATCATAAGAAATTTGTTTGCTTCCGTGTAAAAGTTAAGGACAAAGGATAGATATCTACACAATATTACCTATGTTACATTATCCTCAATTTAAGCAAAATATGTCAAAACAATATAAGCTTAAGAAACCCTTCATCCCTTTTCATTTATATACATAAGACATCAAGATAATAACAAATAACCATGAAAGCAAGTCTCAAAACAAAATTTCACAAAATAAGTAGATTCTTAATTTGTAGAGAAGAGAAGTGCAAATAGAGTGAAATGGAGTTGCTTTAGTCAGTTCATTTACATCCAAAGCACACTCTGTATGAAGTAACATTTCACACTGGTCTCAATTTATGTTTAAACATAATACAACCTTTGTATTGTGATAGGAAAAAATCAGAAAGCATCTAACAGAAATTTTTTTACCTCAAACTACTAAAACATATAAAATATCACTCATATAAGGAAATACATGGACAAAAAGCAAATCTCAATGCTCACCCTTGATAAGAAAATCGAAATTATATAAAGTCCTAGTTAACTACAGTAAGAAAAATTAATGCAAGCCCCAAAATTAATAAGGATTCGCACCAGTTAAAGCCCCAAAAGAATCAACCTACCGAGGAAGTGACTAGGAAGAATAGAGAGGGGACATTATCGTAAGAGACAGACAGTAGGGATGGGAGATCTCAACATTGATGGCGATGACAGTGCTCGTAATCGGAGTAGGAGATGCAAGACAAGCTAAGGATTTTAAGTTTCAATAATAGAAAATTAGGAACAAAATGCTTGATTTCTACTTCTGAAAATTCCATCCCACTTAACAAATTTACCTCTTTTTATAATTGTGTCTAACTAAATCAGGCTGGGTACTTTTAAGTCCAAAGTCCAATGTCTAAATTTTTTTGAAAAAATTTAAGCTTAACTCAAAGATTAGTTAAAATATTTTTGATTTTTTTTATTTTAGATCGTAACTTAAACCATTTTTCTAATGCTCATCATTGTCAATAAATATAAGTTTAAACTCAACCCTTAAGACCTAATTTATTATTTAAATACGATGAACTTGTCAATATATTTATCATATGACCTAAATTACCTTTGTCAGTGATAAAATTCTTATTAGATTATAAATGACGTGAAATATTAAGACATTTGTAACTGTCAAGAAATAAAGTTATTAAATTAAGGTATAATGAATTATTCTAATTACATAAATTTTGTTTTGCCAAAAGCTTAATTAGTAAAACCCTTACTTTGATCTTACAATAATATTAGACCTAATAAAAACATTCAATAAGCTCTTTCTAATTTTTATAATGCTAATTGACATTATTTTTTGAAAATTGACATTATTTTTTATGTTCTTTTTAAGTTAACCATTTGAAAGTGTTAAAAAATTAAGACTTTTTATTAGTCGATACGGAAAAAGAATGGAATCAAAAGCAATTATCTTATTATTGAAGTAACAATGATTTTGGCTTTCATAAAAAGAAACATATGAAATGTTAAATAATATATGTTTCATGATTATAACTCATCTAATTATTTAATTTTG
Source organism: Erythroxylum guanchezii (assembly GCA_025629825.1). NCBI lineage: Eukaryota > Viridiplantae > Streptophyta > Magnoliopsida > Malpighiales > Erythroxylaceae > Erythroxylum > Erythroxylum guanchezii. The sequence continues at coordinate 16,687,460 of JAOTAX010000008.1, forward strand.
AACTGAATGAAATATTGAGATGATTTACAAATTTTAGTGATTGATATGATATGGTTGAAAAAATATTCTTGTGTACAAAATTTGGCATCTTCTATACTATTTTAGCTATATAATTAGACTAAGAAACGAAAGTTTTTTAAGGCTCCTAAACTTTGGTGCTTGAAACATTTAATTTCTTTAACTTTATTTTTCATCAAATCCGTATTTGAACTTTAAAGTGTCATCTTTTTTTAATCTTTTATTTGTATATGATTTAGTTTGAGACAAAAGGGTCAATAAGGACCCTAACTTTTACATCATAATTTAAATTTAAATTTATCATTTTAACTTGTTCAAAAAGAACCATATAATTTTTTTAAACAGACAAAAATAAACTTATTGTTTCATATATGTTCTAAAAGAACCCGATGTTAACAGCTCCGTCAAGCTCCCGTTAAGAAAACTCTCATTATATTAATTTTATGTGGCCCTAGTCTACCTGTATGTCCATTATAGCAGGGGCAGAAAACTAAAATTCTCCTTACCTAGATGACAATGTTTTGTATTTAGGAGGTGGTTGGTTCACATGGGGGAACGATAATAAGAATGAAAATAAATATAGTAAGGAATACGAATAAATATAATCATTATAATTGTGAAGGTTAGTTAAGAGGAATGAGTAATTATCATTATCATTTATAGTGGTTGGTTTGTTAAAAATAATAAAAAATTGTTAAAAAATTGTTTTATATCAAATTTTAATATATTTTAATTAATTATATTTAATTGCTAAAAAAGAGAAAAATATAATTAATTATATTTTAATTAACTGTATTTTAATTAATTAATTATATTGTAATTAATTTATATTTAATTGAAAAAAGAAGAAGTGAGTGTCACAAGCATGATAAGAAGTGTCACAAGATAGAGATTGTCATGCCCGTGACACTTGCCTAATACTAATGAATGAAAATCATCCCTCTCATATTTTGGAGGTATTGCGTAATCCTAAAAAATGAGATATCAAAAAATTATTGATACAATGATAATACGTAACTAACCAAACATTTTTTATTCCTTATCTATTGATACTTTCTCAAACCCATTAACCAAGTACCCTCTTAGTTTACTAACCAAATGTTATCATTTGGCAATTAAGAGAGAGGAGAAAATATGTTGAGAAGATAACATTTGACATTAACCCAAATGTTGTCGTCTCAAATACAATTGGGGTTCAGAGAACATCCTAAATTATCTTGCCCTAATTGATCTATGTGTTTCCTTTTCAATCCCTAACCTATTGTTTTGGTGCTACTTGGTGTGTTGCAGTCTGCTTGGTACGCTTGTTGTGTTGCAATTTGCTTAGTGTTCTTGATGTGTTCTGGTTCTTGTGGTTCACTTAGTGTGTGACGATTGCTTGGTTTGTTACGATCGGTTGGTGTATTGACGATCTCATGGTGGGTGTGGTTTAGATCTATTTCTTTCTGATGTGGTCCTATGATAACCTATTTCTTTTATGCTCGTTCTGGTGGTCTCCTGACAACCCATTATTTATTGTTTATTATGTTGAACTAAGAGGTAATACGTGGTCCCCCGTTATTTTCTTTCTTCGTTTATAATTTTCTGCCAATTCTACATCTTTTGCCTTATTTTAATTGGTGTTGGGAATATATATACTATAGTCAATTTTTCATAAATATATAAAATCATTGTGTTTAAGGGTCCATATTATCAAATTGTTACCTTTTGAACTAAGAAAGTACCTTCCCACTGTCTATACTACTAATCCTATCTAATCTTGTAATTGTTTTATGGTTGATTTCTTTTTGAACCTTGGATCTTTTAGTTCAAACAAGATTTTGACGGTTCTAGGATCAATATGTCTATTTTTTCTTTTGTTAGTATGTACAACTATAAAAAATGTAAAATGATCCATGATTATCTTTATATGTATGAGTAATATTTGGATGGATAAAATTAAACATCAATCTTACATTTATGTTTCAAAAAAATAGTTTTTCATTCCCAATTATCTTTCTATTGTCATTGCTAGCAACTAAAATAGAATATGCTTAATCAAATTAATCAATATATTTGTTAATCAGTGAAGGTAATATATACATAACTATACCTCTCCACTAAAGTAGTCATTACTGTTAAAAAAGCTCAATTAATTTCCACTAAGTAAAGGACATCTCGGATAGACATTTTAAATGAATATTTCCTACGTTCAGCATATGTTTAGTCTTCTTTAGCTTCTTCATGGTCTCATCATGTGAATATTCACTAGCATCTAAATTATCGATTATATTATCACTAGCATCTAATCACTGTTTTCTTTACTTTTATCATAGTTTTCTTCTTTATCATGGTTGCATATAGGTTTGTATGTGATTGTCAAATTATTATTTACTTATCTTTTGCAAGGTTATTTACTTGATATTTGTAAGGTTATAATGACTCAGTACAAGATTTTAAAGTTATATTATGGTGGATACTTTAAAAAGATCTTGAGCTGAGTTATGAGGGTGGGTTATTGAGTTATTTTGATAAAGTGGATCTTAATTTTGTTAGTTATAGACAAATTTGTAAGATGGGGAAAGAACTTAGATACTTACAAGTTGACAAGGTATATTATAGAATTTCAGGTTTTAGATTCAACGAGTCTTTAAGGCTCATTGAATCTAATGAAAGTAGCATTTGGTTAATTAACTTTTTAAAAATACATGGGACAATTGAGGTGTATCTCACACATAAACTTGACGAGCTAATTATAGCTTGGCTATGACAAATAACGATGAGACAATTTTGAATGATGAAGTTGATATAGATATCAACGAAGAAGAGAATAGTAATAATAGGGGTGTGGGCATTTACGATAATGAAACTGAAGGTATTAATATAGTTGAAGTGTTAACGAAGATGAAGGTGATGATGAATTTGGAGGTAATGTTAAAGCTAAATATGATGATGAAGCTAAACATGATGATGAAGTTTAAGGTGATTATAAAGTTAACGGTATATACAATACATTTGAGGTTTCAATTCCAGATGGACACTAACTAATGGAGATTGATTCTAGTGATTATGAAAACTTTTATTGATAGTTATGAGTACCCTAGTAAAGAGGAGCCTAGGGAGCCAATTAAAAGGCCTATTACAGGTGTTAGATATGAAGCAAGTGGTAGTTTGTTAAATTGGACACTAAGAGTGGAGTTTGTCAATGCAAAAGAGTTCAACGATGTTGTTATTGATTAGTCAATAGCAACAAGATTTAATACGCAGTGGAAAAAAAGTGAGTCTAAGAGAGTTAAGGTTGGATGCATTAAAGGATGCAAGTAGGAGTTGTATGCAACCTATTACTATGATGATAGATGTTTCAAATAAAAACAAATATGTCTAAGCATACATGTTTCACAAGCAACAAGCCTAAGATTGTATCAGTAAAGTTTCTAGTTAGACATTTTAGAGAAACAATTTTAGAGAAGTATAATATTACCACTATGATGATGGTTAAAGAATCTAAAGAAAAATTGAACATATTTGTGAATTCTACGAAGTGCAAGGTTGCTAAAAGGAAGTTAAAAAAGAAGCACGTATTATACAATGCTTGTAAATATTTGAAGCTATAAGGTTATATCTAAGAGTTAAAACTTAGTATCCTTGGATCAACAATGGAACTAAAATTGTCTAGAAATCAAGAAACCTCAACGTTATAGTTTAGTTTAAGTAATTATATGTTTGTTTTGGAGCTACGAAAGAAGGATGGAAGCATGTGAGACCCATATTTGGGATGGATGGTTGTGTCTTAAAGATTCAATTTCAAGGGCAACTAATCAGTACACTTGAAAGAGATTAAGATGGGGGTATATATCATATAGCATGGGCAGTTGTAAAGAATACTGATTCATGGAGTTGGTTCTTGTCGCTCATATCAGTTGATTTGTAGTTGCAAAATAAGGATGAAGTGATAATAATTTCTGACATTTAAAAGGTACTTAGTTCTTTTTATTTGTGTTATTTATATGATATGTTATTTTAATTTGTTATTTGAAATTTATTTATGACATTTATTTTAAGCGATTAATAAGAGTGTTGAAGAAATGCTTCTAAAAGCATATCATAGAATGTGTGACAAATACACTGATGATAATTGGTATAGACAATGGAGCAGTAAATACTTAAGAGACAATTTTAGGCATTTACATAGTCAACTTATGTTAAAGACTTCAATGAGTAATTAAAGAAATTGGACAAAATTAGACATGGGTGTCTTTATGCTTTGCTTGAGTATCCATAATAAAGTTAGGCTATATCATACCAATCATTTGAGTTAAAGTGTCTGATAGTTGACAATAACCTAAACGGGACTTTAAATGGGTAGATCCTCCCAACAAGAAATAGGCCAGTGATTAGTATGATGGAAACTATAAAGACAATGATTATGAGGTGACATGCTAAAAGAAGAGTATATGCTTATATATGGAAATCAGATATTGCACATGCAATTCTTAAGAAGTTAGAAAAATTAAGGAGGCAATCAATTAGAGAATTATGTGGAATGGTGATAAAGCATATAAGGTAAGTAAAGGGGATGGAAAGCATATTGTAAGACTAGGAATAGACAATCATTGTAGCTGTAGAGCCTGGACCTATATGGTTACCCATGCAAACATGCCATCAGTGGTTGACTACTACAAAAGAGTACCTTTTACGAGTGTATGATCATGTTTTGCATCCAATTAGGCGAGTGATATTTTGACCAGTGGGTGATTTGGAGGAAATAAATACACCAATAAAGAGGGTGATGCTGGTAAGGACAAAAAAGACAACAAAGAAAGACAAAAATATGCCAAAGAAAGTTTTAAGTGTAAGTAAGATGTCACAAAAGGGACAACTACAAAAATATAAGAAATTTAGAGCAGTTAGACACATCAGTAAAACATATAATGTATCAAGACCTAATGAACAACATACCAATTTAAGTGATTAATAGTTTTTGTGTGTGTTAATTTCAATATAATATAATTAACAATGTTAATGTTATGCATATTATTTTGTACAATGAAACAAGTTCAATTGGAAGGTCTTCTGTTAGAGATTTATCACAGTTGATTGTATTAATCTAACCCAAACCTAAATCTAAATTCTTACATTTTACACATTTCACTACTACAAATTTCATCCAATTTATATTCAGTAATCCCGAATTCAAAGTTGTATGTTAGCTATGTAACATCCACATACCCCCTAGAAGGATACGCAAGTGTCACACAAAATAGACCAAAAATAATCTAAATCATACTAAACATTTCTTACATGCATTCTCAGAAACTTAAGCAAACGTACAATACATAACATTAGATGTTATTATAAACAAACCATAACATACATCATACATAATGAACTTATCAAAATACATGCCTTAAACATAATCCATCATATAATAAGGTTATTACAAACCATTAAACAAAATACAAACTATCTCATATTGTTAGATACAACTCAAAAACTCAAATATATATCTTTCAAAATAAAAGACATTCTTCTTGGCCACTGCAGTTGTCTTTGTCTCAATCTTTAGACCTTCTTATCAGAATCTACACGGAGGCAAAACCACTGTGCTAAGCATATAACTTAGTGGGGAATAACTAAACATAATGCATAACAGTGACTGTTTCTAACAGTCGTCTACCATTCATGTATACAGATTCAAATCATAGCACAACAATCTTTAATAGTTCATAATACAGAGTAATCCAAACATTACGTCTCAAAGCAGAATATGATTCATCAATCGGTACAGAACATTCTTGCAATAGAACAAAACTCATAAATATCAAAACAAAATGTACATATATCATAATAGTATACAATCCTTTCATATAAGGTATGACTTATGTCAGAACAGAACTTGTTTTGTATCAGATCAGAGCTTATCTTTTATCATAGCATAATTTTCTTATATAAAAACTGAATATGTATTAGAATACACAACAAGTTAGACTGTTAATCCTTTTCACATAAGTAGGTAATAGGACCAGAACAGAAGATATCATGATTGGTATCTGAAATGGAAGAGACTTAAGTCTCTGAAACAAAAGAGACATAAGTGTCTAAAATCAGAAGACACGAGAGTGTCTGGCACAAAAGACACTTTAGTGTCTGGTTACAGAAGACACCTTAGTGTTTCGTTATGAGAGCAGCTGCAAACCCTTTTAGGCATGCCTATTTACCCACGACTAGGACTTGACAGCTTTAAAACAAACCATTTTCAGATTTCAGAATTTCATGTAAATGATGTAGTGCATAACATATGACCTTATTCATTTGATCAAACTTAGCATGCCTTATAAATACAAACATAACCATTAAAGCATTAATAAACGTATTGAGTCATCACACATTATGTATATTCATACAATTACGTAGCGTTTGGTTACCGTCTTCAACATGCAGAGACGGGACGAGACGGAACAGGACAGGACGGAACAGAACAAGAATTGAAGACAGTGAGATGTTTGGTTGCGGTGGACAGAACAGAGAAAATTGTCTTCGTCCTGAGGACAGAAATGTGCTTGGTTGCAGGGGACAGAACAAAAAACAGTATTAATGACATAAATGCCCATGCAGTATAATATATTTGAAAGATGTAATTTATTGGTTATTTTATAATTGTATCAATATTTATTTTAAAATATTTAATTATGTTATTATTAACTTGAAACTCTAATAAAATTTCAGTTATGTGATTATTGTTTTTGGTGTTGTTGTTGTTGTTGTTGTTGTTGTTGTTGTTGTTGTTGTTGTTGTTGTTGTTGTTGTTATTGTTGTTGTTATTATT
>JAOTAX010000008.1:16697666-16730625 GCA_025629825.1 Erythroxylum guanchezii
GGTATAAAGAATAGAATAATAAGAGTTTGATTAACTTGCCGAGTTATGAGATGTGATAGAATTGGTAGGAATAAGTTTTGATTGAGGATAATTTTTCCAAAAGGGAAAATAATATGGATTGGTTTTGTTTTGAATAAAGATGAAAAGAAATAAATATTATGAGAAACAAAGGAAAAGAAAAAGAAAGAAAGAAATTAATTTATACCAGATTTCGGAATCGGATTAGTCTATAGGATTCCAACGCGACGCTTTGTGAAAGTTTTCGTTACCTGGATGTTGGATATGTGTTTTTGTCCTTACGCGATTTGAATTCGATTTTGTTCCGCATTTTGCTATCGGACTTTGTTTCGCTTCGATTAGAATTCGATTCCGTTTCTTTGATTTTCGCCGCATGTTTCGTTCTTTCGCATTCGCGTTTTGTATTCGATTTCGTTCCGCACGCGTTTGCCGTTGATTTCACTTCCGCATTTTACTTCGCATTTCGTTTCATTTCCGTTTTTCGTTTTGTTTCCGGTTGGGGTCCGGTCCCGAGATCGGGTCCCAACAATATCATTGATGTACCTTCTAATACTTGGTGGTTAAACACTAGTGCTACAATTCATGTTACCAATTCTTTGCAGGAGATGAAAAACAAAAGGAAACTAAGTATTGTGGAGCAGTATGTATACATAGGAGACGATACAAGAACCAAACTTGATTTTTTGGGGACAGTCAAATTACAACTTACCACAGGACATTTTTTGGGGTTATATAAAGTTGCTTACATACCTTCAATTAGGAGGAATTTAGTTTCAATATCTCTTTTAGACAGAACTAGTTATAGTTTTTATTTTGGATCTAGAAAAGTGACTTTGTATCGTGACTCTACTTTGATTGGAAATGGATTTTTGTTCGGTAATCTTTGCAAGCTTGATTTGGTAGATGTGTCTCTTCTTATTACTTCTTCTTCTACTATTAATAATGTTGCTACCATAAAAAGGTTGAGGATGAATGAAAAATCTTCTATTTTATGGCACAAGTGATTATGTCATATTTCCAGGTAAAGAATGGAAAGATCGATGAAGGATGGGATTCTACGGGACCTTGATTTCTCATATTTTGGTACTTATGTTGATTGCATAAAAGAAAAGTTAACCGCGAAGGTTAGAAAAACAAAAGTTGATAGGTGTGACAAACTACTTGGGTTAATTCATACTAATATTTGTGGGCTTTTTACACCTCCAGCTATGGGTGGTTATAAATATTTTATCACCTTCATTGATGATTTTTTTCGTTATGGTTTTGTTGAACTCATCCATGAGAAGTCTGATTCTTTGGAAGCCTTCAAAGCATTTAAAGCAAAAGTGGAACTTCAACAAGGGAAAAAGATCAAAGTAGTTCATTCTAACATAAGTAGTTAGTATTATGGTAGATATAATGAGACAGGACGTAATCCTGGACTTTTTGCAAGATACTTACAAGATTGTGGTATTGATACTCAATACACAATGCTTAACACACCTCAATAAAATGGAGTTGCAGAAAGGAGAAATCGTACATTTCTTGACATAATACAATGTATGTTAGTAAACTCTTCCTTGCCAAAGTATCTATGGGGTGATGCTTTGAAAACTGCAGGTTATATTTTGAATCAAGTGCCTGTTAAACTCCTTATGAGTTGTGTTCATAGAAGAAATTGACTTTGCATCATTTTCATATTTGGGGTTGTAAAGCAGAAGTGAGACCCTACAATCCGTAATTTAAGAAACTTGATCCTAAAACTATCAGTGGCTACTTTATTAGTTATTGTGTAGGATCAAGGGGCTCTAGATTCTATTGTCCATCTCATACTACCAAGGTAATTGAATCATATCGTGTTGTATATTTTAAAGATGATATTGGAATAAGCCAAGGGTATAGAGAAATTGTGTTCAAAGAACACCCAATCATTATTCCTATGCTTGTTGCTTCCGCTCTAACAATTGGCCCTATGATGGATCAAGACTCAATAGCCATTCAAAATGATCCTATAGAGCAAGTAACATAAGAAGCTCCAGTTATTGCCACTGAAAATGTGCCTTTGCGGAGATCAGAAAGGGTTTGCAGACCTACAATATCAAGTGATTATTTAGTCTACTTATAAGAACATAAGTTTGATATAGGTGACTTTTCAGATCCAACTACCTAAAAAGAAGCCATCTCTAGTTCTCAGTCTAAATTTTGGATGGATGCTACAAATGATGAGATGGATTCTATGTCACTAAATAAAGTGTGGAACTTGGTAGAATTGCCAAAAGGTTGTAAGCTTATTGGATGCAAATGGGTGTTTAAAACCAAGCATGATGCCAAAGGTCAAGCTGAGAGATATAAAGCGAGGCTAGTAGCCAAAGGCTATAGCCAACGAGAAGGTATTGATTACATAGACACCTTCTCTCCTGTTTCTACTAAAGATTCTTTACGGATTATTATGGCAATTGTGTCTTATTTTGATATTAATATTCATCAAATAGATGTGAAAACAACTTTCTTAAATGGAGAATTAAGAGAAGATGTTTACATGACTCAACCCACTGATTTTGAGGTTATTGGGAAAGAAAACATGGTTTATAAGCTCCAAGAGTCAATATATGGGTTGAAACAAGCTTTAAGGCAATGGTACATCAAGTTTGATGAAATTGTTACTGGTAACGGTTTCAAAGAAAATATTGTTGATCAATGTATATATATGAAGATCAATGGGAGTAAGTAGATATTTCTGGTTTTATATGATGATGACATCCTGCTCGCAACTAATGACAATGACATGTTGATTAAGACAAAATAATTATTGTTTGATTATTTTGATATGAAGGATCTTGGTAAGGCATCATATGTTTTGGGTATGCAGATTCTTCGTGAAAGAACAAATGGTGTTCTTAAATTTTTTCAAAGCACTTACATTGATCGTATTTTGAAAAGGTTTAATAAACAATCATGTTCTTCTATAAAGGCTCCAATTATGAAGGGTGATAAGTTCTCTAAGGCCCAATGTCCTTTCAATGATATTGAGAGAGATCAAATGAAAATAATCCCTTATGCTTCAGTTGTTGGCAGCTTGATGTATGTTCAAGTATGCACACGTTCTGATATTGCCTTTGTTGTAGGTGTGCTTGGTCGATACTTGAGCAATCCTGGGCACAGTCACTGGAAAGCAGCTAAAAAGGTCTTCAGGTATCTTCAGGGTACCAAGGATCTTAAGTTGACACATCAAAACACCGATACTCTTAAAGTAGTTGGCTTCAGTGATTCTAATTATACAGGTTGTGTGGATGATAAGAAATCCACTTCTAGATACATTTTTATGATGGCAGAAGGAGTTGTTTCGTGGAAAAGTATCAAACAGACACTTACAACTTCTTCAACCATAGAAGCAGAGTATGTGGCATGTTATGAGACTACTTATCATGCAATATGGTTGTGGAACTTTATTTCCACATTAGGAGTTATGGACTTCGTATCAAGGCCGCTAAAATTATATTGTGACAATTTTGCAGCTTTATCTTTCTCTCAAAATACTAGGAGCACCTCTCGCTCTAAACGTATTAACATTAAGTTCTATTTTGTTAAAGAGAAAGTTGGGGAGTCTCTGATTACTATTGAGTATATGCCTACGAGTAGCATGCTAGCAGACCCACTAACTAAAGGCTTAACTATTTGTATTTTTATGGAACATGTCTCTAATATAGGACTATTAAGAGCCTAGTTTTCTTTGTTTCAGTAAGAATTTTCTTTGTTTTATGTATGTTTTGTGAAGATTGTTTGAATTTTATATGGTAAATGCATACTGTGAATATTTTGTCACTATTTATGACATATTGTAACTGTATATTTTTGATGAGTGACAAATTAATGACATTCTTTTATGATGCATTTTGGATTAACATCTTATTATATACGATTCATACATCCTATCATATGTAACTAGCATAACTTTGGTATGTGTTTGTATCATTTGGATCATTTATGGGATGGACATTATATTACTAATCTTACTATAAGCCCTTGGATTCATTCATAAATTTCACCTAAGCCTACCCATTGGGTTTATGGTCCACTACAATATGTTTATTTTAACTTAATTATTGTATTCTTGAGGGTAGTCTTATAGCTTGAAGTGTGGGATTTTTTTGACGGCATTGTAGTGATGTGTGTAAGAGAATGGTGAGTTGGATTCAACAAACTCAAGTATTCTATTTTCTGTTGTGTTTGGTTTTTTGTATGGCAGAGAACCATAGCTTCCAGTCAACTTTCAACACCTTTAGTAGGTAATTTTTCAATTATATTGTTTATACATGCTTCAAAGCTATAGAATCTGGTTACTATCTTTGTTAAAATTTCTAGCATACGTCTCCTTTAAACCAAAGAAAGCCTCAAATAACAACATTAGAAGACGATTGAGGAAGTCTTAGACGATGGAGGACAACGTTGGAAATAGAAGATGATAGCGATGGAGGAGATGGACTAGTCTTCTTTGCACCAGAGAAGACGACATTTTCTTTGCCTATTTTTAGTTTAGTCAGGGTTGTAAAGTTTGGGCTATCCCAAAACAATGTCGTCTTAATGAAGGCCGTCAATTTCTTCTCTCTTTCACCACGTAGAATAATAACGTGGCATGGACCCACACAAAAAATAGCCCAAACATTCCAGTCTTAATGAAGGCCACAAATTTCTTCACTTTTTCACCACGTAGGATAATAACGTGGCATAGACCCACACAAAAAATAGAAAAATATACTAGTTAAGTTTTTTTTTATAAAAGGTTAACAAAAATGATTAGTCGAGGTTATTTTTTATGTTTAGAAAATCATATGATTCTTTTTAAACGAGTTGAAACAATAAGGCTTAATTTAAATTCTAATGTCAATGTTAGGGTTATTGTTGGCTCTTTAGCGTTTAATTTCATTATAGTTTCCCAACCGTTCTACAACGCTTCGAGAACAAGAAGTAGAAGAAGCTTTTTTTAAAAAAATAGAAATTTTAATTAATGGAAGAAGAATAAAATTACAAGGTCATAAGATAAGGGAGTATCCTTACCATACAATACAACGGAAGAAGCTACAACATCATAAAAACAGATGAAAAATTAGAGATTTGTTAGCACTCCAATAATGGTCATCTTGCTGCTTTCATTCATAATTCCTCTCTTCGTATAGCTAGCACAACATACCTGTGGCAAATTTTTGCTACAACTGTCGAAGGCCCACAATCTAGAATATCAACTTTCAACAACCTTTTATATACATAAAGCAAAGCAAACAATAGAGTTGCATGTTAAATGGAGTTTCTTTGTCAAAACAATCTCACGAATTTCAAACATTATCAAAGAGATCAGACTTTCTTTTGTAGAAGATTTGTTCTTGAAATGTCGAAAATTCCGTTCTCTCCAAAGCCAGTAGATATAAACTCCCAAGACAACGATTTGAACTAGTCTTCTGGAAGCTAAATATGAAAGGACACAATTAGTAATATCAACCACATCCGACCTTGGATCTGTCCAAGAACATAAGGTAGAGACTTATTCCTATATTGTTTTGTTGAAGGGGCATTCAAAGAAAAGGCGTGTACATGATTCAATCTGCAGAGAACACATGAGATAATATTTATCCATTTGCACATGTGGAATTTGGTATGTTGTGGAAAGTTTATTCTAAATGGCTAATCAATAGATGAAAGAAATCCTTGGCGTTAAATCTGCTACATACCGTGGTTGCCCAAGGAACTGGGCATCTATGTCTACACAAGTTGTCACAAATGAATCTATTTGTCAGTTTGTTTATAGAAATACCTTTCTAGAAGAAGGCGTCAGATTCTTGAGATGTTGGGGGATAGTTGAGCTGAAAGTGGCATAGACTTTTAGGAAAATTCCATGAGTTCCTATCAAGAGAAGAAGTTTTTATATATAATTTCATAATAAAAAGTGTGCAAATTCAAAAAGAAGTCTAAACGTCGGCACGAGCCTAACTAAATGTAGTCTTGAGATTCTCAAAATTGGAATGATATAAATGTATAAGCTAACACTTAAATAAATTCGTATCGTGCTTGGAAGACTACAATTTTGCTATCAGAACGACGAGTTTGGTTAATGTGGCCTTTCTGAATATTTCAGTACCAGGCTAGAATATATAAATGAGCCGCTAGTTTGAAACTACAAGAACCCTATTTCGCGTGCGAAAAAATACTCATTGATTCTACTTCTAACTTATGTGTGGGGATTCAAAATCGGAAGTCGTTATCTGAATTGGAGAACAATATTTTTCACGAAATCAGTGGAAAATGACTCCGTTTTAAAAAAAAATTATATAACAAATTTAGAGAGAGAAAGAACCAACTTACCATTCAATGAACTTAAATTAAGGAGAAAATGATGGGTATAATTCATTCTCAACATCAAAAAAATTTATTCGACCAATGAATGAAAGATAAAATTGAAGGGCGTAAAGAGATTTTTTTCCCTTAAACTAAAATGAGATATATTTAAGAGCCTCACCTCATCCACAATCCTTAACATTTGCAAATTGAAGTTAAATTAAGTTGAAGTAATGTAACTTTACTTGGTCACTTCATGTTCCTGCGCCCAACCACAAGAAAGATTCCATCTTATCTCCTATGTCCTTCCCAAAAGCAAGTTAAATTCCACAGGAAGCCCCTTTGATGAGCCGACCCCTCCTAGAATTCTTATCTTATTCTCTCTACACAAATCACATGTGCGTTCATTTCATGAGTGTGAAAATGAAATCTGTCTTCTTAGAGAATCACTTCACATACTTAGAATTGACCTGGGTCAGCATAACGTCCCAAACCCAACTCAACTTTTTCTTAAGATCTACATCAAGAAGCCAACTTCTCCAGTTGGCATCAAACACCGTATCTGTTCCATACATTTACTTAAATCATCTTATCTAAACTGGTTGGCTGCCCTCTTTATTGGCGCGTATGTACACAACAATGACAATCTCAACGCGTAAAATGCAAGATAATTGGCCACAAACTTTGTTTCGTTTATATTAAGCAACCCTCTGGACTGTACATTGAGATACAATGGTGAGGATCGTAGAATATTGATGCAACTATATACCCTCCAATATTCCTCAAGCCTGAAAATGTGATTCCTTCGTAATCAACTCCAGCCAGCGACTCCTGTCTTCGTCAGGGTTACCTCCACCCATTTCCCGTCAGGAAGCCTTACCGGAGTCTCCGGCAACCTTGCCGTGAAGTTGTTGAGCAGCAAGTCGTCTTCGCGGCTGATTTCATCCTCGAAATTGAGCCAGTAACTCTGGAGATCGTAACGGAAATCCGTAGGCTTGTATCTCCTTCTATTCTTACCTGTCGTGCCAATCAGAGTGCGACACCTGTCTCTGATCTCCAGCCACTCCTTCGGCGACTGCATCTTCTCTAGTACCTCGTGGTGGTTGCTTGGGAGGAAACAGCAGATGGTGCTCTTGAGCTTGTCTCTAAGAGACGAAGGCGATGACATGCCGATTTTGTCGTTGTTGTGAACGGTTGAGAGTGAAGGGAGAGGGTGAGGATGAGGAACAGGATTTATAAGCAATGGGACCGTACCCATAAAGACGGATAAGGGCTCACTTTAAGAAAAAAGCCGTGGGTCGTGCGTGGCCGTGGGCGTGGCTCTTATTCCCGCGTTCGCGACTGGGGGCGGTTTCGTAAATTTTGGCCAGCTTTAACGGACTTGCACTTTTTCATGTGAAGATGAGGATAAGATACTCTCTTGCAGTAACTCTATTCTAACCCTACTCGTATTTAATACTACGACATTTTATAAGTTTTGCACATAATATGATATAATTTTTATTACAAAATAATGTTATATTGAGTGCGGAATAAAGTTGGAATAAAATAATAATAATTGACGTGCATTTAGTCAAATTGTTGCATTCAAAACAATGAATATAGTTCCAGGTTAAGGTCTACTTGCTTAAAACTTAACAGAATCTCATACTTTATCTGACTAAATGCACGTCAATTTTGTTAACGTGCACGTGTCATCGATCAAATGATAAAATGCACAAGGCAACTGTTTACTGTAGCATAATTTACAAGCATTACAGCTACAGCTGCCGCCGAATGGGCGCATGTGTCGGCTGATGCATCACGTGCCAACAAGTGCCGCTGTACTTGAATAAATTGTTTCCTTTCCTGATTACTCTGGATATGAACTGATGATTGCCCCGTGTAGTTGCTTAGTCTCCGAGTAAATAGGCAAACAATTTCAGAATACCGGAAGATTGCATCCTTTGGGGGTTAATGCTTTCTTTTATAGGTGCATAACGACATTACATTGAAGTTGATTGCACAAATTTAATTTGATTCTGTAAATTTTATTTTTATAAAATTTTAATAGAAATACAAATATTTTATTTTAATTGTGCTTTGCGATTGATTTTAATACTCCTATTTAATATAACAGACAATGTGGAAATTACTACATAAGCTCCACAGTTGTAAAATAACGAGACATTAAGATCTTCAAGTATCATTGAGCCCCTTCATGCAACTTCAATACAAGAACAAACCATATAGATGAGCATTGAGGACTTTAAGCCTGAGAGCAGAAAGAGGTCAAGAAAAAGGAATAAGTCTAAAGGCAGTTAGACTCCATTGTGTCTTAGAATGTCAAAGGCAGTAATTGCCCCAAAAAACACAACAATGTTTTAAGGGATTTATCCTAGAGAATAAGTCGAACATTATAGACATGTTATAAACCAAGCTCAACAACGAAAATTTCTTAAAATTGAAGCTTGTGCGTGATAATTAGGCTTTTGGATCCAATCACCAACCCATTATTATGGGTGCATAGTTATCGTTGATACAGATCAGTCAAAGTATATGTCATGCACACCAATGAACAGCCAGTGTAGCACCTAAGAGAGAAATTACACATGACACTTGTTAACCATAGATGGCTCTCTAACTTTGAACCCTATAGTTTCAAATCGTTCCCTTATTACAATGCAGAAATAGCTCCTAGTACCTAAAACTAGCATGGTACAGCATATTCTGTATCGTACCCACCAGTACGGTACGAATTTTCAAACATTCGTTAGCCCTCTTGAAAGTTAGCTTAAATTGTCTTTATACATGCGCTGGTAGAATTGAATGAGGGTGGTGTAGATGTATAGGGTATGTGAGTTAGCTTAAATTGTCGTTATACATGCGATGGTAGAATTAAATGAGGGGGTTGTAGATGTATTTACGTGTCAGTATAGCAAAGTGTTGTACTCAGGGTATTTATGTTAGCTTCTTAACTAATATGGACCTGTATACATTGTTTTTATGATTATTTAAAGATATTCTTTAGCTTAAAAAAAAGCATTATTCAAGCTACTTTAGACTGACTTTATTACATTTTGACAATATCTCCTCAAATTGTGCCAAAGAACTTTTTATATTATCATATACAAAACTTGTGTTTTAAACATAATTCAATCGGTAATGCAATAAAAGTAAACAATATGTGACATAAAAACAATGAAAATCTATTTGAAACATATATTTTGCTTTTCAATAAACAATGAAAAAGAAAATTAAATAAAGACCTTTGTAGTCTTTTTTTAAAAAAATATTCAAAGTAAAACAAAAGAAAAATGAAAAGAAATAACCTAGAAAAAAGAGAAATAGTTGTAACGATTTATATAATCATATAGCTTTTTTAGAAAGAAAATAATTTATAAAGCTCAAAGGCCAAATCAAAGTCTTACATCATTCTAAAAGCCATGGAACTGAGGAGACTAAGCTGGAAAAACTAGCTAGCATCAACAGTATAGTCGCATACAATGAGACATATTTATTTTAATACTCGTGGAGCTATTATCCCTATCTTACTGGTATTTCTTTTGTCAAATGTCAGGGCAAGTTTAAAGAATTCCTTACCTGTGTGCTATAGCTCAAATTAACTTTATGTGCTATAAGATACGTTTTGATTCTACATATAATTTATGAAAGAGGAGTTTCCCTTTGCATAATTGGTTTTTAAAGATCCTACGATTTATATTTTTCAAAGTTCCATAAACCAAGTAACTCAGTGTGATTTTGTAAACCAAGTAATCCTCATCATTTTACTTTTGAGCATAATAACTCCAATCTACAAAGTGCTTCCATTCATCAGGCAATGAAGTTAAGGACATAGTTTCAGAAATCCTTTTCAAATATATGAGATGAAATCACATTTGAAAAATAGATGCTCTAGAGCTTTCTACTTTTACTTACAAAGTACACATATATTAGGAATAAGCAGGAATTTAGAAATTCCATCCAAGGTGCCAAGTCTACCCCTAATTACTACCCAAATCATGAAAAAGGCTCGATGACGGGTTTATTTAAACCGTTCTTGGCCAAACCATTTCACCTTAATGCCTCGGTTCCTTAGTAAAGCTTTATAGTATCAATTTGAATATAGGCCAAAGAAGCTTTTTTTCCATTCCTTTATACTACATCATCTTTGTTATGTTTAAGCCTCAAGTTTAACATATAGATGACAAGTGTAGATCTTGGTAGTTGATTAGAAACAAAATCTCCATGAGGCAATGCCTCTCCAACTAAAGCACTAATTGGCATTGCAAACTTTAAATGGTTGAGTTCCAAAATCCTATCATGAGGGCTCCATTTATTAGAATAAAAGGATGTTTATGATTTGTTGCCTACTGTGCAGGAATTCCTTGCTTACACTTTCTCTTAACTTAAGGATGTGCTTCGAGGTCCACAAAGAATTATATTTAGATTGAATCATCCAACATTTTTCATCTTTTATATAATAAACACAAACCTATTTCACGTATAATTAATGCATGTCCTTAAGCAATCTCCAAATCCTTTAATCATTAACACCTTATTGGTGATTATCAAAGATAACATCCTAATCCACCTTCCTCTTTAGGTAAACATATTTCTTCTTACTTGACTTTAGTCTTTACATCCCTTGTGAAGTTACTTGACCATACAAATCTCCTTCAATTCTATAAATAGTTTTGTTAATTATCACTGGAAACATTACGTGTGTGTGATGTCTATTAAACATATATGTTATTGAAAATAAAATTAATAAGTTGAGCTCTCTTAAATATAGAAAGGCTTTTATTAGACCAAGTCTAGAATCTTCTTTGAATCTTCTCAATTAAAGGATGGAAGTTAGTGAATGTGGGCTTTTTTAGAGGAAATGGGAATGCATAAATACTTAAAAAAAGGAACTTCAAAGCATTTAAGTCTGTAATAGATGAAAAGCAAGCTTTATTTGGAAAAGAAGTTGTTGGCAAATATATACCACTCTTTTCCTTGTTGATTGATAAATCTAATATGTTCTTAAAAACATTGAGGCCATTCATCAAGGCATCCAAAGAGATTGGATCATCTTTAAAAAATGAGATCAAGACAATAGTAATAGACAAACAAAAGATTTTCAACATTTTGTGATACTTAAGGTGCTTTTCCTATTGCATAATCCTCCTTAATAATCTGACAAGAATCTTCAAACATAAGGTCAAAAAATGAGGTAAAAGGGATCAACTTTGCACAAAAATCTTACTTTTTTAATCAGCTTGATTGGATCCCAATTACTAGAACCTTGTAGGAAATAGTTGAGAAGCATTGCCTTATCTAATCAATAAAGATTTGAAAAGTCTGAAAGCCTTGAGAGCATTCAATATAAAGTTCTAAACTAACGAATCAAAAGCTTTATTTAAATCTAGTTTGGGAGCACAATTGCCTCTTAAATGCTTGTTGTTATAGTCTTTTTACAATGAGTTTAAAAATAATTTTGTAAATAAAGTTATAAATAAACTATAGGTCTGTACTTTTTAAGGGTCTTTAGGGCTATGTTTTTAGGAATGAGACAAAAGTGAGCCATGTTTAGTTCCTTAACATATTTCTATTCCTAAAAAATGTGAGAAATGCACCAATCATCAACCCCTTAGTATAAATCTAGGTTTTTAGAAAGAAATGGCCATTAAGGTCATTAGAGCCTGGAGTTTAAAACCATTGAGAGAATATAATGCTCTTTATAGATCACTTTCATTAAGAGGCTTCTAAAGCATTAATTTGATCATGAATGATTAAGCTAAGCGGCTGCAATAAAGAACTATATTTAATTAGGGAACCTAGAGGATAAGAGAAATAGATGAAAGCTTCCCAAAGAATGTCTTTTCGAGAGGTATAGGTTATAAAATAATATCTAGAGCCACCATTCTATTAGTAAGGCTTCTTAAAAGGCTTGATTTATGAAAGAAGGATGTGTTTTTATCACCATCTTTAAGCCAAATAAATCTTAATCTATACATCAACAGTGGGAGATTAAGTGATAAGTGCAAATTGTTACATATTTTATACCCTTATTTTATACTATTTTAAATCATTTACATAGCACATTTGGGAAAAAATTATTGCACTTTAATATTAATAACCCAAGTTGTTTAGTTTTATATTTTATTTTTAAAAAATATCTAAACTATATTGAATAATTTCTTGTAGACTTTGTGGATTTGAAAAAGGAAAGTCCAAAAAATAGCTTATTAACAAAGCACAGTCCAACAAAATAACTAGCCCATGAGCAGACAACCTAAGGAAAGAAAAATCCCCATCATCAGAACAAGATGTCAGGGTGGAGAAGGAGTTGCATACACCTAACATCTTTAACTCCAAATCAATTTAAAGTGGATAAGATAAGTAGAAATCACCAAAGAATCTATTAATATTCGACTTTTGGAGACATTCTTAAGCCTATAAAAGTGATGGAGTAGCGGGGAAGAGAGCAGTAAGCAGTCACACGAAGGTGAGAGCTCCGAGAGATATGTCATCCTTCCATGGTAGGTTAAAGTTAAGAATTGTTGCAAAGAGCATCTGGGAGTGAAAAAAGGGCCATATCCCACCTATTTTGAGCTATTTTAAGGCTGGTGGAGGAAAATTTTAGACTTAGAGAGATGGTTTGAGGTTTGTGAAGTCAGAGCAAATCAAATGAGTTTTCTTGAAACCCTTATTCCTTTTGTTTTTGATTTCATATGCTTGATTTATTCTTAGTTGTTAAACTTTAGTTTAGATATCCAAGCTTGAGTATTTGGCATATTATTTTTCTAGATTAACTAAATTTACACTAAGTAGATTAAACATTAATGAAATTATTGAAATTTATGATTTTATTGATTCGTGTTCTTATTTGATTGGGGACATCCTTGATTACTTGAATGTGATAAGTTGAATCAATGGTCCTTTTAGAGTTTTATGGCCTAGAATTTAGTTGTTCTTCAAACAAAATATCAAGTGTTGATTATGCTTTCTTGTTCTTGACATGTTTTTATACTTAAATGGAGCTGGTTCAATTTTAAAGAGTGAAAGGGGATAAATAGGAACCAATTGGTTGATTTTTTACATGTAACTTGTAAAATGTCTTAGAATATCAAGATATGTCGAAATTGCATGACTAAACTAAAATTTAAAACACCACTTGTTCATTTGTGAATATTAGATTAGTTTTATTTTTATTTTTTATTGTTTTGATTATTAGATTTGATTTGATCATCAACCCCCCTTTTTTATATGTGTATTACCTTAGCTAAGTTCATAGGTTTCCATCATTGCTTTAGGTTTGGATTTTTCCATATTTCAGGTCAATGATGAGGTTAATATTATATGTAAGGACAACCTAGTCGAAATAATTATCTTTTGAAGCTAAATTTCATGTGTTATCATAATCAAAATAGGATTATCAATCTTATGTTGTGAATTGGAGTTGTGGTTTAATAATTAATTGGTTGTCCACTTCTTCATGTCTTTTAGTTGATTAAAGTGAAGCTTGCAAACTTAACTTGATGTCAATAACTTGGATTACTTTAATTGATGTTTAAAATTAAATATAATGATTAATGCGCAATAAAATGAAGAATTGAATGAAGAATGATCAAGTTTGACGTTGATTTCATGCATTGTTAGATATTTCATCATGTTGATAGTTTTATATTAAAAAACTTTTGTACTTCAAGTATACAGATCGTAACTTATAGTATAAAAGATATCGTTCCCACGAGGATTGGAACCTAAATAGGCTTTAAGTGGCCTTAGAGGGATTAATTTAAAGCTTAGAGTTAATTTAATTTAATACCAACCAATCAAGAACCTAATCTATAAAGAAAGATTTACTTGAGTCTTAGGACTTTTGTGAGTGAAGTAAATTTGTAATAAGTGGTTATGTAATTATTTTAGATTGTTTTTACTTAGACTTGGGGGCTTTATAGAAATCACATTTCAAAACAAAGTATAGCCTCATTTGAATCTTAATTCTCAATAGCCAAGACAAAATGAGGCATTTTCAACTAATTTGACCCTTACATAAGTGCTTAAAATAAGCCTAAACCAAAAATAAAATGAAATTTTATGTTCTTTTTCTTATTTTCTTTATAAGCTTGTTTAAAGGATTTATGTGGATACACGACCTGATAAAAGGGTATGAGTGGGAAAAGAGAAAACCTACTAAATGATTTAATAAAATTTTGTTTTTCTAAAAAGAACCCATTTCTTTTGCAAGCCTAATTTCGTTTAATGTTTAAGTAAATAAGATTCATATTTTTAATTGACCCTATAGGCTCATTAAGAATAGATTATTGACTTTTACTTGGATAGAAAATTAAAAATTAAAACTTACCATCCCATTAGAATTAAATTTCTTTCTTTTTATTTGGTTTAAGTTCAAAAAATTAGTTAGGAATGTTGGCTCATTAGGAATTACGTTCTTTCCTTTGTTTAAGTTTGAGCTTTTAGGTCCATAAGAAATATTACCATTGCTTTTATTTTTGTTTTTAAGTAAGAGTATGTTAGCTTATTAGGTTTGATTCTTTGAAATCTTTAATTTTAAACCTCACTCCTCTTAAACAATAAGCATTAAGGTCCATTTTTTCATTTCTTTAAACAATTTAAAACCCAAATCCTTTTAGAAATATTATAGTCCTTTTTAAGGATCCTTTTATCCTCTTAAATGAAAAGCCTTTCAATAACTTTCTTTTATCCCTTTCAGATTTTTCTTTTTTATCATCAATTTCATTGCATTTTCATATAAATAAAATTTTTCATTTTTAACAAAATTTAAATAAATGTTTATATTTAAAGCCTTATGATATAGTCTAGGCATCTTTATGCATTTTATTTTAAGTTATAAGTCAAATCATAAACTCTTAGGAATTCATCCATATACTTTACATTTTATTTCAATCCCTAGACATCACCCAAAGTTCTTTATTTTTCCCCTAATCAATCCATAAATTCCTAGGTATTTACTACATATTTTATTTTCTTTTTTTAGTCCACTTTTATTCACATCATACTCAAGTTCATTTTCTTTTTAAAAAAAACCCAAATCTACAAAACTTTTTTCTATACCTTGATAACTCTTTAGGTAGGTAAAATAGGCTTCCTAACACCTTTTCTATTTTAAAATTTGATATTTTTCTTATTAGAACCTTTTTATCCCATTTTCTTAAATTTTTATTAAATAATTTAAAGTGGCAATTCTATTGATTTTTTTTGTACTTTCTATCTCATATCTATTTAAGGTGTTCAAAAAATGCTAGTGATAAAATGTTTTATCAAAAAAGAAAAAACTTTTAAAACTTGCTTATCAATAATGACTAAAAAATAGATTTTAGCACCATATCATATATTTAAATGTTGAGAAACTAAATCTAAGTAAGTTCATGATGGTTTCAAACACATTTTTAATATTAATTAAATATAGTAAACTTTGACTTTGATAAAAAAAATACATAAAATGTTATAGTTTGAATCATGTTATAGATATTATCTTCTTTATTATTTCTCTCTAGCCTATACATGTCATTTGGAAATTATCGTAACCTAATTATTGAAATCTTGATGTTAGCTCTTTATTATATTAAGGTCATTATTATAGTCATTTAAGATATTACTATACATGAGAAAGGAATGCCAAATAAATCAAGGCAATTAAAATATTAATTTATTAATTTATTTATCTATGGTCAGACGGACTGACCATAAGTGGGTTTATATAGACAAATCAATAGAAGGTGCTAAAAGAGTGAACCATGTGTTGATAAATTATATCCTAAGCAAGCATTAGTAAGTCCATATGTAAGTTGGCTTAATACTTAATGAGCCATCCTATTTCAATGGATATTATGTATGATATAGTAAGATAACAGCTTCAAATAAGGAATAAGGTGGGAGAACATAGAAGAGTGGAGTGATTTGTCAAACTTCCACTTTAAACATGTCTTACTTTTATAATAGTGAACTAAGTGGTTGAGTATGTCAACCACCTACTAAAGTAGTTATTATATGGTTGGGTATGTTAATCATCTACTAAATTGATGTATTTAGTGCTCCTTGACCCAGTTAATTCTAATCTCGATCTTCAAATATTCAAATACTTATAGATAACTTATAGGATAAATACTTTCAACACAGAGGGAGTTTGAACCATTGTTCGTATGTAACTATTGTGAAAGTTAATAAAGGTTAACAATGTTACTGTATCTTTGGTATACTTTTTCACTTTTTTTTCTTATTTATATGTTCAGGTATAAATACTTGTTTTTCTTAAACTTTTATGTGAAACACTTTTAAATCCTAGAGATTCAGAAAGGTTGAATTAAGTGGTGCGAACTCAATAGTTGATACAAAATTAAGGCTAAATTTATTATTATTCTTAAGAAAATAAATTTTGAAATATATTTGTAGATCATTATAAATAATCAACAAATGTTTAAATTAAAAGGATCAATTTACAATAATACATAGTTATAAATTATATAAAATTGAGCTTGTGATCATGATTATGTTGATTCTAAGTATGTTGGTTATTCTTTTATTATAGCAATAATAAGGCTTACAGCTTGATTATAAATTTAAAAGGTTGGTTATACTTAATGTGATAACAACATTGTACAAGAATATAAGAATTAATCTACATATAATTGCTTTCCTATTAATTTGATTCTAGGTGAATAAATTTAACTTCTAAACAAATTTGACTATATTAGATTTGTTAAATGGCATTAAGATTATCATTCATAATATGAGTAAGATTAATGATATCTTATATAACATCGGAGTTATTGGAGCTAAGAGAAACCTATAAATGGTTAGAAAAAAGAATAATATAAAATAGTTATAAATATGTAAAAACTTATAGACTTAAATTCTATGCATTATAAAAGTTTTCATATTTTGTAGTTGATACATTAATCCCCTTAAAATAGTATACTTGAACTTGTAATGTTATTTTCCCATATAAGGTTAATATAAAATAACATTTTGGATTACTTATTGTTCTGAAATACAATTATATTGAACTATAACATTTTCGATTAGATAAAATAAGATATGTGTTTATTATTGAAATTTTGACTAATAATTTATTAAAATCTTTAGTAGTCCTCTACATTAGAGTTTAACTGAGTCTTACATTAACGTGATATATATGTAAAACATGTAATCCAAACAATTCAATTAAATTAATTAACATTTGGTGTATGAAATACTAATTGCTTTGTTTTTTTTGACTTTAGATTATCAATTATAATCTATTGTATGGTTGTATCCACAATTAAAATATAACTTCCTTTTCTAATTAAGTAATTCAAATAATGCTATTTATTCTTAAAATTCTTTCTTCTTTATTTTCCAATATACCAATTAGTTGAATATTTCAAATTTCATCGTACAACTATTTTTCTTTTAAAAAGGACTTTTAAATTTGTATTTTATAAGTTCCAATTAATGTGTAGAATACCATACTGTTTCGATTAATATTGATTGAAATATGTCATATTGATCAAAAAAGGGTATAGAACACACTCATACCATTTTGATTTTTAATACAGACCGATAACCAAAATACCGATCAATAATGGTTTGAGAATTGAAAATTGAAAATTTTGAGGGACTAATTTAAAAAAAAAATCCCTAAATCTGTTTAACTCTAACATACTTGTCATACTCCAACTCTCCCTCTTACAACTTTAACAAGTTTGTTCTCCCTTCTATATGCTTTAGCCTTTTACTCCTTTCCTCACCTTCACCATTCAATAAATTATCATCATCACCATTGCATCTCCCCTCTCTACCAATCCACTTTCTCCTCTTGTCATCCTCCCCTCTGCTTTCCTCTACCCACCACTCACCAAGTATTTGCTACTAGCTTGTAGGGTCACATTTTTGAGTACTACTACTAGGTCCTCTACTCTATCCTTATTGTTGCCATCAACTACAGTCCTTTCCTCAGTAGTTTTGATGTGTGAAAAGTTGAAAGATAGGCGTTTAAATGAATGTAAATAAATTGAGCTTGATTAGTTGATGATCTTTTTGTCTTATGATGTCTTTAGTGGCAAATATATCGATGGAAGTGTTATTTGTCTAGTAAAAACTACCAAGATCTCATGGGTCATAGTTAAAGGATTGGTGTTGTTGGAGATATTCATAGCATCATTACATAAATTTATTAAGTTGTTGAGGTGGAGATTATAAGGCTTTACACATAATTTTGTAACTTGAAACCAAAAAATTTAATGATATTACTTAGTTTTGTTGTAATCTTTTACTTGTTTATAGAAAATATATTTGGGTTTTGTTTTTAACCCATTTTTGAATATTAAGGATACAAAGATATGGAAAAATTGTGAAAAATGTTACGGAAGAGCTTCCATAAATCTTGTATTAAGAATAGCTTTGAATAATACTTAATGATTTTTATTATCAATTATGTGCATATAAAGGGAGCTTTTAAGATTTTTAGTGTTATAATTTATGAGGATACACTCAACATAATAAGAATTTGTGAATGGTTAAGTAATTATTTTCCCTTTTTATTTTCATAATAAAGCCATTTATGTATTATGCATTGTCAAAGGAAAGATGTAAGATATAAGAAATTGTTGCACATTTTAAATGTGGATACACATTTTTTTTCCAGTTTCCTTTATAATATCCATTTAACTTTTTAATATATCTAAATATAAATTGTATCCTCTATATTAGGAAAGCATTTATGTGGATATGTAATAGTTATAGCTCATAATATGATATGAATATGGTAATGGCATTTATAATACATTAGCTTTATGGATTTTATTTTTCATGTATTTGTATACAATCAATTTTCTCATAATTGATTTTTGAAAATTTAAAGCTAAGTAATGATGGTAAATGCAAAAATAAAATTTTTTAATGAAATTATTAATTTCATTTTGACATACGTCTTTCTTTATTTTTACATATAAATGAAAAGAAGTCCAAGTACTCTTAATAATTCAACCTCTTCAGGAAGATTTAATGATCTAGCTTAAGCTCATGCTAGAATAACTCCCAGTCTGAAGAAATATACTATTTCTTTTATATTGCAACAAATATGTAAAAGGTGGGAGGATCACCAAATTAAAGAAATTTTTAGTTAGGATTAAAGATGAAGTGGAATCTCCTAAGAAAGTTAGTCGTGATGTAAAATGCCAGATGAAAACTTTGCTTAAAGAGTATTATAATGAGAAAGAAAAAATTCAAAGGTTGAACTACAAATTTTGGTGTTAAAAATTCTTTTTGTAAGAGTCAGGATGATATTGGCAATATTGAAAGAGGTATTCTCACCCAGCAAGAAGGAATTGCTACAATTAACTTTTTTTCTCCATGACCAACTCCTAAAGCTTGACATTGAATTCATAATCCATTACAATATAAAGAAGTAGTTTATAATGTAAACATGATAATAACTTGATGGTGCTATGATGCAGGTGTCTCATTAATGTTGCCTAGTTGTATTATTTCCACCTATGGTTGATGTTATTTCCTCCTACAGTCCAAGATATAAAGTCTTTCAATTGATGACTATAGAGGTAATCTTCTAAGTAGCTCTGTTTGTAAAATAGAAAAGTTATTTAAATAAAAGAACAAATAACTTGAGCATCTTATTCATGTGTGATAATTGGACAAATAGAAGACATGAGCATAGTATCAATTTTTTTAGTTTATTAAACTAAGGGTACAATGTTTTTGAAGTCTGTTGACATATCTAGCCTTATGAGAAGTGTTGATACTTTATTTAAGATATTTGATGAAGTTGTGAATAAATATGAGCTTGAAAATATTATACAATTAATTACTAAAGATAATGCTACTTATAACATAATTGAAAAGAGTTTGCAAAGCAAGTATAATTATTTCTATTGGACTTCTTTTGCTACACATTGGATTGATTCGATGCTAAAAGTTATGTGAGATGCTAAATACTTTCCTATTATTGATGAAACTAAGTAGAAAGTTAAAAAAAAAGTAACTAAGTTCATCTATAATCGTATATAGATTCTAAATTTGATGAGAAATGATTTTTTTAATGGTAAGAATTTGTGTTATCTTACCATTATAAGATTTAAAACTAATTTCTTATCACTTCAATGTTTTATTCAAATGAAGAAGGAGCTAAGACATTTGTTTATAAGTGATAAGTAAACTGTATCTCAACATGTCAAGTCTAATGTTAGAATGGAGGTTTCAAAAATTATCTTGAAGATTATGAATATTGATCTCAATCAATTTGTCTTCCAAGTTTCTGAGCTTTTAGTAAGAGTGCTTTACATGTTAATATTGATGAGAAGGCAATGATGAGTTACTTTTATAATGTCATAGAGAGGAAAAAGAAAGCAGTCAAAGCTAATTTGCAAAATAGGTCTTCCTTATACACACCTTATCTTGCCGTCATCAGTGAAATGTGGGAAAAATAACTTTACTCTTTATTATTTATTACTAGGACATTTCTAAATTCTAGTATCTATTTTATGAAAAAAAATTGATATTAATAGGGAAATGTTATTAACCATCATAACAATTGTTTCACATGACATCAAGATCTCTTTAGTTTACAAAATGAGTTATACAAGGATGCATGCGGTGATTTTGAGATATTACAATACGTCAAAAAGACAAATTTAATCCAAATATATATTTCTTCACTTTTGCTATTTGTTTAAAATAAATCATTATTTTATTTTATTTATAAGATTACTTTTGTTGTCTTACAGTCGCTTGATGAGATCAATTTGAAAGTGACATTCTAGAATTGTAAATGTTTGCAATTCAAATTGTCAGTCAATATTTGAGTGCAACTGAATGTGAAAGAAATTAGAACACATTTAAATCTATCCGTTCTAAAAAAAGAAATAAACTAGAAATAAAAGATTAAATGCTTGGCCTTTGTTCGATACAACTTGAAACTTCGAGAGGGGTATGTTATTTTCATTATTAAGTTGAATATGATTTCTTATAATTTCTTAATAATTTAATTTTATTTGTTTATTAAGACTTTTAATGAACAAATAATTCCATTAATTCAATTTGCCTTGACCATATCAATCTTTCAATGGAATGAGTTTATGTTGAACCAAAGTTTATAGATGAAAATCACTTTGAAAGATAATATTGGAAGAGAAGTGTTGATATTTCATTTGCAATGAGTTTGAATGATGGAAATGATTATACTCCCTTTAATAATGAGAATTTTGTGTCAAATAAAAATTGAGGTGAATGCGATTTGAGCAAACATATCATTGAATGAAGTTTCAATTTATTTATTTTTTCTTTTCTTATATATAATAAAACTTCTAATTGTAAATATTTTTATTTTAGGTTTTACTTCTATTTTGTTATGTTTATTGCAAGAACTCTTTTTATGCTTAGAGACATATATTATTTTTATTATATAATGTTTTGATGTAATTAATTGTAATATTTTGAATATTTTATATTATTGTTATTTATTATTTGTATACGAATTAAATGATCCCTTTTTTGTATCAATTATAGTTATTATTTATATAATAAATATAAAAATAATACTGATAAGAATAATTGTTATATTAAATTTATAATTTTTTATTTTTTAAGATATAATTGAAGTAAAATAAATATTAATATAGTATAATATATTAAAAAATTATTTTATAGTTTTATAAAATTTAATGATCTAAAACGACCGGTAACAGAGCTAAATCCAATTATCAGCTCGGTATTCATAAACATTGATTACGTTGCAATCCGCTGAAACCGAAACATCCTCTCTACATCCTTGAACCCTCTGGAAGCCTCTCAACATGGTGGTCTAAAAACCATGGAAAGCCATCTTCCACCACAGTTGACAATGGTGAGCTACTCCTCTTCAAATTCAAAACTCTCATGTAAAGTTGACGTTCTCTGACTGGTTCTGCTTTCATTTGCAGGACGCGAGTCATCAGGAACAGGCGGAGCAGTCTCCCTCACTCGGGGATTGCTTGAAGCTGTTGAAAGGGGACAGAGACGAGCAAAGACTTGCCGGTTTGCTTCTCGTCACCAAATTTTGCAAAGGAGACGACCTCGCCTCTCTCTGTGCCATCTACGACGCTCTCGGCTCTGCCTTTTTGCTTAGGCTCTTGAGGACTGGTACCCTTCTCCGACTTATTTTTTTTAGTCAACTCATGACCATTGAAGTTTCTAAGTCTTCTCATTTCTCGCAGTTTCTAAGGTAGTTTCGGTTTGTCTTTCTTTTGGCTTTCGTGGTGAATACTTATTAGGTATGGGTAAGGGAATCGCCGGTGGCAGTGAAGCAGAGAACCGTGAAGCGTATTTGCATTTGGCAATTACAGTTCTCGCGGCATTTTGTCGCGTTCCTGATATAGCTTCTTCTGCAGATATGATTTCCATGATTCCACTCGTTCTGGAAGTGATGTCTCAGTAAGGTTCTTATCTCTAATTACTTTTAAAACAAACTGGTTACTTTAAAGAACAACACAAGCGCACGCATGTGTTTAAGCACTTAATGTTAAAAGAATGAAGTTCATGTGTTGTCATTATTTCTAAAATGACAAAGATTTTGTAGTTTGAAGCCTAACACAAAAGGTAGCTAGCAAAGCAAACTTGTAAGATTTGTAAAATGATGATTTGGAATCGATGAGAACTTTACCAAGAATGTTGATATTTGGCCACTGCATTTAGCATCATTTTGGAGCACGTAGGAGTATTGTAATGGTTTGGAGATGTGGAACATAGATAACTCTTTGGTGGTTTGAGGAATAGGCTGTCAGACGTAGGAATTACTAGGAATGCACTTGTCAATTTTTTGAGCATTAGAACATGAAAATTTTCTATGTGACTTGCTGGAAACTGTTACTGGATTCAATATTCATTGATGGAAGGAAATTTTGATAAGGATTTAGTTTCATTGTATATAGACTGCTTAGGGCTGTTGTATCATCTTACTTGTCAGTATTTTATTTGTGTCTTCATGTATGCTAATAAGTTTGTTTTCCCTAAATCACAGATCAACTTCACCTGTTCTTGAAGAATGCTATGAAATTTTGTATCTGCTGACAGCTTCTTGCAAGGATGGAATTGCTAAATTTTATGAAACAGGAGGCATGAAACTGATAGCTTCACAGATTTGCGCTCTTCCTGATGGTAAATTTTTTTGACAGTGTATGGATAGCAGGGATTAACAGGCCTGGTAGAAACATTATGGTTATCTAGGTTGTCACGGTAATCAATATTTATAAATTGAATTAGGATCTGTTTGGTGCCTAGCGTTTTTAGTGTCTTTCTCTTCTTAATGTGAAAGGCTAAAAGTGTTGTTCAGTCAGTCAATGGGCCTGTATTTGAGCTATCTGCGGTTGAGTGTCTGAAACCTTGTGATATGAATGTGCTGCAGGTTCTCCTATGATGGCGCTTGCTATGAAAATTGTACAAGTTATTTTAAATAATCTGTCTCAGGAAGTATTTACATGCAGCTGTCTGACAGAGCTTGCAATGATAGTGAGTCTATACTTTAATGCTCTTTTTACTTATTTTTCTTTGTTTACCAAGCTGTTCATGTTTGCTCCTGGTATTGTATCTCGATGATGAAATCTTCATGAAAGAGGTATCCAGTTGATCCAAGTTCAAACTGTTGAAACAAGATAGAGTTTTGAGAATTCTTTCCTATTGCAGGTAACTTCTGTAGCCAGGCAATTTGCTGTGCTGCACAATCTTATGAAATTTGAAGCACTTCACCTCCTTTCCCAGATCTTCTCTTCAGAGAACTCGGTATGCTCTCTCTTCTCATGATGTATCCTCATAAATGGATTGTGAAGCTTATGTAGGAGGATGACTATATTTAAGAAAATCTGGAGTATATATTTAAGAAAATCTGGAGTCTGTCTCAATTATAGAATTTTGTTGTTGCATCAGGCAGTTTAGTGGCCAAATATGGCTTATGTGGACCCAGTCAAAATATTCACTACATCTCATCATTGTATTTTCTTGCTACTTTCAGGATGCACTCCATGATGCATTGCGTCAACAGACTGACAGCAACTGTTCTGATTACATGCGTGCTGGCATTGTGGCCATTTTACAGAATCGCGTAGGTAATACATTGAATTGAATGTCCTGAGTTTCTTGCTAGAAGGATGGTGATATTGATTTTCAGATAGCATAAATGTTTTGAGGACAAAAAGAACTTTGGTTATTCGGTTGGGAATGCAGTGGTGCAAAATATCTTTATCTTTCTGGACTCCTTCCTGCATATTTGCCCTTTTTTTTTACACATATATTTGGTTGGTTTTTATGGTTGTGAAGGCCATACCAATGCTAAAATTTTGCAGAAGAAAGGATTGTCAGATGACCTGAAGCTGTGAATTAATTTTTGGTTAAATTGAAATAATTGTAAAGCGAATTTATTCCTTGCTTGAACTGAAATATGTAGGATTTTCTTTCTGCCCTATATTTCTTGAACAATTAGGCAAATACTTAACAATGTTCACACAATTGTATTGGATTCTATGTGGAAGCACTCCTTCATATCAATGGGGTTCACAAAATCATTTCGGTTGAAGAGGATTAGTTTGAAAATGCTAATTTACTTTTGACTTGAATTTGTTCAGTATCTTCTAGTTGTGGTAGAACTCTCAAATTGATTGGAATATAAAGTACCTTTTCATTTGTCTTATGTAGATAGTTTAATGAACAATTTACTAAAATATTTGGAGTTGCATGCTGCTTGTTTGGTTTGGTAGTTGCTTGTTGTCAGTAAACAATGTCATTCCTAGAGACATTGTTGCCATGTCTTACACTTCATTTTTTAGTTAATTTGCAGCTTTAAGTGCAAGGGCGCATTTCATACCAATGTTGCAGTTTTGATTATGTAATACACATACAGTTGACCATTGAGCTTACACCTTTGTTTTCTTCTCTTGTACTTCTTTTGTGGTGGCATCAAGGGAAGAGTGGTTTTCTGTAGTATCTCTTTGCATAGTTTCTTTCTCACTTTTCAATGAGATATGCTGTTATCTTTACATATTTTTTTTTGATAATTCAGAAAATTTATAATTAAAGAAAAATTATGTACATCAAGAGATTGCCAAAAGTGACAGTCTCTAACCTCAACCAAGAATACTTACAGCAACAGGAGGAGCCCTACTCTCGTGCCCCCCACCAAACAAACACAAAACAAGACTAATACCAGTCCAGCATCCACAAAAACCAAAATAAAGACTATATTACCAGCTACACAATCATTTCGAAATAAAAGACTCAAATATCAGTAATAATTCAATCATTTCCAGTGCACTCGCTGAGTCAGTCAGAACTGGCTCTCCTATGGAGAAAGTGCCAAAGGGATGGAGCTTGTAGGCATTGATGCTCCCATCAAATAAGAGTTGATGAGTGATAGATAATTTACATTCCAACACCGATAGGCATACCTGCATAAGAAATAATAGAAGAAACAAGAAAAAGAAAAACAAGCCAGCAACCTCCATTTACTTCTCTCAGTGTTTAAGCTGAGCTGCTCCAGTACTTGGAAGATCACTTTAGTAATAATGGTCCCGTCTTCTAAAGTTGCATTTTTGAAGGTTCTATGGTTTCTTTCGGACCATAAGTTGTAAACAATAACAACAAGTAGAATGAGGAAAATGTTAAGGTCAATGTTTCTGTGGCCTTGGGGTTGGTTGAACCAATGGAGAATAGATTGGAGGTTGAGCAGGTGTGGAGTGTTGAGCTGAAAGTGGGTGAGGCAGTGCCACCACACTGATTTGGAGAAGGAACATTCGAAAAAGAGGTGGTTGGAAGACTCGTTATCGGAGTAGCAGAGAGAGCAATGATTAGGGATATAAGTATAAAAGAGATGATCCCTTGTCTGGAGCTTATTAAGGACAGCTAGCCACAAGATAAAGGCATATCTTGGGTTGGCCCCTTTGTGCCACACTAAATTGTGCCAAGGTACTTTTGGAAGAGATGATCTCATCAAGGTATATGCTGAAGTATTAGTGTAAATTCTTGTAGGGCTTGCAGTCCATTCTAGTTGATCCGACTCGGACCTATCCGGTTGGTATGGTAAAGGCTCGAGTGTACGAATGGTCTCAATTGTGGCGCCTTGCCAACACCACATATTGTCTCTGATAATGTCAGCTACTTTTGCAGTCATTGGAAGTTCTGACCCATTGATAGCTCTAGGTGTTGAGAGATCCTTGAGGATACTGCGTGGGTGCCAAGGGTCCTGCCATAAGAAAGTAGAAAATCCGTTGCCTATTCTAAATCTGAAATGATTCCCAATAACATTTCTAACCTGAATAAGTTTCCTCCAATTCCAAGAACTATTAGTAGTTGGTTGAGCACTCCAGAAAGTAGACCTTCTAAGAATAATTGAGTGAACCAACTTAATCCACAAAGCTTCCTTATCATTGAACAAAATCCAGATGCTTTTTCCTAGTAAGACGTTGTTCAAAGTAGACAAATGTTTAAACCCCAGCCCACCCTCTGATTTAGGTCTACAAAGATCATTCCACTTAACCTTTGAATGAGAGTTAGACTCAACCTTACCAGACCACAAGAAGTTCCTAAGTTTAGACTCAATTTTTTTAATGACAGAGAGAGGAAGCAGGAAGTGGCTAGCCCAGTAGACCAGAAAAGTGGACAAGATAGAAATTACCAATTGAATTCTACCAGCGTAGGATAAGGCTTTGTGGGTCCACTTATTAACTCTGGCATCAATTTTATCCAATAGCGGAATACAATCTCGCCTAGTCAATCAATCCGTTAAAAGAGGCACACCGAGATATCGAATAAGAAGAGTACCCCTTTTAAGCCCCGAAATGGTTTCCAATTGAAGGGCCATAGTCTCCACATCAGGAGATAAAAAGAATTGGTATTGGAGAGGTTCAGGAGATAAAAAGAGCCACTGAACTAAGAGGTTCAGCTTCATGTGCATACAAAATGGCATTAAAGTCCCCAACTATTAGCCAAGGTCGATTGCCAACTAAGGTTTTGGTATTGGAGAGGGTTGACCAAAGGGTTTTCCTATGATTGGCATTATTCGCTTCATAAATGCAGGACACAAAGAAACCATTAGCACAATTTATAGGGGTCACCTCTAAATGAATCAGCTGATCAGTAGTAAGAAGAGGGGTACACAAGAAAGAAACTGGGTTCCAAGCGACCACTAATCTGGCGTACGGAGCTTGATCAAGATTACTACAGAAATTCCATCTAGGAAACAAAGAAGAGCAAATGTTGTTCAAAAGAAACTGAGATTTAATCCTAGACTCTATCAAACACACAAAAGACACCGACCACATTCTAAGATAAGACCTAACAGCTAACTGCTTTTTTTTTGTTATTGAGACCGCGAATATTCCAAAAACCTAAGTCCATAAAACTAAACAAAAGGCAAGACCATCAACTATTGTTTTTTCCTAGGTTTTCTGCTTTTCCGAATTGTAGAAACACCCTCTGCCCGGTCCAAAACACCTTGATTCTGAGGATCAGTTGAATTATTAATGGGAATCACATCAGATAAAAGAGTGGCATTGGAACCCAGTATTGTTACCTATCTTAATCTTTCTAACAGTATTGTTTTAGCTTCTGAATGAGTTTTCTACATCGCAATTCCTATTATAGTGGCCTTATATTGTTTACATCTGATCGTAACATCTTTTCTTCAATACTGTTTTTGATAGCATTCTCAAGGTATAGGAAAATCCTTGGTTTTGTTATTGTGACCACACCTACAGAATATCCATTTTAAGTGTTGTTTCCACTAATCTTATTTCCATTTGATGACAGCACCTGCTGAAAGGTTTTATGCCCTACTTTTGGCGGAGTCTATGATGTCTATATGGGGGGAAACATGGCTGATTAGTCAGACTAACTTACCTGATCTGGACGAAATACCAGCTGATAGGTAGGCCATGTGATACATTTTTCGATTTTATTTGAGTTTAGGTTGTGACTTTTGTGCTCTTTCTTCATTCTATTTTTAGATGTCTCTTACTTGTGTTGGAGTCATCAAGGGTTGAAATTGCCGTTTTGTTGAATGAGATGGCCTATTTGAAATTTGAAGCTTCCAAGAGTATGTCATCTACTGATGAAAATATTCTCTCAAAACAGAGGAATATTGCTGTTGCCTTTTCTTTGGTAGAGAGGATAATTAAACTACTATCAACTATTGACGGAGGTGAAGGTACGTTGATAAAAAATTACCAAGCTTGTAGGTTAAAACATTTGCAATTCAAAATGACAATCCTTCTTAAAATGTACTATGCAAATTAACCATTAAAAATGTATTTAATATGCATAGTGCAAACTGGTTATCTTCCTTAAGGGACCTTCTGCATATGCTCTATATCATGAAAAATTCATGTGGCTAGCAATTCTAGATGTTGTGAAATGGTTTTATTGTTTCATTTGTTTGTTGAATTGTACAGAGGAAATTATTGATGAAGGCCTATTTGTTAAGGTGATCAATGGGCTTAATGAGACAATCACCGTTGTTCTAGAATACCTACAAGATGCAAAGGTATTGTAATTGTAAAGATTATTGTTCCATGGAATTAAAGTTTACTATAATTTCGATTACATTGCCGATTATGACTTTGCAGGAACATGGTCAAAACAAGGGGAATGATCTTCTTGCTTCAGTACGTCTTCTTGGGAGGTAATAATGTCTGTCACCTTCATTACACTTCCTTGTTAAAGATGGTTATAATCTGATAACACGGTTAACTTGACAAAACCTTTATTCTCCATTTACCATCCATGAACAATTTACTGTCGATCATTTGAGTTGGTGGGTTAACTTGTTTTGGTTCAGTTATCTTGCACAAACACCTTATGCAAGCGAAGAGAAGGTGTTAGATCTTTTGCAGTATCTGCTGTCAATTCAAGGAGAAGATGAACCAAGGTTTGATAACTTTGTTGGTTGGATCTGTTGACAGGTTAATGATTTCTGACTTTACACATAATATTGTTAAATGAGCTCTATTTTGTTGAAATGACAGCCCTTTTCATTCTATATGTTTTATGCTCCCAATGGTGTGCCAAATGACAATGCAGACTGCTGGATGCAAGGCTTTGATATCTTCTGGAGGGCACCAAGCTGTAAGCTGTTATGAGTGATATATTTCCATTCACTATTCAAAGTTGATGTATCCGTAGCTGGTTTTCATCTTGTAGATTATACTTGTCTATTCAAAACATAAAAAGGTGTCATTGTGCATCACTGGTTGATATCAGACCTACGCATTTTTTCATGGTATTGGTATTGACTATGGAGATGTTGGTTCCATTTTCAGGTTGTTGACTGCCTTATAAAATTGATTGGACCAAGTAGGTCTATGGCTGAGGAAAGTGGTTCAATATTTTTGGCATGTGATACAATTATGAATGTACTTTTGAAGGTATTACTTCATAACAAAAGCTGATAATACAAACAATGGTAAATGTTGACAGCATCTGTTCTGTTTGTTTGCACATTATACTAATAGATGGAGCAACTGAAACTTCCAATGGATGAGTCAACTTCCGTCAATCTTCTGAATGCATTGGGACACTGGGCAGGTACTAGCTTGTGTTTATAATGGCACCTTTCTAGTTTTTCATAGTGCCAAATATCAAGTCGTTAAATGTATTTTATAAGTTCATCAACATTACTCTTGTTTCGATTTTACAAAAGTAAAATTTTCCTTTGCTTTTCAATGAGTAGATTAGGCAGACTTATAACCTGCTTAGTCGTATTTAGTACTTAACGTGTATAAACAACTCTTGAATAGATATATTAAGCATAAAGCTCTATCCTCGTATTTCTTAACTCCCCAAGCATATAAATCCTTAAGGCCATATTTTCATTTCATTCAACTATCTGGACTTGATCGTTTTACAGAGAATGCTGATGATCCTTCAGTCCTTATGATGGCTTCTAGCATCTGTTCGCTGATCCTTGATCATACATCTGAGGCAGCTCTTTTAAAGCATCCTAACTTTGACAGTAGCTCTATCAACAGTTTGGCACGGGTCATATCAAGAAGTTTAGCTTCTTGGCAGGTAAACTTTATTGTGTGTCGCACAGTAACTTACATTTTTATGGTTATAATTGATGACTGAGGCATTGACCATCTGAATTATGGCATTCATGGAACTACCAGAGATATGTGATGAAAGTGAACAATGGCTGACTAACGCCTTGGATATTATTAGAGTGGCACTTTTTTATATATAAGTCAATAATGATGTTGAAAATCATAATATTTTGGAGATAAGAGCTTTTCAAAAACTGCTGTAAAGTCTACATTAAGACTTAAGAAGCCTTAATCTTATGGTTTTAGCTCCTAGTTGATGAAGTAAAGTTTAGTTTCTAAATTCAATTCATTGCAGGCCATGTCTGATGCAGTTAGAGCAGAAATGGATCTTCTGGAGATAATTACTTCAGGTCTGTCAACTTTGGACACAATCAGTTCATCCAGATCTCTTTTGGGATCTAGTAGCTTCCTCTTTCTAATTTTTCGTTGAATTTTGATTCAATCTCTGTGAAAGATATTTGGATTTGAACCTTTTGCAGGATATTCAAGATGGGCAGATAGGTTTCCGCGTGTAAAACAGATGGTTGAGAGAACTTGATTGGCCATAATTAGGTTCTTGTTAAAGTTGAGTTAAATGAAACTGTCCTCATCTCGTGGCATTTTCAGGCTGTTGCTCGGTGGGAAAAGTATGTTATTACGATCCAAAGCGACTGGCTTAGCGTCGTGTAGCATATTTATAAACTTTTGATCGCTCTTTAACAAGAAAGAAAACAGAAAAGGAATAGCCCGTTTTGAACTTAGCTTGTTAGTTATCATCGAAACGTGGTGAAAGAGTTTAATTTTCTGTTATGGTTTCATGCGTTTCATTAAAATTTCACGAAATTGTTTTATTCTGTAAAAAGTGTAGTTGTTTTAATGTCATGTCTGGCATTTCACATTGAGAATCATATTAATCTTATTGTTGGAAAGTGACCGAGATAGTAAAGCACAGGGATACGTTTATTTCTTATATGTATATATTTTATGACAATAGAATAGATTGATTGGATGGAAAGGATAATGCCGTGTGATTTGTTCACAAGCACTTTGCTTTTTGTTCCATCAAACATGGAATTCCACTTGCAAGTTTCAATGACTTTCTGCCGAGGCAGAGATGGGATAGCATAAACTCCATTGGATTTAGTTGGGCTGGATTAACCATTAACTTGATTGGGCTATCTTGTGCTCATGTTTAAGCTCAGTCCCAAGGTTAGAGATTCAATTCATGACAAGGATGGGGTTGGTAGCGATTTACCGACTCTATCTAAATTTATTATATATTTAGTTTGACCTGATCCTTTTGACATTTTGAAATAATCCTAGTCTTTAAGTTTTGACGATTAACAGTTAATGCAACTTTGTAACACCCGGTATTTAGTTTATTCGGTACACTGAAATAAATTAGTATTTGAGACTGATGTCATTAAAATCAGGACAGTAAATAAATTTTAGTGCCATCAATTTAATGATGTATGACATTTTTTGATAGTCACAAGAAATTATACGAGCAGATGTTTAAGAACCAGTACAAGAATGACAATTTTGTAAATAAGTGGATATGAAGCATATATAAGGAGTTAAGTTGGAGAATAAGACAAAATATCATCAACTTCTTCTTCCCTCACCACTGAAACCTCCATGGGAGCTTCTCTCAAGCTTTTTCAACTTTTGTAACAAGAAAGGGAAGGAGAATCAAGTTATTCTAGCAACACAAAAAGGTAAGCCTCCACTTCAATACTTAGATCTAGTGATTAAAGCTTAGTTTTTCTCTTTTTTGTGAAACCCACTTGATGGAAGTTATGCGTTTGATGATTTGGATAATGTGTTTTTGTTCTTTAATGTCTAATGACACTTTAACACGAAGAAATTTCATTTTTACGTTGATTTGAGGGCTAAATCAAAACATAGGGTTTTGAAGGTTAAGCTGTCAATGGAGGCAGATTCGTAGGTCCTCTTTGTGCATTTTTTTTGAGCTCTTTAACGTGTGAATCTGGAGAAACTTAAAACATAGAAGTTGTAGATCCAGATGTCTACTGTCTCCCTGAATTTTTTCACGATTTTAGGGTGATCCAAACAAATATAAGAGGCCCCAAATTGATACTGGTTCAGAATACCAGCGGGATTGAAACGAGAAATGAAAGTAAATTGTTTGAAGACCTTAGAGTTAGAATTGGATGATGAGTTCTTCTTACGAAATGCTCAAAAATGTGTTATCTAAGTGCTGTATAAAGGAAATTTTAATTGGATGTGTCTTCTGTTAGATATGGCCGAATAAGTGAAGGGTGTTACTAACCTTAATGACACAGAAAAGAATAGAAATAGGACAGGCTTATAAAAATCACAATAAATCCAATTTACATCATTTTTCAGCCGTCTTTGGATATGTGATAGCCATATGAGTCTATTGAAAATGAAGTTTTGAATCGCCTCAATTGGATGAGAAATGAATAAGTTATAAGGTTTTGAGTCGGGAAGAGTCCAACTCATGACTGAGTATTAAGGCAGATTGTGAATGGGAGATTTGGATCTCCTTAATGACCGAATTAGAACATGGTCATAAAAGAAAAATTGTGAGTTTATGTGTTAAC
>JAOTAX010000008.1:16730725-16741326 GCA_025629825.1 Erythroxylum guanchezii
CATCATCCAATTCTAACTCTAAGGTCTTCAAACAATTAACTTTCATTTCTCGTTTCAATCCCGTTGGTATTCTGAACCAGTGTCAATTCGAAGCCTCTTATATTTTTTTGGTTCACCCTAAAATTGTGAAAAAATTCAGGGAGACAGTAGACATCTGGATCTACAACTTCTATGTTTTAGTTTCTCCATATTCACACGTTAAATAGCTCAAAAAAAAAGCACAAAGAGGACCTACAAATCTGTCTCCATTGACAACTTAACCTTCAAAACCCTAGATTTTGATTTAGCCCTCAAATCACCATAAAAACGAAATTTTTTCATGTTAAAGTGTCATTGGACATCAAAGAACAAAAACCCATCATCCAAATAATCAAACCCATAACTTCCATCAAGTGGGTTTTACAAAAGAAGAGAAAAACTAAGCTTTAATCACTAGAGCTAAGCATTGGAATGGAGGCTTACCTTTTTGTGTTGCTAGAATAGTTTGATTCTTCTTCCCTTTCTTATTACAAAAGTTGAAAAAGCTTGAGAGAAGCTCCCATGGAGGTTCGGTGGTGAGGGAAGAAGAAGAAGATGATATTTTGTCTTATTCTCCAACTTAGCTCCTTATATATGCCTCATGTCCAGTTATTTATAAAATTGTAATCCTTATACTGGTTCTTAAACATCTGCTCGTATAATTTCTTGTGGCCACCAAAAAATGTCATACATCATTAAATTGATGTCACTAAAATTTATTTACTGTCCTGGTTTTAATGACATCAGTCTCAAATATTGATTTATTTCGATGTACCGAGTAAATTAGATACTAGGTGTTACAAACTTAAAATGCTACAAATCGGTATAAATTGGTCCCTCTGTTATTTATTATGTAACATTATGTATGATCATTGTGCATTATGCCGTGCATTACCAATCGAATATCATATTACACACAATACGATGGGCAGTCTTAAAAGAGAATGAAAAGGATAAAATATCAGCAATTTACAATTAGAATATTTCATGAGTAAGAAAAGAAAATCTTACAAAGTTAAAGAATTTGTAAATATATGATAATAAAGTAATATGATATTATATATAAAAAAAGGAAGGATTTTAAGGGTACAACTCTATGCTCGACTATATGTTCAGGGCTCTAATGCATACTTGTAATTTTTTTTTGGTAAAAAGTAGGAATTGTTCCTTCTTAAAATTTTTAACTTAATTTTTACTATTATTTATAATATTATATTACACCTTAACATTTTTTAAATAGAACTGATAATGTTTTAAATTTTAACCTGCAATATAAAACATTAGCAGACCTCGTTATTATTTTCTCACACTCTTTAAACTTTTTCCTTCGAGTCATTCGTTTTATAAATAACCTTAATATTTTGATTAAGTAGTACTTCTCTCCAATTTATTTAGGTTAAGTAATTTTTTTACTTAGTTTATTTATTTCATTGCAATGACTGATGTGATTTATTATTATATTTGTCTTTTTTGTCTTAGTTTTTGTATTTATTACATATTTATCTTGTATTGTTAATCTTTGTCATATTCAATATATATTGTATTATATAATTTTATATATTTAGTTATACATATTTATTGATATTTGTATTATTATTAATTTGTACTACATGTGGGTCTATCAGAAACAGTCTCTTTATTATGTAAAGGTAAGATTGTGTAATATTAGACTTCTTCAAATTTTGCATTTCAGTAAGACTCTTATTGAGTATTGTTGTTGTTAATGTACAAAATGATAATAAAAAATTACTTTCACTAATTATAAAATATTAAGATGTAAATTATATTTATGACCTTTTTATTAAAAAATAGTTTAGAGGAATTTTTATCTAGCAAGGAAGAGCTTTCTCATTTGATTAGAGATCCATTCAAAGCAAAACCATCATTTTATGACATTAATTGGCTCGACCAGTCCCCTATTATATATCTTATAGCAAGTTCCTAAACCTATTGAAGATGTACCACACGAACTGAAATATAGCTCATCGAATGTTTCCACCCAGCTGAGATTTGTTCTGTGATTGAAATGCAATTCGCGCCTTAAAATGGTTTTACTTAACGTAACGAAAGAGGCCTTTTCAGAAAGTGTCATTCCTCTCTTTCC
The DNA here is from genome assembly GCA_025629825.1 of Erythroxylum guanchezii. NCBI lineage: Eukaryota > Viridiplantae > Streptophyta > Magnoliopsida > Malpighiales > Erythroxylaceae > Erythroxylum > Erythroxylum guanchezii. The sequence goes on from JAOTAX010000008.1 coordinate 16,732,848, forward strand.
TATCTTCAATCCTAAGTTATCGAATTTGATATGTTTTTATTAAAAATGTTTATATCATAAGCTTTAATAATATAAATCAGTAAGAAAATCTAAAAGTTATAACTCATTTACAGTACTGTTCACAATAAACGCTTGAAATTGTGATTTGTAGGTTTTATGCCAAACGTTGAAATCACAATCGATATTAAGTACAAACAATTTAAAAAAACCACTTTTCCCACTAGTGGCTAAATGAAGTATGCACTTTGTTACAAATACATGCGTTATTTATTCTCAAGACTTTTATTCTAATTTTATAGATCTTATGTGATTTAAAAAAATTAATTTTAAAAATAGTGAATTTTAATTTTTTAAAATGATTAAAAAATAATGACTAAATACATGCGATATGAATATTATAAATGACTTAATTAAATATTTATATAAAGATTGAATGTAGCTCTTAAAACTCAAATTAAATTTGACTCAAATTAATAATTTATTATAATTGTTTTAAATTATTAATTGAAGTAGAGTTAAATTATTGTATCATGATTAGTTCATATATGATATTCATATTGCGTATGTTTTGTCATTATTTTTAATTGAATAAAAAAATTAATTTTAATTTTAAAGATCAAAATAATTTTCTCTTCAATCACAAAATTTTTAAATGTCTTTTATTATTATAAATTCAACCAAAGAGGTTTTATAATAGTACGGACTATGGAGTTGAGAATTAAGTTCAGTGGGGCATCTATGCCATGCCATGTATTTTTGGTGATTGTTGTACTTGTACTAGTAAAATAAGTGTGAATATTTCTCTTGGCATTTTTGCTCGTATCAATAGCTGTCGTTGGTCGTCATTATCTCTATTGGATAATATGGTAACATGTCAGTTATATAGCAGAGTTAATCACCTATGAAGAGACTGCATGTATTGATTGTACGCCTTCAATTGCATAAAATTAAAAATGTATGATTAAGGAGTATCCTTTGAAGTGTTTCTAAATGAATCCCTAAAGACATGGTATTCACCGCTTTGCCTAACCTACAACAATAAATGCAAATTAATATATAAAATCAGTTATTGCAAGCCATTAACGTTTTTAATCATAAATTGAATTGTAAAATACAGTATTTATAAATTTCAAAATACCATGAAATCCGTTAGAGGAGGGAATCACGTACTTACATAAAATACAATACCCATGGTTGGTAAGGTTAAAAATATATGAACACCTTAATATAAAAATTATCTAGAAATTATATTTCAAAAACTAAATAATATTTTTAAATATTAAAGGTCAATATACTTTAGTTAAATTCAATAAAAAAAAACTCTTACCAGCTATAGCTTATAGTGAGTCAGGATATTTTGAACCCACCATGTTTCGCTGCGTTTTTTTTCATACGCTGAATCGGAAGCACTAGTTGTACTGCAACTCGAACTCGATATTTTTAAGGAGTAATAAAAATAAATAGATACAATATATAAATTAGTTAAGTGTCAAAGTAAGGGATAATTAATTATTCATAAGTTTTTATGATAAATTTATACTTGTAGCATTTGCCTAATTTTATCTATTCTAAGGGATGTTAAATTAAAACATGATTACAATCATTTTATTAATCATCCCTTTTAATTACTAATGTTATATGTATATCTATTTCTCATCTTTAAAATAAAGAAACATATTAATTATGGGAAGTGATGAAAATTTAAAATAGAAACCTGATTATAGGTACGTAAGAAAAAGTATATAATCCTAGTATTGATATTGTAACTTACGTAATAAGATATGACATCAAATGTTAGCGGTCAACTTAATCGATCATATATATTGATGTCCAATAATACAATACTTGATAGTTTTAAGTGGGTGTTTGGTTAGTTGGTATGGAAAGAAAAGAATGAGTAAGGAATGAAAAAGATTGTTGATAATATATTATAATTGGATGAACAATATTTTTATATCCTCTCTTGGGACAATACTCCATACTCTCAATAGTGTTATTTCTCATTATAATTCATATTATCATTCTCCTAAGTTGACCAAGCATACCCTTAATCTAAACCCTAAAAAGCTGTCACTGTCATCATCTCCTTAGCCTAAAAAGGAAAATTGTAACATAAATCACAATCTTAATTTTTTACTTTCTCAATTCAATAATTTTTAAGTGCACAAATTCCATTGCCTTTTGTTCCAACCGAAATTTGACATCATAATTTTTATTTTTATTAGATCAAATGAGAATCTAACTTTTAGATTTAATAACAAACTTCATAATTATTCAATAAATTATTTTTAGTGATATCAATAGCTTAGTTGTAATATAAACTGATAAATATGTGAAAAATTAAGTTCAATAAAAGCACAAAATAAGTAAAATAGCTAATTGAGAAAAATGAGTAAAGGAAATATAAATGTAATTCAAGAAACATTAAAAGCACTTGAAGTTAGTTGGGTCACCGTAAAAAAAAGTGGTCTCATATGCAATAAATCATTATAATATTTTTGTAACCTTATCTTGATTATTTAAATAGTTTAGGAGCTCAAAATTGCATGAAGATATATTATTGTGTGCAAAATACATAAATCTTTTTATAGTTAAGAGAAAAATTGATTTGAGCTAAAAGAAACCATCTTGAAGCATAAAAATATCTTTGAAATGGCTTTTAAACAAAGCTTTTGCCAAATGAGTGTGGTTTAATATTTGAAAGAACATGAAAGGTTTTAACAATCTTGTTTTAGGAGATTGGTCGACCTATAATAAAGTTAAGATGACAAATGATAGGGTTTTAGTGCATTCCTTACATACACTAGTCGACAAATATAACATATTAGTTGACTAATATCCTAAAAAAATATTTTATGTACTGTGAGTTCGTTAAGAAACACTTGTTAATACATTGACATACACTAGTAGAATAGTTTCATACATTGATTAGTTGACTACTATCATTATTATTGATCATTAAATGACTAGCTTCTGTTTATAATGGCCATATTTGATTTTGTTGAGTGTAAATAAATCACAACTAAATTGTAGGACGAACTTTTAGCATACCAAACAGTTCCTAAGAGTCTTGAGATGCTAGAGAGGGCATATATGCATTACATAATGTATACTAAGCCTTAGTTCATTGGTGTGAGCAAGAAATAGAGGTTTTAAGTCTTGAGAATAATTACTCGAGGTACACATTGTAAGGATTTCTATTGATCATGACCAAGATATGTAAAGAGTTCCTCTTCACGCATAGCAAAATAGGATGATTATAAGAAATTCTCTTCAGTTATGGTAAAGAAAATGTTATATGAAGTTTTCTTTTTATCTATTGAAGGAAGAAAATATTAAATTCTCAAGTAAAGCTTGGAGAGTGGATATTGGCTAAGAGTTATTAGGTTAAACCATTATAAATTAGTTTTCTTTTATTGTTATTATCGTGTTTATTTTGTAATTACCTTACATAAATTTATTATGACCATTCATTAGTTTTCAAATAGGGAAAAATTATATATACAAAATTTACTACCTCTTGTATGTTATTCAAGGACTAACATCTAGTATCAAAGTTAATATGATTCATTGTTTATAGGCTTATAGTGAAATTTGAATAAAGATCATTATGACATAATTTTTATCACATCTTAACCACGAGAGCCAATATATTAATATTGTCTTCCTTTTCAATAAAAATGATTACTTATTTGGGAAAACTAGGATAAAACTTTGCTTATGGCTGAAAATTTTGATTTATAGGAGATTGTAGAGCAGAGTTAGTCGAATATGAATAACAGTAAAATCATTTCAATAAATAACAAGTCAATGCACATTTTATTTTCCATATTAGAAATATTCTATCAAAAGTTTTCATATGTCAAAATGCTCATGATAGTTGTCATATATATGATCTTACATATGATGATAATTGTCATAATGATATTGATATTAGGATAAGTTTGATGAGAATCTAAATGACAATAAAAAATATAGTGACAAGAAAGAGAAAGAGCAACAAAGGAAGAGCAAAACACTTAAAGTATGTATGGGATGATATAAAAGATTCTAAAAGTAGACAATAAGATAATAAGGTGGATCATATGTGCTTCAAGACAAACATAGATGATTTACCTTTTAGCTCTAACTCTTATGATGATGAAGATAATGATATTGAACTTTAAAATGATGAGCTTATTGTATGTTTGAAGGCTATGACTATGAAAAGAAAGAATGTATCTTTAAAGTAAAAACAGTCCAAAAAAACTTTAAGATGCTTTCATAAATGATAATGAGCAATTGAAATGTGAAATGTGAAATAGATTACATACTAGCATTTAAGAGTGCGATTATTGCAAATAATATACTAGATGTTATGTTTCATGAGAATAGGATGTTGAATAAGGAGATTGATGTTCTCAAAACATAATTATCTAAGTTCACTTTAGGGGTAAAAAAAGGACTAACATACTTAGAAAGGAGAAGTTCTCAAATGATAGGGATAAGATTAGGTATATTTTAAAAAGTGCATGACATAAGGTTAAGACAATTGAGCAGAAAGTATGTGTATAATGACGAGATCATTGCATAAGTCATTACATGAGCATATAAACTATAATTTTAAACATGAAAGCTTAAGTTTTCATACGTCATTTTCTAGGTCCCAAGCTAAAAGAAAATTTCATGTATTTATGGATTGCGCACAACCTAGACCTAGAAGATATGGTTCTTAAGGCTAACAAAAAAAGGAACAATTTTCATTCAAGGCTACACTAAAAGAGCATTCAACATTTTTCTCATTCAGATAAGCCTTTTTATCATCAAAATGGCATGAAACATGCTCACAATTATTATAGGTCATTATATAAGTATATGCACTTGTTCACACTTCTTATAAGTCACATTTATATCAAAGGAGCATGCCTTATACAATACCTTTACTAGGCCTAACTTCATCACAAAGAGAGTATTATATCACTTGCACCATTTATCAAAACCTAGAAATGCGTAATTGAACTATCCATAAAGATATTACTCATAATGTTTTTATGTATTTAAATTATTACATTTGAAGTGTTATTTTGTGGTGACTATAGTTATATAATAGGAAATTACTTTTTGAAGCATTTTTTAATAAGTACCCAAGAAGGTGTAAGTTGAAAAGGGTACAAGCAATAGTCCTTAAAACCTAACTTTATGTAGGGACCTAGAATATATTAGTTTCTTTTAATTATATGTCAATATTCAAATAAATAACAACAATTAGTTTCACATCCATTAGCATAAAATTGCAACATCTATGGTATTTATAAAAATTTATTTCAAATTTAAAATCACTAAGAATCCTCATATGAGCTAAAGTAAAGAAATTGATATATAAAAGGTTAATTGTCGAACCAAATGAGAAAGAAAAGGAGGTAACCATTAGTGGTACACGAAAAGAGGTAACCATTTATTTTTATATAAATTATAGTTAGGATATTGACATGAAATATTAATTTAAGGGATAAAATATTATTACATGCACCTATAGGAGAAAGGTAAAAGATTGAATTGGTATATAAGCATTAAAAATTGCTTTATTGTTTTCATTTTATGCATGACTTAATGAAAACCTTACACATATAACAAAGATTATGAAAAAAGGGGAGGAGTGTTATTTATTTACTTGATCTTTTTGATGCATTTAGCTTTATATAAACCATACCTTTTAATGTTGACAAAAGGGGGGAAAATGATGATATTAGAATTTGATCATTCATATTAAATGATGCATTAGCTAAGGATAATATCCATTGCATATCGTTTGGAGATTAGAGTAGTTTATTTCATATCATTTATTTTCTCCAATTTCAATAAGCAATGTATCATCATCAAAAAGGGCAGATTATTAGATTAAGTGAGATCCTAACTCATGATTTTAATGACAACAAAATATATTTAAATTAATGAATCTACTTTTGTTGATATTAGTAATAATCAAGCAATATGGGAAAATTTAAGTCCACTGGAAGGCAAAATGAGTAAGGGAGCCAATTGAATCAATTAGCAACCAAAGGATGAACAAAACGAGCACAAATCAAGTAGACTATGAACAAGAAAGAATGATACCATTCCTTGTTAATAAATCATTATGATCTTTTTTGTAACCTTATCTTGATTTCTTAAAGGCTCAATAATGTATAAATATGATTCCTTCTGTGTAAAATATGTAAATCTTTTCATAATCAAACAAAATTTTATTTAAGTTTAAATAAAGCACGTTTGAAGAACTATACTTAAGTTCTTCCTTTTAATCCTAAAAAAAATTCTTCTTTTTTTGCTTACTTCTCTTATGCTTAGTATCTAGTCAAATTATATTCTATTAGATTAAGAAAAGCTATTGATACATTATGTAATAGTTAAATATGACAATAATGACAAAATCACACCCTCTAAGTTAGATTAAACTATGTATGATATTCTTGAAGAAAGTGTTGGTAATGAGTTAGAGTTTAATGCTAAATTAGAAGTGAATGAGCAAGTTGATGAAACTTTTATTAGCGATGTTAACAATGTCAAAAACTTCAAATGATGAAATTCCTATTTATAGTGTTTTAAGACCTCAAATAGCCATTGAAGCTGAGAACTAGCCATTAGAACAACTATATACAGTGCATTCATTGACTAGTATAGCATATTGATTGACCAGTATGCATTTACAGCACTAGTTCACTAGCCATTGGACATTGGTCAACCAAGACACATATTGGTCGACTAATATGGCATATTGGTTGACCAATACATCAACTAATGCTATAAACAACTCATGGTACATCAAATTTAAAAGCTTTAACTTATATTGGTCTACCACTAACTTATATATGTTGACCAATCAACCCAAAAACATGATTTTGAATAAATTCAACTGCTCTAAACCAATTTGTTTAATTCAAATATGATTAAAACACTTCCTAAAATGTTCCATAAAACTTGTTTTAAAGATTAAGAGGCTTTTATATAAAAACCAAAAGGTTTAATGCCTTTTAAAGAATGAAAAGACTCATATAATGAAATAAAATGAAATATTATGCATGTTAAGCCTTTTGGATCATTAAATTAACAAAGTGTGTTACAAATTATAATACAAAATGTAAAATGACCTTGGTAAGCCTTGATCTTCTCTAGTTCAAGCTTTGATCTTCATTTCATCAGTTGTAAACTTCAACTTATCTTGCTCAACTTCATACACTATGTTCTTGAGTTTATGGCTTCATTTTGTTATAATATCTCTTTTTATTAAAATAATAAATACATCAGTAGTAATTATGTTTTGTTATCATTAAAGCATCAATTAAAACCTCATTTATTTCAACAAAAGCCTTATTTGATCACCTAAAATATGTATATTTAGGTGAGAGAGTTACTACCTGTGATCATCTTTAAAAAATTGATTAAAGAGTAAGAAGAAAGGCTAGTAGCACTTATAAAGGATTACAAAACTACAATTGGTTAGACCTTCGCTAATGTAAAAGGTATAAATCTAGAAATTTGTATCCATATGATTCTTTTAGAAGAAATGTTAAGCTAATAAAGGAACTATAAAGGAGACTCAATTCAATAATAAAAGTGGTAGTAATGAAAGAGATGTTAAAAATTTTGTATGCAAGTATAATCTATTTGATTTTAGATAGTGGGTGGGTGAGCTCAATTCATGTTGCGCCAAAGAAAACTAAGGTGACAATGATAATGAATCAAAATGATGAGTTGATGCCAGTGAAGGCTACAAAATGGGTAGCGAATGTGCATAAATTTTAAGAATCTTAACTTAGCTGCTTAAAAGGATCATTTCCCATTATCCTTTAAATGTTATAAAGAATTACTAGTAAATAATGTTTTTCCTTTATAGAAATTTTTTAAGGTACCACCAGATAGCAATTGCTTAAGAAAATTAAATAAAGACTACTTTTATATGCCTTTTAGAATATACATGTAGCACCCCAATCTCACAAGACACGTACTTGACATCTGTGGTGATATCCGAATACGCACCTCGCAAGGGTGGCATGTTAAAACGATCATTTAGTCAAAATTCATTACAAAACTTTTGTTTCTTTAAAACAAGAAACACGTAAGCGAAAATTACAAATCAAATTGGGCCCATGTCATTTAAAAATATTTCCATTTCCAAGTTACAATTGTTACCAACATTAGTATTTAACAATAATTTGGGCCCATTTCAGATATACAACACTTGAAATCATAAAGTCATTTCACTACCAATTTATTTGCATACCCTTTATACAATTTTTGCGGAACATAATTCAAAAATAAAATCACTGAAGACAATATACAGGTGCAAACTGATCCCGACCCCTAATCCATATCAGACCTCAGTGGCTATACTCTATTTAGCCTAGCTGAAGAATTCCTCAAACCTGAAAAGCCACATTGCAATTTTTGATAAGTTTTGCAAACTCAGTGAGTGAACCATCATTGATGAATTCACCGGATTACG
>JAOTAX010000008.1:16741426-16757456 GCA_025629825.1 Erythroxylum guanchezii
TTTCACAAAATTCACTAAAAATTTCAAAATATCCTAAATAATACCAAAATTGCCACAACAAATTCTAATCATATTTTGCAACTCAATTGTACCCGGAAAATACCAATGAATGCATGTGCAATCATATTAATGTGCAAAAATGTGCATGTCACAATTAATTTATGCATGATGTGCACTTTCCTAATTTCTAAAAAATTCTCATAATTCACAATTATAGCCTTAACATAGGTAACGGGATGTTACAGTACACCTTTAGGTGAATGCCCTTCGGTCTTTATAATTCTCCATGTATATTTCAAAGGTCCATGATGAGTATTTTAATTGAGTATATTGAAAATTGCATTAAATTATCCATAGACGATTTCATTGTTTACAGAGATTCATTTGATGATTGCTTAAATCATTTAGCTAAGGTTCTCAAAAGATGCATTGAAACAAATATGATGTTAAACTATGAAAAATATCATTTTATGGTTAATCAAGCCATTATTTTAGGACATGTGAGTTCATCTAGATAAAGAAAAGGTTAATTTAATTATTAACTTACCTAACCCTAGAAATGTTTTGGAATTTTCATCTTTTAATGGACATGAAGGATTTAATCGCAGGTTTATTAAAGACTTTTCAAAGATTGCTATACCATTGTCAAAGTTATTGTAAAAAGATGTTCCATTTGAATTTGGGAAAGAAGGTCGAGAAGATTTTGATAAGCTTAAGGCATTATTAATAAGTGCACCTATTATTTAGCCACCAAATTGGAATTTCTCATTTGAATCATGTGTAATGCTAGTAAGTATACAATGGGAGCAATTTTAGGCTAAAGGATTATGAAATAAAGTTATGTCATCCATTATGTCTTAAGGACATTGGATCTTGCATAGTGCAATTAATCTACAACTAAGAAGGAGCCTTTAGCAATTGTTTTTTCTTTAGATAAATTTAGATCTTATTTATTGGCTCTAAAGTTATTGTGTATTCTATCCATACATCAAAGAAATATCTTTTGGCAAAGAAGGAGTCCAAACCAAGGTTAATATCATGAATTTTGCTACTTTAAGAATTTGAGTTAGAAATAAGAGATTAAAAAGGAATAGAAATTTAATGGCATGCCATTTATATTGGTTGGTAAGGGGAGAAAATATTTTACCTGTTTCTAAAGCTTTTTTAATGAGAAATTGTTCCAAAGGAAATGTACACTTATTTAGTATATATACCTTGTTAATTATTTAGTTACTGAAACTATACCTAACTTTCTCTTTTTCACTTACTTGTCTTATGCTTAGTATCTATTCAGATTGTATTACATTAGATTAAGAAAAGCTACTTTTACATTCTATAATCATTAAATCTAACAACGGTGAAAAATCACATCATTCTTTAAGTTAGATTAAAAAAAGAAGGGATAAATTCAACTTATCTTTTCATCAATATATATGATAATTTGAAATGCAATATACATAGTTCTCAAAATAAAAATATAGTAAATATAGTATAAATATAAAGAAATGGACTTTTCACAATTTTTTAATCATATGTTGATCTAAGGAAAAAATGTAAAATATTATGTTTGGTGTAAACTGTATTTATGGAAGCTTTGCTTTGATCAAGTTATTAGACATTATCTGCTGGAAAGTGAATATCGTTCTATTTCAACCTTTTATCATAATTATGTATTTGGAGGACACTTTATTCCTAAACATACTGCTATAAATGAAATGCTTCAAACTCCTATTCTTATAATTAAGATATTTGATGCTATAAATGAAATGCTTCAAACTCCTATTCTTATAATTAAGATATTTGATATGTGGGGAATTGATTTTATATGCTTTTTTCCTTCATCTCATGGTTTTTATTACATATTTTTAGCGATTGATTATGTTTCAAAGTGGCTAGAAGAAAAAGCCGCAAGGATTGATGATTCTGCAGTTGTTGTAGGTTTTCTAAATTCTAACACTTTTAATATACTAGAGTTCCACGAGCTATTATTAGTGATAAAGGGGGTCATTTTTTCAATAGAGCAATGGCAACTTTGTTTAAAAAGTATTGAGTGCATCATTAAGTAGCCACCAAATATCATCCACAAATGAGTGGACAAGTAGAATTATCAAATAAAGAAGTGAAATCCATTTCAAAAAAGATGATGAATCTGTAAAGAAATTATTGGAGCTTGCATCTAAATGATGCTCTTTGGGCTTACTGTACTACTTATAAAATACTGATAGGAATATCTCCTTATTGATTAATTTTTCTAAATCTTGTCATTTACTTATAAAGATCAAACATATAGCTTATTTGGTGGTGCAATGTTGCCACATGAATTGAAGCAATGTTGTGGAGGCAAGAAAATTGAAAATTGTGAGAATTAAAGGAACTAAAGTTAGATGGTTATATGCATTTGAGAATTTATAAAAATAAAATCAAAATGTTCCATGATAATATGATTTTGAGGAAGAAATTTGAATTTGGAATGATGGTGTTAATATATAATTCTTAATTAAAGATCATACATGGTAAGTTACGTTCCTAAAGGATTGGTATTTTATTGCCACTAATGTATTTCCTTATAGTGCTATAGAAATAAAGAGGTTAGATGCTAGGAAGATTTTTAAGGTGAATAGACAAAGATTGAAATCAGTTCATAAGGATATGATGATCTCAAGTTTGATGGATATTGATTTAGCACTTTCCAATACTTAGAGGATTAAAAAAAAAAAGGATCCATCAAACAAAACAATGTTAAACAATTTCACATTTTAGAAGGCAACCCAAACATGATAACTTTTATTAGTTTTGTTTTCGTTATTTATAGGTTTCATTTACTTGCTTTTGTGAAGTTGTTTTGTTAGTTTAAATGAGAAATTTAATCTTTTAGCTGACTACTAAAGTTCATAAGGTGAGATCATGTCTTACACAACTCAGCTTTTAGGATAACAAAACTTAAGTTCCAAATTACTAAAGCTTATAAAGGGAGATCACACCTTATACAATTTAAGTTTTTGGTATCAAATTTTTTAAGTTTTAGATTATTGAAATGAGTAAAGAGAGATCATGCCTTACAAATATTAATAGACTATTTTGTTTTAAATAACTAAGGAGATTTTTTAAATAAAATAAAATAAAATAATATCAGCAATTTTTATGTTTTATTCATTTGGATTTTTTATATTTCGTTTTAATTAAAACAACAAACATAAAAACCCTAAAACTTTTACTCTCTTCTTTGTAAAGTCTTCTATGTTGTCAGCCTCCCACGTCTATTCTGCCATGTCGTTCATCTGATTGTTGCTTCTTTATCGAATTTTCTTCCTCGTTCTCTTCTTTTCTTTCATTTTTCCTAATTTTTTTCACCTAGTTATAGCATCTCTACCGAGTTATAGCAGTAGCTAAGCAAACTTTTGAGATTTCTTATAAACCCGTATGATTTGGTAAAGGGAGGATATTAGGGAAAGTAGTGAATGGAGATTCCTATATAACGAGCTAGATAAGGAGAGGCCTTACATTTTTTCAGAGGGCAAGGAATAGTTTCGTTATTTAAAGTTGTCATAACAATAGGGAGAATGAAAGGTACTAACAGAATAGTGAGAAATGCTAAATTTACTACAAATCTAATTGACAAAAATCTTGTAATGATCGCATTGATGATTAGTTTTAATTAAAATTGTGCTTAGATAGCCAAGGATAAGTCTATTTTGCTACCATCTGAGTTTGACCTTTGTGGACATTTTACCTTCAATTCTAAATAGATGAAACAAAGATATGCTACTTTTAGAACCTGAAAAATTAATGCAAGTAAGCATGTGCATTACCTTTCTTTATAAGAGTTGAATATCAAGAAAAATTTTGATGTTTTGATCGATGATACGAGTTAGAGAAAATTTGTGCAAATTAGATGTCCAATGTTTATTGAATTGAATAAGGAGTTCTATATTACTTTTAAATTTGATAATGTTAGTCCCCAATGGTACCTAAAAGGAAGGGGGGGGGGGGGGTGAATCAGGTGTTTATAAAATTCAAGAACTTTTCTTACCAATGTACTCAATTAACGATAATCAATATAAATATGAATGAAGAAATTGCTTAATATAAAATAATCAAACAATTGAATAATAATTTAAGAAGGATATGAAAGAAAGAATGCAACTTGATTTATAGTGGTTCGGTAAACAATCCTTTCCTATGTGCATTCTTAATATTCTTTTTGGAATTCCACTATACTTCTTCTTTTAAAGTGAAGAATATTATTTGTACAATCTTTCTTTGTAAAGAGAAACTCTTTTTACAATCTTCTTCCAAACTAAAGAGGAGCTTTAATTCTACTTGGAAAACTCCTAAGTACAATATTCATCACCCCAACAAAGTGTTACAATTAAAAGTCATCACTTGTCACTTGATAATTTCAAGATGGCTCACGTATACAAATATGACATAATGATGCTCAATTGTTTGAAAATCTCTTTAAAATGTGTGTAGAGAACATCCTAAACCCTTTTATGCTAAAAATAGTCAGAAACATCTTTCTGTAGCGTTTTGGGACACCCTAACTAGTTATTAGAACCAAAAACTAGCCATTATAATGGCCATCTATAGTACACTGGGTCGATCAATATCCATTTATAACACTATATTCACTAGCCATTGAAACATTGGTTGACTAATACGTCAACCAATATTGATAAAAAATCTTACTATATTAAATTTAACAACTTTAACTTTTATGGGTTGACTACTAACCCATATAGGTTGACTAATCATTGTAAAAGCATAATTTGAACACCTTCAAATTCTCAAACTCAATGTGATTAATGCAAATATAAATTAAACACTTCTTAAAGATCAAAAGGCTTTTATATAAAAACCAAAAGCTTCGATAACTCTTAATGAATGAAAAGACTCATGTAATGAAGTTAAGTGAAATGTTTATGTATGCTGAGCCTTTTGAATCATCAAATTAACAAAGTGAGATTAGAAATAATTAAAAAAAATGTAAAATGACATTGATGATCCTTGAACTTCTTTTGTTTTTATTTTTTTTTGTTTTAGACTTCAACTTTTGTTGTTTAACTTTATACACTGTCTTCTTGAGTTTATGGCTTCATCTTGTTCTAATATTTCTTTGCTTCAAAATAATAACACATTAGTAATAATTATGTTTTTTTTATCATCAAAACATCATTTGGAACCTCCTTTGGTTCAACTATTGCCCCCTTTTTAATAATGACAAAACCCTTGTGATATTAGAGAACAAAAATAATAACATTAAACACACAATTAAATATTAAGATATTGATTAGCTCCCCAAAATTCATGCATAAAACATAATTTACTATAAAGAGCATAATTCAATATCAAGATAGTGATTAGCTCTCCTTTTATTTATGCATAAAACATAATTCAATATGAAGATCATAATTCAAAGAAATATACAGACATGAAGTTAATATAAATTGACTCATTCATATCATATAAGTGCAAGAAATATAAAAAGATAAAACAATCACTCCTCTTAAATGTTATTACTCCCTCTAAGTATAATATCACCAAACTTTCTCTCCCTTTTTGGAATCATCAAAAATAAACATATCAACCAAAAATGTATAATATAAAGTGTCATATGTCAAGCTAACTTGGTCTAAAAAATAAATTTGATTAAATCTCAATAAAAGTACTATTGAATATTTAAAGAGTCAAAATAAAATGTTAATTTTGATATAGACATCCCTAATTGCATCTAATTTGAAAAATCTTCAATTTCGATATTGTACGTAAGTTGAAAGATTCAATTAAAGCACCAAAGGCAAGTTTTGACTAAATTAGAAGTTGGAATTGTAACAAATAAAAGTATAATTACAATATCCAATAACCAAATTCATTTAAAAAGTATAAATTTGAAAGCACAAAAATTTTAGAAGAAAATAGAGCATGAAAAAGTTCACCCAATACCAATATTAAACAAAATTAAAGATGAATCAATACAACTAAAAGGAAAGCAAGCTTAACTCCTTTTAAAATTAACTATAAAGGGATCAATTTGAAAAGAAACAGTTTTAATTTAAAAAAATTTAAAAATCAAAATATGAAATTCAAGAATGACAAATTTTCAATTTGATACAATTTAATGTGATTTTAACGTATTGAGGGATGATGTTTTGTAAGGAAAATAGTGACTTGCTTAGGGATTGAAGGTTATAAACTTAAATATGATAGAAGAAAAGAGATGAAGAAGATATTAAAAATAGGAGGACTAGTCGACCATATGCCTCGAATGGTTCACTAATGTTGGTGTTTCAAAGATAAGCAAAAGTAAGCCGTGGAGAATAAATAATTTGGATTTAAAACACATTCTACTGGTCTACCAATGAAGTATATTGGTCAATTTATGATGTTCATTTATCGACCAAAGATAGTGGCCAAACACTTTGCAAATTCTTGGGAGTGTCAAAATTAGGGACAATGGTAGACCACTTGAAGGATAACGGTCGATTAGTGTGGTTGTTTGGGCAATCAAATAAGCGACCCAACAAAGAACAAACTCATTGGAAAGGAAAAAACCATGATTTTGACGACACTAGTTAACCATACTAAAATATTGATTAATTAGTATGTTATAAAAGGCTAAAAGAATAAAACTCAAATTTAGACATCAAAACACTTAATAGGTCATAGTAATATCAATAAAAAATTATCTAGTACCTTAAAAGAGACTTCAAACACACAAATTCAACTAAGAAAATAAAATGGTATTTTTATCATATAGAATATCCATCAAACTTACATAAGTCTCTTCCAATTACGAAAAATTTATCCTTATATAAAATTTTAATGAAATAATTACCTAATTAATGTAAATTCTAACTTAGTGTACTCATTTTATATAATAATATCTAAGTCTAAGTCCTAAGGCTCACATTTTAAAATAATTATTAAACAATGTATTCATAATTCAAACACAAACAATAATCACTAAGGTTTTATACCTAAATGCACTTATAAATGTAAGTTATGTTGAACATTATTTATAAGAGATTTGAATGAAGATTCATCTTAAGTTTACAAGTCATTGAAGGCTTCTAATCCTTCTCATCTCTCTCACTTGGTTCAACAATCTTCTCTTTTAAAAATTGTTTTGTGGCTAAACAACATCTTCAAGACTTTCTCGGAGACAAAGGTTAGATTCGTCATGATAAAATGCATCAACTCCTTAATTATACCCAATTCATTAACTATTATCTCTACTACATACCATATGCTCTTTCTTTCCTAGTTTCCTTACAAACTAAGGTAATCAATGTGTCTTAGGAACCCAAATAAGCCTCGTTACTTAGTTATTAGGTTCCTTCTTCTCTTTAACCTATACTTTCAAGGTCTTCTTAACATTGGAATAGGTTGACAAGGATTCACGACTACCGAATATGCTTTTGGATTACTACCAACAACTATTCACATCTTCACACGGAAACAGAAGCCTGATATTGCGCAATGTGGATTGTAAGGTAACTCCCCTTCAGAATGACTTATTAGTGGCCCCATATACAGTAGAGGAAGTGCGACAAGCTCTGTTCTCCATACATCCAGATAAATCGCCAGGACAAGATGGTTTCAACCCAATATTTTTTCTGACCTACTGGGATATAGTTAGAAAGGATGTTGCCCAAGAATGTCTTAGAAGCTTAAACGGAGATGCTCCCATGCCTGCTACGAACAAAACTAATATTATACTTATCCCTAAGAAGAAAGCACCAGAAATAATAGCTGATCTATGACCCATATCTTTGAGCAATGTCACAGATCGCATTGTCTGCAAAGTACTCGCCAACAAATTACAACAAGTTTTACCTCAAATTATATCAGATACACAGAGTGCTTTTATTCCTGATCGTTTAATCACAGACAACATTATTGTGGCATACGAGCTATTTCATACTCTTAAAAGGAAAACTCAAGGAAAGTTGGGTTCTCTCGCCCTCAAAACTGATATGAGTAAGGCCTATGATAGAATAGAATGGGAGTATTTGTGACTGATTATGCTGAAATTGGGATTTCATAAAGCATGAGTCTCTAAGATCATGAGGATAGTAACATCGGTCTCCTATTCTTTTGTTCGAGGTAATGAAGAATACGGGCCTTTAATTCCTAGTAGAGGATTAAGACAAGGGGATTCGTTTTCTCCATACTTGTTTATCATTTGTGTGGAAGGTTTATCGGCTAGTTTACATAAATTTCAGGCACAAGGTCACATTCATGGTGCTCTAGTCGCACGAGGGGCCATTCCGGTGTCTCATCTATTTTTTGCGGATGACGCTATGTTCTTTGCTAGAGCTACAATGGAGGAGGCGGTAAAATTAAAGACTATCCTACAGCTGTATAAGAAAGCTTCAGGACAACAAATTAACCTTCTCAAATCAGGTGTTTCTTTTACTCATAATACTGCAACTATAATGAAAAATATGATCTGCCAAACTCTGGGGGTTGCGGAAATTGATAGCCATACTAATTTCTTGGGTATGTCATATGTTATTGGAAGAGCTAAACGTCATGTATTTCATTATGTGGTAAAGAAGCTAACAAAGAGATTACAAGGGTGGAAAGCTAAAGTGTTGTCCAAAGTGGGAAAAGATATACTGCTGAGAACTATGGCACAAGCTATGCCGAATTACCTCATGTCACTCTTTTTGTTATGACTAGACACTAGCAAGGGTTTGGAGAATTTGATGAATGGTTTTTTTTTTGGCATAACGGAGGAAGAGAAAACAATGTTATAAAATGGTTGCGATGGAAGCAGATGGCGATACCAAAAATATATGGAGGTTTTGGATATCGAGACTTGAGGCAATTTAATCTTGCTCTTCTGGCAAAGCAAGGTTAGAGGTTGCTTAAATACCCGAACTCTATCGCTGTGCAAATTCTCAAAGCCAGATATTTCCCCAAGATGGATTTCTTTTCAGTAGCTTTGGGTAACAACCCAAGCCAAATATGGAGAAGTATATATTAGGCGAAAACGATTATGCTTCAGGGATGTAGGAGAAGGGTTGGCGACGGGCAAGATATTCATATATGGCGAGATCCCTGGTTAATAGATGATGGGGACCCGCATATTCAGACAGAATACATGGAGCATCTAGAGTATATAGCTGAACTCATTAGGGATCATCGTTGGAATGAAATACTGATTAGACGTTTCTTTAATCCACGCGATGCAGAGTTGATCTTACAGATCCCTCTTGGCTTCTCAAGGCGCAAGGATGACTGGATATGGATTCTTAACAATTAGGGAGAATACAGAGTTAAAGAAGGCTATAGAATGGGAATGGAGTGCGTCAATATAGAATTCAGGGACACGGGTTTCCCATGGGAAAAGATTTGGCAGATTCATGTTCCAGGTAAAGTCAAACTTCTTATCTGGCGTCTTTTGAGAAATGCACTTCCATGCAGAGCAAATTTAAAGAGGAGACACATTAATCTAAATGACACTTTTCCTATATGTGGTAGAGCAACAGACATTTTGAGTTTGCTCATTCTGTTTGATTATTATCTTTTGTGGCTTGGAACGTGTCTCCTAATATAACATTACATAATTGGCTTGCTTCGGTTTTGACTTGCTTCACAAATGCACAGAAGGAGGAGGTATCTATGATTATATGGAGTTTATGGACTCAACGCAATGAATTTGTATGGCAACAGAAACTTCATGACAAGTCCTTTATTATTAGTCGGGCCAGAACAACTTTAATAGAATGGCAAGCAGCACAAGCTAGGAATAACAATCCATCCAAACAGCAACAAAGTTAAAAAAAATCTCCATCCAAATGGCAAGCACCATAACCAAACCAGTTTAAGTGTAATGTAGACATGGCGCTATTATCTTCTGGTTTTTATGGTTTAGGAATGTGATACGGGATTCTAAAGGGCAAAATTGTGCAGGCAAGTTAATGATTTTACCGGGTTGGAAAGATCCTCAAATCAGCGAAGCATTATGTTTTTAAGAAGCTCTAAGTTGTATCAAAAGACTTTCCTTTTTTCCCATATGTGTTGAAACGAACTGTCAAATAATTACTCAATTCTTGATTTCTACACATATTTTTCCTTCTTACTTTTCAATGATTATTCAGGATTGTAAAGCTCTTCTTAACGAGCATCAGTTTATTTCTACTACTTTTATTAAGAGGCCAGCAAATCAGGTTACTCATACGATAACTAAGGCAGCTAATTCTATGTCTAGTTTTGAATGGGGGGTATGCCCTCCAAATTTGTTGTATGACGTTTTAACTTTGGATTTTAATAATATGCGCTGAGCGCACCTGATGATGTTTCAAAAAAATAATAATAATGGACTTGTTAAATTATATGTTATGTTTGAAAAAGTTGCATTTTCTTTAAAAACACAATGTTTTAATTAGAAAATTTGAAAATTAGACCTAAAGTAGGATTTGTCTCATAATAGTTGAGTTAGCATCAATAGTGCAACAATCTCGCGATTTAAGAACATTTTGAAATGTCTCATAGAATTAGCATAAGATGGATTAAAGAAGAACATTCTTTGAAAAGTGACCTGTGTGGGTAATTACATTGCATAAAAATAACGAACTAAATACAATAAACTAACCTATGTTAGAATTCTAGAATTTCCATAACTCAATTTTACATAAATATCTTCCAACATATCAATTATAAATTTTTAGAATCCTCAAATTCCAACTGTCAATGAAAACAAATTATCGGTGCAGTACATGGAGCAATCATTCTTGACATACTGAATACACACAAGGTTTGAGAAGCGTGAATAATGAAACAATGTCAAAATTCATCTTCGTCATCATCATTCCAGTATAAGTAGAGTCTACAAAGGTTTAGAAACAGGCAGTTTTAGTCTTAACTAGTAAAGAAGTTGTTTTTGATCAACCAAATAAAAAAATATTTAAAAGATACCTATTAAAATAATAAAGTAATAATAATTAAAAATAAATAATAATAAAAATATACATAAAGATAATAATAACAATAAAAAATATAAAAAATTTGTACAAATAAAAATAAGTGAAAATTTACAATACAATAAATACGAAAGAGGTAAAGATTAAAAATAAAAAATAAAATAAGTATATAAATACACAAGAAAGAAAGAAGACAAGTAAATAAATATAACAAACAAGTCATTACAAAAAAGTATTAGGTTAACTAAGGAAATAATTAGGCTAAATATCTAAAAGGAATGTACTATATCTTGAAAGCTTGAACAAAAAATAAGACAAGATTTTAAGAAAAATATTTAAAAGATCTATGAGAAAAAGAGGAGGATCTGTTTAATTGATATTTCATGTCAAAATTATTCTTGCTTTTTTTTTTTTTTTGGCAACAAGTTGATTTCAAGGTTGTGACAAGCAATTATGATTTTTCTTAGTTTTAAAAACTAAAAACGACAACCATTTTTAATTAAACATGTTTTTAATTGTTTGTTTTCTTTAATTAGCGACAAGGTTCCAAAGAGCGATCATGTTATAAAGGAGAGCTTTTGTGTACCATAGAGAAGAGAAGAGTACAAGGTATTTTATCAGCAAGTGGTTGATTTCATGATTGTGGCAACCAATTAGGATTTTTCTTATTTTAATGACCAAAAACGACAACCATTTTTAGTTAAACATAATTTTAACTGTTTTCTTTTATTTCAAAATCACAACTAACAACAAAATCAAACAAACCCTAATAAAAATTAAGCAAGTCTTTTTCTTAGTAAAAATTAGACTCGTTATTTTTATAACTGATGCATGATGGAGTGTTTTATTTTGAATTTGCTTTTAGCATATGAAATATTATTTACGCATAATTTAATAATTATAGCTAATTTATTGCTTTTCCCAATTTAAGTGTAATTTTAAGAAGATTACTAATAAAATATAAAAGATCTAGTTAATAAATAACATATGTCTACTTTTATAAAATTTAATTTTAAGAGATTTCTTAAAAATTCTCTAAAATGTATTCTTGCTCACGCAATTTTTTTTATGAATTTAAGTATTTGATTTGTTTTAAATTTAAAACAACTGCTTGAATAATGTTCATGCTTTAAATTTATATTATTAACTTACCAAATAATTTAATAAGTGCACAATTAGGCTTTTGGGTTTTTTTAAATTCATCTTAGCTATTTCATAATGTTTGACATGTTCTAGGAAATATATCACATGTTCCGTTACTCTATGTCTATCATATTTTATGAATATCCATCCATTCAATAAATGAGACCAACAAAAATTGAATGGATGAATACTTATAAAACAAGTTAAGTAAAGAGTAATACTAATAGAAACAAATAATATGGACTTTATAGACCTAGCTCATGGATTCAAGTTTTAATAAAATTCTAGCAAAGAAAAATGTTTTGAAAAAAATCAAATTTTGCTTTTAATTCGCTAAGCTTTTTGGACAAAGTTTATTATACTCGATTCTGTATAATTCAAACTTTAATTCTATACACATGCGTATGTAAGAACTTAAATCTATGAAATATTGAGAGAAACGTAAATTCTAACCAATAAAGTTTGAGGATAAATTAATAATTTATTAATAGAATAATTAGGTGAAGAAAAGGTCAGGGGTATTTTAGGCATTAAGACAATTAGGGTTGCAAGTTGCAACTCTATGGTTTAAGTTTGATATTGAAGCACCGTTCAAAAAAAAAAGTTTGATATTGAAGCAGCTATATTAGGGTTTTTGTCTTCTGAGCGAGCCGACTTCCTCCTCTAGATTTTGCGCAAGCAGCCATGGCCGAGCAGGTTATGATACTTCACTTCTTTTTCTGTCAATCTGCATTAAACTATCTGTGGGTTTGACTCGGTATTTGCTAATGGGCTGTTTGTCTTTGGTGTAGACTGAGAAGGCGTTTCTGAAGCAGCCCAAGGTGTTCCTCTGGTACGTTTTTAAGTGATATGGTTCTGTTTGTATGTTTAGGAAATATGGAAAGCTAAGCTTTCCTTAGGGTTGAGATTGTTATCCAATTTCATTTATGAAATTGGAGAAATATTTTTTCTTGTTTGGGAGGCTTGAGCTTTTCGTTGGTTTTTTTTGGCAATTTTGTAGTTCGAAGAAGGCCGGGAAAGGAAATAGGCCAGGAAAAGGAGGCAACCGCTATTGGAAAAGCGTTGGCTTGGGGTTTAAGACACCCAGGGAGGCAATTGAAGGTTTCCTCATTTTTTGATGCTGTTACTGTCATGTTACCTTTTTCAATTGTGTTGAAAACTAGTAATTTTGAGTATTTTTTTCAAACTTTATTGCTTACGTCAAGAATTTAATAATGCCTAGATGTGCTATGGAGATCAGTATTTGTTGTCCTGCATGTTTAGAGTTTGATTTAATCAGAGATGTAGGTAGTTCTTTTGAATCGACATTGTAATTTGCAAAGACGAACTTATCTTTGAGAGTTTGGCCACCTAGATAGACTATAAGGAACTTGATTACTTTGCACTCGTAAGTTGCGCTTATGTTCCCAATTCTTTGCTCGATAAGTAGAGTCTCCGTTTGTGGGATTCATTTGTATATATGTTTTCAAAGGTCGCAGATACTTGGTACCTATGTTAGAATTCGAGTATAATGAACCATAACTGGCAATTGACATCCGTGTAGTTTACAACTATTGTATATGTGCCTATTGACTTCAATATCACAAATAACTGCTCTTTTTTAAAATGTGCTCTCTAATTTGATGTCCAATAATTTCTTAACGCTGCTGTGCTATGGAATATATATATTGGCTGATTATCTGTCAACAAAGTGGTTGTCAGCATTTTGTTGAAGTATTTTAAATCTGAAAAACATAAGTTGGATGGATATAATTCTCCACTAAAATGTTTTGATGGGATGCTTGAAGGAATGATGATTCAATCTTTGTACTTATAGGGACTTACATTGACAAGAAGTGCCCATTTACTGGCAATGTTTCCATCAGAGGCCGTATACTTGCTGGCACTTGCCACAGTGCAAAGATGATGAGGACTATCATTGTTCGCCGCAATTACCTTCATTATGTGAAGAAGTACCAAAGGTGAGTGATTTAATGACCATATGTCCATTATGTTCATTCCAATTGACAGTATGAGGAAATACTGACTTCTTTGTTACCTTTAGATATGAGAAGAGGCATTCTAACATTGCTGCTCACATATCACCTTGCTTTCGTGTGAAAGAGGGAGACCATGTAATTGTTGGTCAATGCAGGTTTAATTCTATCTGCAAATCCTAGCTGTTTGATTCTTTGGAAGAGCATTTTCTTTTGCTCATCGCATGAGTTGCTTTCTTTTGACAGGCCTTTGTCTAAGACTGTGAGGTTTAATGTGTTGAAAGTGATTCCAGCTGGTTCTTCTGGTGGTGGGAAGAAGGCATTCACCGGCATGTGAGTTTCCTAAGTTGCAGGTTTGGTGTTGATTAGTTCCGGTGGAAGAAAAACTCGTGTGATGATTTATTTTTGTTGCATTGGACATGGTCTTGGACTAGTCAAAATCTCGTATGACCTAAAAAAGCAACTTAGTAAAACTTTTATGCAAAATTATTAGCTTTTTTACATTTTTTTTGGGGTCCATTCCAAGTTTGAAGTTACTGGTTGTATTTTGACTCTGCGGAGCTCAGAGCTCAGGCTGGCGACCCTCCTTGATAGAATGTTAGTCCTCTGTTCAGGACCGATGTCCACATTATCAGGAAACTAGTTGACATATGAAATGAGTTGAGATAGATGTGATGGTAGGCTGGATTTCCTTGGCGGTGTCTAATGTTTCAAGAGTATTTAGTGGCTTTGGTTTGAAGCCTATATAGATGTGAAAGAACGGAAGCTGACCAGAAGAAATAGGACGAGTTAGAGAGTAGTGTGAGTTGAAAGTTGAAACTGTAAAGAGTGTGGTGTATGAGATGAAATTCCTGCTGGTGCCCGACTAGTTATATTCTCAGGCGTAACTTAAACTGCAACCTACGTATTTTAAGTCCCGCCACGGTACAGGAAATCAGTGGGTTGTCAACAACTTTCCTTTTCAACGTCAGGTTTATTCACGAGTGAGAACAACTTAAGCAGGGTATAAATTTTTGTTGAAACCACCGCTCAAGTGTAATTCCTTTCTTCACATAGTTGGCATGTCATAGTACAGACGGTGTTTATTAACGAGTGGGAACAAGCTAAGCAGGATATAAATTTTTATTGAAACCACCGCACAAGTGTACTTCCTTTTATTAACGAGTGGGAACAACTTAAGCAGGATATAAATTTTTATTGAGGGCTTTGAAATAAATGGCTCTTTCTCTCTCTAGACCATCTGCTTTATTCTAAACTGCTACAGTATCATCGTGATCTGGCTCCGCTTGTCCCCATCTCCATGGAATCCAAACTACCTCCACTCGAGGAGGACCCCCGAAATCCAAGCATATTGCCTTTTTCAGGCCATTCAGCAAAGACGGTTCGCATACGCGAACGCAAAGAGGACCCTCCCCCTCAAACACCCACCCCTGCTCCCAATTCACCCAGCTACAGCGCAACTGTTAGTGGACTCACTCGCCCAGACCAAGAGGATACTGCTGTTTCTTGGCCAGCTGAAGACCCCATTGAAGAGGCCGAAGGAGATATCACCTTGGTGCCTGGGGACTATGGGATGGGCATTGAACTATCCAACACTTTCAGGGGCCAACTTGACAAATAATGGGACCAGGCTGTTGTAGTAAAACTGTTATATCTCTGGGAGTAGGATCGAGTTATCGGGCGATTGAGCGGAAAATCAAATTCAACTCTCTTCTCTTTGTTGCGATTCTTCTGTCGACCTATTTTGAATAGAATTTCAGACTCATTTAAGGGAGACTGACACCCTAGAATTCAATAAGAGGGAACTCCACTACTGTTTTATTTAGCTTTTGTCCTCTTAAATAAGGATCAGTCATATTACAGATATAGAAGTCTTATGCCTATCGAATTCCTAACTGTGCTATTCCTTTAAATAAGGATCAGTCTTATTATAATAATAGAAGTCCTATACCTCTAAACTTCCTACGGAATAAGAATAGG
>JAOTAX010000008.1:16770661-16782272 GCA_025629825.1 Erythroxylum guanchezii
TAGCAGAGAAGAGGGTTGGGGGGGAGGGGGGGGAGAATGCGGGCAGCAAGGTCTGAACCTTGGAATTTGATCCAGAGAGTTTGATGAACTCTTCTGTTCTGAAGGAATTTGAATGAAAAGCACCCAATGATTTTTAACTATTCATAATTATTGTTCAACTGGTTCATGCCTTTGCATTGTCATGTACTTATGTCCCTAATTTATTTAGCCCCAAAGCTTGGGTTTTACTTCTCATGATTATGTTCAGCAGAAATTTGTTTTTATTATAAATGTGGTAGCTTGTGTAGACTGGATGGTGATATTTCTTATTGGCATGTGCTTGAAGCAACAAGAACTCTGGGTGGTGATGTTTTTGTGATGCTTTAGATTAGGGTTCCAGAAGATCAGAGTGGGTGGGACTGGCCTGAAAGGTTGTCCTTGAGTGCTAATTTGATCAAATCTGGTATGCCTTTGCCCAACATGCTGAAGAATTCTGGCCGCAATCATCTGCTTGGCCCATCTGGCGGTTTAGTAAGGTTGGGATGGCCTTTAGACAATATTGATTTTTTAAAGAGCTCTCCTGCAGACCAGAATTCAGTTGTTGATGCTTTACAGAACAAACAACTGAGAGATGTTCAACATGGCAACAAATTATTCCCTGAGGGCCTTGTTGGCATTGTACAAAACAGCCCACTCATGATGGGGGATGAAAAGGTGTCAGATCACCCTATCACTAACTATTCAACAATCCCAGAGTTTTCCGGTAAAGGAGTAGAAAGTGCTTGCCAGTCTATATCTAGTTGTTTAAGTTCCTTTATGAAGACTCAGAACTTTTCAGGTACACACCCTCCTCTGCAGGATTTAAGAACCCCTTTTCAGAGTTCTTATATCAGCAGAAGTAAAGATGGGAAGACTGGTGTTGCCTTGAAAACCGATGCTGCCACTTCAAGCATAGAGTTAAGGCTTGGCCAACCATACCAACAGATCCAGTCTGCTGGAAAGCCGGCTCTACCAGTCAACATGCTAGTACACTCAAGGAATCCATTTTCACAAAAACAGATGACTCATGATGGTGAGTTGTAATGCTACTTATCATATATTCGCATTTGTATACTCCTATTACTGTATTTCTATTTTTACCATTTTTGGTCTTTACTATTTTATGTGACAGTGACCAATTGTTGGGGAGGGGGATTGTTAAGACAATGTGGCTATGTTGCTAAACCCTCTAATTCCCTGCCAAAAAGTGTGCAACATCAATTGGACCACAGGAACCATGTAGCCAGTTATGCCATGGATGTTGATAAAATACCAATGCTTAATGATGATGCGGCAGTATCTGATGCTTTTTCACACAGAAACTTTAGCATCCCACCTGAGGGAAGCTCTCACCCTAAAATGGCTAACAATGTGTTCAATGTCAATGAGCGTGTCTTGCCTCCTAGACTATACGGTGACTTGTATCATGTAAAGAGTGACCCAAAACATGTCCCAAAAATTGTTCAAAATGCTGCCCATAGACAACTGAAGGTAGCTGACTTGGGCTGTGTAAGATCTATGGACAGTCTTAAAAGGATTGGATACTTTGGTGGTGACTGTTACTTGGAAACAGGTTCTGGGTCTGAAGCTCACAAGTGCTTAGATAATTCTGGGTCTCTTTCTGTAGTTGTCAATAAAAACAACTTTACTGGTTTGCCAGCAGTCATTGACAGAAAACAGATACATCGATTCTCTACTGAACTGGAAAATGATTCTGAAGCAGGAAACATTTCTAGTCATCCTGAAAAGGCTCCTTGCATGGGGAACATTGGACTTGTTGACCATATGCTTCTTAGACCCACGGATTCATCACTGGGTGGCACGAAGGATATGTACTTTAAAACAGTTCCAGTTGGCCTTTATCCATCTAATTTAGACCCCAGATCAGATCAGACACCAGCTTTTGGAACACAAGAAAATCTTGGTGGTTGTAGCACCTATCCTCTTGACAATAATCTTAGGCCACTTGCATTGAGGGAGACATTGGATTTATCCAAACAACAATATGCAGTTACTTCCCTTGGGAAAGATCCAAAACAAAGGATATTTTGCAGCACTTCTGTTGCTGGATCACAATGCTGTGCTTTGGAATCTTCAACCTCTGGAGAACATAAGGATATACATAATCTTGGAGGTAAGCAGGATGATTCTGAAGTTGCTACAAATCAACCCATTGGTCTAATGGTAAAATGGGAAGAGATGATAATTTTTCTCCTACCTGCTTATTATTCCTAATCCACGTGGCTGTATAGAATTTGTTTTAATGGTCTGGCGCCTCAAACCTTATTGAAATTTGGTGTTCATTCAGGTTTGCATAATTGCTGCAGTTTTTCAAGACTGACTCAAGGTTTTTCCTTAGCGAGTAAAGAAAGAGACATCCGGCATCAACTTCATCATCTTCAGCATCAGCATCAGCATCCTTTATTACGGTCAGTTTAGAAACTACCATGTCGTGAACTATTTTAGCATGATTGTTTATAACCCTGTTGATTAGTCATCTTTTGAACTTAGATGTTTGTTAAATATGTACTGATTATGGCTATGATATTCTGAGTGTTGGAGATGATTTTGGGTTATGCATGTTGGATTTTCAGTATCTTTTAAGAAATTGCTGTGCATTTTTGATATGTTTATCATGTGAATTCTTCCCTAAGGAACTTTGTATTATTTATGCACAGTAATATATTTCTTAAGAAATCATCAGGTTACTATATCATGATATTCATGACATTCTGCTGGTTTGTTTCTGTTGTTTTAACTCAAATATTACAGGCATGCCATTAGCAAGAACAGGAACATTCATTCTTGTGAACATGAAAATTGCTGTCAGAGAGCACCATATCTTCAGGATAACTGCACCTCCCTTGCAAAATGTTTACCAGACAAATGCAAATCAAAAGGTGAAACTCCTTTGGAATCCTCCTCAGAGAAGATGAGTGTTGTCAATGGCAAATCTCCTGTCTCCATAGCTTCACATCATGTCAACGCTCCCATTGCTTCAAATGGCAGTGCCTTTTCCTTAAATCCTTACAGAGAAGTCCATCTACCTCAGAATAGAAGTGGTGATGTTTCTGAATGGAAAGATGTGGGTGACAGAGCCAAAGGGGTTTGTGACATGTCACGTGTCAAACAATTAACTGAGTTAATTGATGGAAGAGGAAATATGTTGGAGAGACCTGGAGATACTGCTACGAAGTGTTCTAATAGGTTGGGCATCAGTGATCCCCTCAAGGAACATGAAACATCTAACATATCTTCTGGATGTTCTAATCCAGCTGTTACTCAGGCATCAACAGATGTTAATAATGTGGACTCTTCAACTGTCATTGCTGGGAATAGTGGACAGATATACAATATCTTAGATGAAGGATCAGCTATCAATAAATGCTGGTCATCAGATGATGCTCTTGGAAGTGACAGGAGCACAGACTTAAATGATTCTAATTGTAAGATTAACCTTAGAGTAGACACATTGTCTAAAATCATCAAAAACCAATCACATCGTAGTCTTCTTGATGAGGTTAAACTCTTGGATTCCTTGACATGGAAGAAGGGCAGGAATCAAAACCTTACAGGTGTTACTGCTTGTGGGAAATCCAATTATTCACAAGACTCTAATAGGCACTTGAAAACTGGGAAGAGAAAGAGAGAAATAAAACTCAATCTGCTAGATGCATCTTCAGTCACTGGACGTGTAATGCTTGATAAATACCATGCATGTGATGGAACCCAGGAGTGGCCATCCTCAACCAAAGATGTAGAAATCGTTTCCTTTAGCCAGAAACCATCGTGCTTCCCTGCTCGCTTTGTTAAACCCCGGTTCAAACATGGAAAATATGCTTCATCTTTGACCAAGTCACTGTCTCGAAAAAGAGATCTTCATAGCCTTTATGATGAAAAAGATGGAGAAGTGGATCATAAATTTGATTTAAGTGGTCACTCCAACTGCCGTAATGTCCCTGAGGTTTTAGAAAGGAAGAGATTACAAAGCACTGGGAATGGTGATAATTGTATGGAGTTTTGGACGCAAGACCGAAGTTCTGCAGTTGATAAGAAGATTATCACCTGTAGTTCAAGGAGTTGTACTGAAACATCTTCAAGTTACCAGGCCAATTTTTGTTTAGAGAAACCAAGGCCTGTGGTATATGGGAAGTATGGTGAAATATCCAATGACAAAATGGGTGTAGATATTTCTAATCCAGTTAAAATTGTTCCCCTCAAGAGGGTTCTTAAAACTGCCAAAAAATGTCCGCTTTCTGAAAACTTCAACTCTGTAATAACATGGCAAAGGGAGTCAAAGAGGAGAGGCTCCAGCTGCCGTGCCTGCTTTAAGGAATTTTCCAATCTGAAACAAAACAAAGCAAATGAAAGCAATGAAGCATTAGTTTGTGTTGAAATGAATCTTCACAATCCTGTGCATGAAAGAGAGAACACTTTTATCAACGATGATGAGCAATCTGCTGAGTTGTTGAGGTTTAGGAATGAAAGAAGTGGTAAACTTAGCGGAGGTTCAAATATCGTTTATGATCTCCATGCTCCACCAAAGCCAAAGTTTAAGGAAATTCGGAAACGAAGCCTTTATGAACTGACTTTAAAAGGTAATCTACTAAATTTTGTTGCTTTCTCACATAAAAATTCATGTTTCATGTTTAAGGTTGGGATTAAGAATGCTAGCTTAAGTGACTGACAAGAAGCTTTGCATTAGAGGTATTTCTTGCTCAATCTCTCCTGAAAACAGCTTTCTCAAAGTTAGTAATAGTATAAAATCCTGATTGTGGGGTATTTGTTGGTCCATGATATAGTGCAACTTATGCGGATCTTACCACTGAAGTCAAAGTGAGTTTATTGTAAAACATTCAGATTCTATATGTCGAGACCTTTTGAGGGTGTTTTCACATATTGGTGTATATTCTATTGCACTTTTATTATAGTTCATTTCTACACAACGGAAAAAGGACTCCCCCATGATAAAATGGTTAATAAACTGCTTGATAAGGATACATTTACTTTAAATTGAGATCAGTTTACAGTACAAGGATTGTCTTGAGGGCCAGAAACTATTGACTATTTGATGAAATGAATACATGTAGTGGAGAAGGGTTTAGGAATTTCAGAACTGTCATTTATTCCACTTCTTATCAGTTAAATCATAAATACCTGAATAGGCACTTAGCCTATGTACTTGAAATCTGGAAGTAATTTGTCATAAAGAGTGAGCGAACAAGGCCAATTATGGGGACTGCCAATAAAATATCCTATCAGAAATGAGGAAACATACATAAACAATATTATAGTTCATTTCTACACAATGGTAGGAGGACTCCCCCTTGATAAAATGGTTAATAAACTGCTTGATTAGGATACATTTACTTAAAATTGAGATCAGTTTACAGTACGAGGATTGTCTTGAGGGCCAGAAACTATTGAATATTTGTTGAAATGAATACATGTAGTGGAGAAGGGTTTGGGAATTTCAGAACTGTCATTTATTCTACTTCTCATCAGTTAAATCATAAATACTTGAATAGTAAATTAGCCTATGTACGTGAAATCTGGAAGTAGTGAGTGAGCAAGGGAAATTATGGGAACTGCCAATAAAATATCCTATCAGAAATGAGGAATCATACATAAACAATAAATTTCTCTGTGATTGAATAGGGGAAAGTAGGGGCAAGAAACATAAACCCCATCTCTCTTCTGATTTTTGTCTGTTAAGTTCCTTGAATTTCTTCCTCTGAATTTGAATTTCAGTTTCATTTGTTCATAGTTTCCTTTTCAGGAAAAGATTCCAACTCCAAAATACTTTCACATAAAAATTTCAAACGTAATCCAAAAGTAAGAAGGGGGAGATTTTTGGATGATCAAGAAGATTTTGAAATAGATGAATGGCACAAATCCAATGACAAAAGGTGAGCAATTGAGTTTACCTAGATAGGTTGGCTGTTTGAACTTCAAATGCATGGAATTTGAAATTAAGGCAAGTGGTACTGATACTTGTAAAATATAACTTTTAGTTTTCATTCTGATAATTTAAGTGCTTGTGGTTCAGATATGCTATAGGCAAATGGCGCCCTTCTATTCTCGACTCTGATTCATTTTGCTGTGTATGTGGAAGCTCAAACAAAGATGAAGTTAATTTCTTATTGCAATGTGGGCAGTGTTTGATTAGAGTATGTGGATCATGTCTTAGTTTACCTTGCCTTCATGCTTAAATTATTCATTTATCCTCATAATTTTCTTGATAAGCAGGTACATCAAGCTTGCTATGGTGTTTCCAAAGTGCCTAAAGGCTATTGGTATTGCAGACCTTGCAGGACAACTGCAAAAAATGCTGTATGAAATTTCAAAATTAACATCCAGTTTTCTACAAACTTGTTTAGTCCTTCCTTTTTATGCTTTCCGCTTGATTGTTCAATTTTAGTTTATGATTTCTCATAAATCTGTATGTATTTGAGCTTATGTTTGCTACTCTTTTGCCTACATTAATTTTCCCTCACATTTTCATCATTGTTTCATTTCTTTCTTCTGTTTCTTAGTCTAGCTTGTGAGTTTTGGCAGTTAATCTTAAAAGTATGAATGTCAAATACTTGTTTTATTTAATCATCTATTTGGCTAGTCGTCCACTTCAAACTAATCTAGTATTCCATTGCTTATGTAAATATTTATATATGTTAAGCTTCATTGTATAATTCTCTATCCATGAATTCAAAATCCTTAGTTACAATGTTTGTTCTTCTTTTCTGCTGTATTTCTCTAATGTAGTATATACTACAGGTGTGTGTGCTTTGCGGTTATGGTGGTGGGGCTATGACTCAAGCCCTTCGGAGTCGAACAATTGTCAAAAGCCTTCTGAAAGCCTGGAACTTTGATAGAGAATGCAGAAAAACTGATCATGCAACTTCTTCTCGAACTTTGCATGATAAATTAAGCATGTTGCAATCCGTGGGATCCATATCTAGAATTAGCAAATGTTCTGTTGTTCGACCATTAAACTTCAAACCAGCAACTTCAGATGATTGGAATACAGATCTGCGGGACGAAGCGGATGTTTCAGGACACTCTATGGGCTGTACAAGGGATCTAAAGGTACATAACAGCATTACTGCTGGATTCCTTGATTCCACTGTAAAGCAGTGGGTTCACATGGTATGTGGCCTCTGGACTCCTGGGACACGATGTCCTAATGTTGATACAATGAATGCTTTTGACGTGTCTGACGTTTCACGCCCGAGAGCAAATGTGGTAAGCATTTTAAATACATGGTACTTGCACTGAAAAATTTATATTAAGAAGTTCAAGGTACTTTTAAGAACATGGAATTCATTTTAGAGATACTTATCTCTGGAAACCGTTTTTTATTTCCAGTATTTAAAATAAGATATGTACAATACTATTTGATTTGTACAATTTGAGCCACAGGTGACTTGTCTACTACGACAAAAATTCTGAGCATGGTTAATACCTGACTTCTATGTGGTTGTAGTTTCACTTGCCTCTGTGCTGGTTTGAATCTTATGTCAATATTTTGCGCAATATTTGATTTACCTGTAAAATCTGTCATATCATGGTTTCTCAAGATATCTACACAAGTGATCCTTTCTTAACTATGTGAAAGGTAGTTTTCAGTAAGATGAAATGGGACATAGTCTTTTAAGCATAATTATATTTTATCTATTTTTCCTAACCTAATATTTTAAAATTTTGGGTTGAATGGTTTCTTTATGTGGTATTGTAATGTTGTGTGACCAAAAGGTGTTATTTCAAGTCGCTCTGCCCTCCTTACTATTAGGCTTCACCCCACATTTGAGCTTCTGAATTGAATGTTTTTTTAAAGTCTTGTGGGATAAACTATTCTATCATGCAATCATTTCTTAGTTAAGTTTCTAGCATTTGATGTATCATGTTTGTAAACTCTCCAAGTCAATGCTTTAAGTCATGTTTTTGATACAGTAGTCTTGTAGAAATGTTGTATTTATGTTGGAGCAGGTAGAGATAATAATAAATTGCATTCAATTCTTGGTCTTCAGGTTTGCTCTATATGTAATCGACCAGGAGGTTCATGCATTCAATGCAGGGTTGTGAATTGCCATGTTCCATTTCATCCTTGGTGTGCTAGTAAGAAGGTTAGGGGTGCTAAATTTTACCTTGTTTCTGTAATCATAATGGATCTACATACGTATTTGTTAGCATGCCACATGTTAAAATGTTGGTAGATCATTTTATGCTGATAAATATTTTGAATACATTGCTTCTGGTCAGGACACATATCTCACATTGAAATTTTCTGTTGACTTTTGTTATTACATGAATTGTAGGGTTTGCTGCAGAGTGAAATAGAAGGTGTTGATAATGAAAAGGTGGGCTTTTATGGTAGATGTGTTGTTCATGCAACTAACACTTCAAAGGAATCTGTATTGTGTGCTGATAACAGTGAAACTGGTTGCCAAAGAGAGAAGAAAGAAAGCTGTGCTAGGACCGAGGTATTTTTTGTCATCAGTTGAAGTTTTTCTTTTTCTTCCTTTGATATTGACGGATTTTGTATTCTTGTATAAGGGTTACAAGGGTCGCAAACGGGATGGGTTTTGGCATAATCTTACTGATCAGTCCAAGGGGAATGGTAAATGCCTTGTTCCCCAGGAACAGTTAAATGCTTGGATTCACATTAATGGTCAGAAGTCACATGCCCTGGTATCTTCAAAAGTCCCAATGTCTGATAAGGAATATGACTGCCGGGTATGTTTCTCTTCCAATATGCCAAAATTACTGTTTAGTTTTGGGAAACCAAATGAGGGGCTAAGTGTCATTGTGGTGATTGCACCGAAATCAAAATCATATTTTTGTAATAATATCAAATTTTTTGAGAAGAAAGAAGAAAAAGTAAAGCCATGAAAACATTATTATATTCTTCTTAGTTGATAGATTTCCCATCTGGATGGAGAATTAAATTTTGATAAAGGGAAACTGTAATATCACCTACATATTTTCCTTTTCTGTTCTCTTCAAAGTAAAAAATATTTATGTTATCAGAAACAACTGCATATGGATTTTTGTTATTCTTTTTGCTATTGTATTGAAAACTTTGGTCTTTTTATTACTTCAATCATAAGTATAATCACCTCAATCTTTTTCCTTATTGAACTGCTATAACAATTTGCTTCTTGTTTGGTATTGTTACTAGTTTATCTTATTATTTTTCTCTATTTTGTTGTTGCCGGCACAAACTGCAACCTTGAATTTTTGAAGGTGGTTGTATAACACGCTTGTGTTTTACCATATCCCTTCTTCCTATTCCTTGCAGAAAGAATATGCTCGCTACAAACAAGCAAAGGGATGGAAATATTTAGTTGTTTACAAGTCTGGCATACATGCCCTTGGCCTTTACACATCTCGGTTCATTTCCCGTGGTGAAATGGTTTAACATCTTACCCTTCTGATTTATTCATGTAATAATTTGTTGTTGATGATTCAATAGTATGATTTTCTCCATGATTTCAGGTGGTTGAGTATATTGGTGAGATTGTTGGCTTACGTGTTGCTGACAAACGAGAGAATGAGTATCAGTCTGGAATGAAGCTGCAGTATAAGGGTGCCTGCTATTTCTTCAGGATAGATAAAGAGCATATAATTGATGCAACCCGTAAAGGTGGCATAGCTCGTTTTGTGAATCACTCGTGCCTGGTAATGATGAATTCACAGTTTTTCAGAGTTTTAATTTAACAATTCAACTTGGTTGCTTATTCAGTTGTCAATGTGTCATCAGCCAAACTGCGTTGCCAACGTGATTTCTGTGAGGAATGAAAAGAAGGTAATTCAAGAACTAGACTAGCCGCATACTTGTTTGTCGCTTATCTACATTGCACAGCCTGCTTATGAAACATTATTGATATAGTTGATATTGCCTTGGGTATGCCTTGTGATGGCAAAACAGTTAACTAATATCTATCTTGAAAAACGGTTGAAATGGTTTAATAAGCAAACAATGAGCTTTAACTACTTGACCTTTATTGCTGACTACTGTACGCACGCAGGTAGTCTTTTTTGCTGAGAGAGACATATATCCTGGGGAAGAGATAACATATGATTACCATTTTAATCATGAAGATGAGGGTAAGAAGATCCCTTGCTTTTGCAGTTCAAGAAATTGCAGGCGATATTTGAATTGATAATTAACTGTAAATTTCATCATTTTTGTCATGCCTATATTGAAGCGGTTGATTTTGGCTGGTCAATATGGAAAATGGATCAGGACCTTGTCCTGAAGTTTTGTGGTTGTATATACAAGTTGATAGTTTAACTTCTGAACAGGCCACGGTGTAAATGAAAGCAGCTTTGGAATTCAACATGTTGGACATGTTATTAACATCTTTAAGCATTTCATCTTTAGTTGACTTTGGTATTTGTCATGATGCTATCGACAGTTGCCAATATTATTCTCACTTTGCTGCTGGAGTAGATGGTTTTATTATATGCCTTGGTGAACTCGTACAAGCTTCATTGAGAAGGATGTTTAAGAGTTCCAAACAACCCTGGAAAGCAAAGAATTTGCTCATTCAAGTGATGGTGTTGCAAGTTCTTGCTTTGTGTATCGACAATGAAGCGTCAAATGTCGGTTACAGAACGAACCTAGGAAGAATTTATAATTAGGGTAACTCAACGCTTTGGAGATGAGGTATTTAAGGACCTAGTCGGCGTCAACTAGGAACTGTCAAAGACTATTGTGCCTTTTTTGATAGATATTGCAAAGATTACAGATTCTTAGTTTTAAGTGCTCAAATAGATTACAGATTCTTAAATTCTATTTTATTGTTTATTTCCTTTGAAAGGGTTGAAACCCGAAATTGGTTTGTCCGTTCAGTTATTGAATCCTTTTAACTTGCGACAGGCGTATGTCCTAGCTAAGAAACAAGAAGCCATAGCTTTTTTCTGTTAACATGGTGGGATCAGCCAAACTGATATCAACCGTTATACTAAGGGATATTATATTTAAATATGTATAATTTTTAAAGATTTTTTAATCAAGTGATATTTCTTTTAGTTTTTAATTTAGTGATTAATCTTTTAAATTTTATATAATCAAGCTAAAAGGTTATTTTTATGATATAGTATGTTTATTAAATGTTACACGGATGTTTATTTATTAGTTATATCAGTAAAAATTAATGTTTTAAATTGAATTATTAAGGTTTTAAATTATTGGTCAGTCAATTGAAAAGTTTTAAAATTTGAATGTTTAATTTAAAAAATCACAAACGATTGAGAATTTTAGGATTAATTATCTCATATACTAGTGGCTTCTCATAACAAACACATCAACTCCTTGGAATTGTTACCTTCACCAAATACATCATCAGTAAAAATGTAAAGTCAGACTATTAGAGAAGTAATTGAGCAACAAGAAATTTAAGGGTCAAAGAGAAAAGGAACTTTGGTCCTTTGTTTCTAGTGTTATGAGAAATTTGCGACAAACAATAAATGCAAACAAGGAAAGTCGAGTTTGTTCATAGTTGAAGACTAACAGATATTAGTATAATACCCACGTAATATATAGATATATACATATAGAGACACTACATATTAGTATAATACCCACGTA
>JAOTAX010000008.1:16782372-16798070 GCA_025629825.1 Erythroxylum guanchezii
ATAATGTTGTATAATTTAAAATTTTGTAAAAATTTAATAGTTGGAATATTTAGAATGATTAACAAAATAAGTAAGTTAAAATTAATAATTTAAAAATAAAAGAATTTGGAAATGTATAGTAACG
Source organism: Erythroxylum guanchezii (assembly GCA_025629825.1). Classification (NCBI taxonomy): domain Eukaryota; kingdom Viridiplantae; phylum Streptophyta; class Magnoliopsida; order Malpighiales; family Erythroxylaceae; genus Erythroxylum; species Erythroxylum guanchezii. The sequence continues at coordinate 16,782,497 of JAOTAX010000008.1, forward strand.
AAGGAATTAAAATGATAAATGGATGAAATATGTTAACGAATATTGTGAAATTTATATAGGGGAAAAGATAAAATAGTTTACTAAAAGTTGACAGGAATATTTTGAGTAAAAAGAGATTTTTTTCAAAAAAATTATGCAAATATAAGGAGTTATGGCCTGATTATAATTTAAAATTTAAAATTTAAAGGAGTTATGGGTGTGACAACTGTGACCTATGAAAAAAAATTAAAATTTTAAGAAAATTAGGGAGTATTTATGGATATATATGTTATCAATGGTTAAAGAATATTGTTAAATATTAAAATCTGTGTAAAAATTAAAAATTGTGAATATGGAAAAAATTATTGAGCATAAAATAAGTTAAAATATAAGAGTTAGAATATTTAAAATGAATTAATAAAAATAGTTAATAAAAATAAGGAATAAAAATCAGATAAAAAAGTCATGAGTCACGGGAGAGACTTCATAGGTCACACCCGTGAGTGAAACTCAAATCCCTAAAACTAACCTAATCGTTCATTATTTTTAATTCAGTTGCATAACTAAATATCACGCCCGTTTGCTGCAGTTTCTTCTTCTTCTACCTGAAACTTATTTTCAGATGATTCCTATGACTTTCTCTCATTTGCCACCGACTTCTTTGCTTGCCTTACCTTCCCCAACATCTGCTCCAACACGTCATTTACCATCAACTTTTAGTGACATACTTGGTAACCTCCATTAAAACTAAAAATTTTGTCATTTTTCAGTTTTTTTGTTGCATTTGTAGAGGGACAAACTTCATTGCTGTTGTGACGTTAGTATAACATGTTGAATTAGACAAAGTCTCATGTGGGTTTATGAGGGGGAGTCATTTTTTTAATTATCTTCATTTTAATCATTTGCTTTCTAATTATTTATTAAACAATTGATTGATAAGAAACATTGCAGGTGTTTGAGACGTTGTATCGTAGAAATAAACTTATGTTTTAACGAGTCAGACGTATATTTATACAGTGACCTTGATTGCTACTTAGGTAGACTAACGTTATCAAGTATGCCTCATGTGAGATTGTACTCATCTTCATCTTCTCATCTGGATGATACGCCCATTTTAGGTTATCCTTGTCTTCAATTTGACAATCGTGAGAGCCAGTTAAGGTATGTAACTTTAAAAGATTGTCAGATTATGCCATATAGATTTATTGATCATGGAGCTATTATTGAATTAGGAATAGCAGACTGAGTGAATGAATTGTTGCATAACATAGGATGAGATAGATTTGCTGAATTTAGAAAAAATTCATATGTTGAATTAACTCTAGAATTTTTGGCTACTTTACAATTGATTTTTAACGAAGATGACATTGTGAATAATATAACATTTAGACTGATGAATATGTCGCATGTTATTACTTTAGATGTACTGAAAAGTATATTTGGATTTTCACGTAATGATTTATGTGACTACCATGATGATCTTAGGCCTATAGAATTTTGGAATGAAATTACTAATTCAAGAAACGTTTTTTTTTCTCCAATTAGGTCTAAATCGTCTGCTTTAGTAGACCCTAGCCTTCGCTATCTTCATAGGTTTTTAACTTTTACGTTATTCGATAGAGGAGATAGCCAAGTTGCAATCTCTAAAGCAGAATTGTTTCTGTTGTGGTGTATGATGCATGCTAAACACTTTAATACTGGTATGCGGTTAAGTATGCATCTAATGGATGTGGCTAAAGCTAGAGCTGACAAAATAGTAGCTGAAGCATTTGTCACCCAAATTGCAGAACATCTTGGTTTACTAACAGAGAGAACAATTATGCAGTTAGTTTTAGGGAACCCTAGTTTAGACTTGCAATCGTCGGTGTGTATGAAGATTGTTAGGCGACAAGGTGATCGTCATGCTTTTGTTAATGACTACATAGCAGAAGCTTCAAGTAGTTAGCGTAGTCAGGTCGGAGTAGTTGAAGGTACACAAGGGGATGATGTTTTGCCACCCGAAGCTACACGTTGGAACATTGCACCTAGTTCTGTTGAATATCAATCATTGCTCAATCAACTTATTGTATTTGAACGGCGAACGAATGATAGATTCGACAAAATTGAGGCTAACATAGCGGAGATGAGGAATTTTCTAGTGAACTTAAATCCTCGTTCCAGATACCGTCCACCTTCATCTTGGTATTGTACTTCTATCTTTTTCCTTTTATTACTTTGATTGTTTGTCGTTAAATTATTTTTAGTTTTATTTTTTGTCTTTATTTATGTTGTTTGCATCTTAGATCCTTTAATTAATTTTTTATGATGTTGACAGTGTACGTTTGTACATTACATGTTTGTTTTCTTGTTTAATAGTTAGAGATGTTCGGTTATTAAATGAACTTGACCAGGATTATAAATGAGAATTAATATATTTGCATACCTAAACTGATTGACTTGGATTTCAATTGAAAGGGTATTAGCTTGTTGTGATAGATGAATAAGACCTTCATTTGGTAAGAATTTGAGCTTTTTTGAGATATTATATACCGTTTAAAAATATTCATTACTGAAAGTATTCTTTCATGGTTAAGCAAATCTAGAACTTGTTTGTCAATACTAGTCGAGATTTAATAGTCTTATGTAAACATTGAAGTGATAAAGGCATTTAGGATTTATCTCGACAACTTAAAAAGCCACCATGATATTATCCTTAGTGAGCCCCCTTGAGCTTAGATGAGACCTTTTTTTTTTTTTGGTTAAAACCTAAAATATGAGTCTTGGCCTTGATTGTTTATCTCTTTTGATTTCATCCGCCATAAGGGCAAGTTGAGCATTTAAAAGGTATAATTGACTTTAGGGAATAATTGTGGGAGAAGCATAGCATATAGTTAGGTTGTAAGTTAGGGGTTGGTTGGGTTGTACCAATTTGTATTTGTTTTCTACACTTTTTCCCTTTTTGAACTTACGTTATTTTAAATTGGGAAAAAAACAAGTCATATTAAGCAAAAAAAAAACGAGGAAAAGAAAAAAAAGAAAAAGGAAGATAAGCAGAAAATGCAAAGCAAACAAAAAAAGAAAAAAAGGAAGAGAAAAAACAAAATGAAAAGAAAGGGGAGAAGGGAAAAGTAGGGGAGATTCGTAGGGTTAAGTTTGTAATTGAAAAGAAAAAATTGTATGTTATATGTTTTATTGATTTGTATCATTTTAAATGCTTAATTAGTTCTATGGTTTAAAACTTGGTTTTATCTTTTTCCCTACCTTTAGCCCCATTACAACCAAAATAAAGACCTTCAGATCAATGTTTGTGTTAGATATTTAGTAGTGAAGATTGGATTAGTAAGCAAGCTTATGGTAGATGCTTAATATGAAATGAATAATGAACGAATATTTATGACCATTGAATGCCTGAGAGAATGGAAAGTGGAGTGAGTGTCTATCATATTTGTTAATGGTCTTTTAGTTGACATACTTGTCAATTATGGTTATGCAAGCGAAGAATAGTTTGTTCATGAGTTATTATGAGTTTCAAAATCTTAAGTTGTGTTTATTGAATTTATCTTTGACATCTTTAATTATTAAATGAGAAAATAATTTATTGTGATTATTAATTTGTTTTTATGTTTGTGATTTCATAGTTTAGTGTTTTTGGTTTTGGTTGAGTACAATTATATTAAGTACAATTATAGTTTAAGTATTAAGGTATTGTTGTCGTTAATTTTATCTAATTTGGCTTTTTTTTATATGTTGAAATTTGTAGGAATCTTAATGACATTATTTTGTGAATGAGGGATCAAGGGCCATTAATCTTCACTCATTTCATCACATTTGGAGACACAGATGAGATGCAAAGAAAGGAAGAAGAGAAGAAAATCAAAGAGCGTCGGTGAAGAAGAAAGAGTCTTGATAATTAATATATACGTTATGGGTTATTATAGATTTTGATGTTTATGTAGTATTTGATGTCTTTGTGGTCAAGGTTTTACCGTAATGTGTATGTTTAATTGATAGTCTTAGTGTCGTTTTAGCAAAAGATAAAATCAAAATAGTTGGTCTTATGGTTAATTTGATTTTATTAAACTTTGTAAGTTTGACGCAGTAATAGGTAGGCAAAATGGAGAGATTGATTCGGATATCCCAGAATAGGGAGAATAATATTTTAGGGTTAGAATAATATAAAGTTGACAGAGTAATAAAAGCAAATGGATAGATCATAGTTGCTTTATAATTCTTGCGTTTAGTGACTTTTAGAGATAAGTTTAATTATTGAGTTAATAGATATTTAGAAAAGAAGAATCAGTTAAAAAATTGTAAATTCTGATATGGTAATACGTTCATCAAGTATTTACAATAGATATTGATTGTGTATATTGCGGTGCATGCTAAGTAGTTATTTATTTTGTATTTGTACAATAATATTGTCAACATTTCTTAGCGAAAAAGGGTTGTGTATAAAAATAATAGAATTTCAAGACAGAAAGGGTAAATTTTGAGTTTGTTGTATACAGTTTTGAATATTCACGAGAACAAGGTAAAAGGAAATATGTAACAAGGTTTCATTTGTGTAGAAATAATTAAATCCTATGTAATATCAAGAGGACTGTCGAAATCAGACTAACATTTTCACCTTCAAAATGTATGGCCAAAATTTTTATTATGTTGTTGCTGTAGTTACGGGAATCTACTTAAGAAATATGTGATAGGAATTAAAATGCAACAGAAAAGAAGGCATGTTAAAATAAAGCAAATAAACAAATAAAGAAAATGGTTTCTTTTGATATGTTGAAATTTGTATGAATTTTGAAGTAATTATTTTATGAATATGGATGAGTTTAATGAAGACAATTATCCCATGGCACAACCAAGTCAAGTTTATGAACTAAGTCACAAAATGTTAGTCACGGTTGTGACTTAACAACAAAAAACCACCATGCAGGTATACACAATTTTGTTACGTGTTTCCCAAGACTATTATATAAGGAGCTAAAAATGTAAAGGAATAGTAAATCCAAGTACAAGCGAGAAAGATATTGAAGGCTAGCAGAGTAAGTTCAAGAAAAGAGAAAATTAAAGCACAAAAGTTAGAAAAGTTACATGCTTATATTGTTTTACGAATTGTGAAAAAAGTCTACGACAATTTGGGTTTTTTGTTGTTGTCATCAACATCTGCATTTGAGGCTGGTATGGGTTCAGTGTCGCTGAAACTTTTGTGAAGACATTGTCTTACTCTTGAAGAAGAAACAACAATATCTTCTAAAAATAAAAAAACCAAAATATATTAGTGACAGAGTATAAAAGTGAACATTATTTTTTTTTTAAAAAAATGTTGAGTAAATAAATAACAGATGATGATATAATTCACGAAAAAAATTCACGTAGTTTGATAAAGCTAAAAATGCACACTTTAATTGAATAAATAATGATAAATACCTGAAATAGGTGTAGGTGTAATGCCAGTATTGTTATTTTAATCATCAATTGACATGTCATTATCTTGAAGTTGAACCCTTTTGTAATTTACCATCATCAGTTTCAAGGTAATAGATAACAGTGAACTGTTGTCTTCCATCTGGTGAGTGGATATGAACAGGTTTGATATGAAGAAGAAATGTCTTAGTTTTCAATTCTGCGTATACCTTTTCTAGAGGAAGTTTGATACTCTTGTTATGGGAAGGCAAAAGTGTAGATGATTAGTCATATGATAAAGATATCATAATGCTTGTTATTAAATATAAATGTATTTGTAGTAAGTAAAAAAAAATATAACCTAGTGGTAAAATTGCATATCTTCAATTGCACTAACTTCAAGAGGTTTTCACTAAGTTCGCTAAAAATAGAAGCTGTGATAGTTCCTGTTTCGTCAGTTAAATCAACATCATAGCGACATCTACATTTGCAAATAAAAGTTAATAAGAATATGTATGTTACTTAGATATAACAATTCATTTACGATGAAGGCTTGTTATAAAAGAAAGGAGATTATAAAAAAAAAATATTAAAATCAGAAATTTTTGAAATGCCTAATGGGCTTGACATGTTAAATCACTCCCGTGAGAAGGTCTCATAGGTGACTTAATATGTCACACTTGTGACATATTGTGAAGGTCTCACGGGTGTGACTTAACATGTCACACCCGTGACATATTGATTATAGGTTTTAACATGTCACACCCATGACATACAACAAAATTAACTTGCTAATGTTGTAAAAAAAATTAATTTCCCAACAAATACGCTGCATCACAAGAAAAGGAAGAAAATTGAAAAGAAAAAAGGGAAAAAAGAAATGCGTGGGTTCAGCTGGGAGTTTCTCCCTGTAAGAATTGCAAGTGAATGTAATTCCATATGTAGCAGCTGTTGAGCGAAAGCATTTTTTGTTGGCCATATACCAGTACTTTTGCAAAATGTGTTGAAAGGAAATATGAGCTTTAATCCATGCTGTCTACAAATCTATAGATAGATCTTTGTTAGAAATATTAATATTAGATAGATAATGTGTGAGGGAGAAAGCTTATAGTAGAATATAAAATGTATTTACCTTACTGGTAGACTTTAAGAAGATGGTTTCAATAATTTTTTTGATGTGATCCAAAAGATACATAAGGATTATATCTGAGATAAGCTTGTTGGTTAATAAGGTTTTTGAGCTACTTAGTATTTCGTTATGTCCTAAAAAATGATTATTATAAATGTAAAAGCATTAAAATAATCTAAAATTTGTATTTAATTTTATTCATTGTTAGAGCAAAGATAAAAAATGTGGCAGTACCAGTTTTTAAGATCTTCAGCTTCTTGTATTGGTAGATCAATAAGAATTGCGGAGTCAATCCACATAGATAATGCAACACCTAAAATACTTCAATTGTAAGGTAAGAATAAAATGGAAGGATAATTTACCAAAAAATAGAAGGATAAATAAAAGAAAAATGTAAAAGTGTGGTGAACAAAAAACAAAATTACCATTATAAAAGTTAACTTTTAGCCTGCGACACACAATTATCGGATAAGTATGTTAGGATTCGACAATTTGTTAGCCCTCATTAGTAACAAAAGCATTCCACATTGACAGTATAACAGTTTGTTACCTAATATAAAAACAGAAAATGTCAGAAAAAAGAACTCGTCTCAGGTTTTAACAGTTATAGAGAATAATAGAGAAGGTAAAATACATTTTGTTTGTAAAAACAAATTTTTGGATAGTTGAAAGTTTGCCATCTTTGCTGATTTTTTTTTCTGATCCAAGACTTGAACAACCGCGTCCAAAATATCTATCACATGTTAAATATAAATATAATTAGATATGATAAGAAAAAAAAATTCAAAGTTCTGGAAAGAAATAGAAAAAGGATCTAACCCACTGCTTTTTCCTTATCGTTCATATAGTTGATAAGATCTGTAAAAGATGTATAGTTGAATTTCATGGGAATGATGCTGTCATCATCTGTTACAGGTTCAACAATAGTGCGACTTTGTAATTAGCCATTGAATTTTTAAGTCTTCAGTTTGATACTGAGGTGGAATTGGCTTCATAATGGCATTACAAATGATATATTTCTTATACGGCAGCAAAATATGGCTTATTTGTTAGATATCATTGTTAAAGATAATAGCTGCAACTTGTGATCCCTGTTAATAATAAACATATAGTTAATAATAAAGTTAATGAAAAAGGGAAGATTTTTAATGAAGAAAGTATAGTTGTTATACCTCAGAATAAAAAAAGGTAAACTTTTGTCTCTTCGATAACGTGTTTGGTGATGTATCAATATGTTGTTTTTCTTGGATAGTAATTTCACATGACCACCATTAAGCACCAAGTAAAATATCCTTGATTAATAAACATTTTTCCATCCTTAAAAAAATTATTTAATAAAATAATTAGAAAAATATTTTTTTTGTATATAAAAAGAAATTAAATAAACTTGAATAAAACAATTCATAGACCTTTTGATGGTTTTATACTTTATAATTTGACTAATCAGAAAATTTCATGGAACACAATATTTCTTGTTTTTTGATCAAGTTTTGAAGACTCAAAAGTTCCTAGAATAATCAGAACTTTAACTGATTTAGGAGTCCGAGCTCTTGACAAAGCCATATATAGTTGTCCATTTAAGAATATAGGCTAATGGAGATAAATTCCTATATAATCAAGTGTTTGACCCTAGGATTTATTTATGGTCATTGCAAAACATAAACTAACAAGGAATTGTGTTCTGATAAAAGGTATTTCATTTTTTTTTCATTTTTTGAAGATTGCAAAGGAATCTTAGGTATAAAAACTAATTTTCCTTCATGAGGTCCAATGACAATTTATGCAGAAATTGTATGGTCTTTTAATTGTCTACATATCAATCTTGTCCCGTTGCATAGTCCCTCAGTTGGATTCAAATTTCTAGGAGCATAATTGGAGAGCCTTCTTTGAGCAACATTTTTTTTGGATGTAGACCTTTAGGATTTAAAGAATTGAGAAAATTTTCATAATTAACTTGATGCGTTTGGTCAACCATTTTGTCAAAACTTATGTACGAACATAGATTTCCTAACAATTTGTTGATCATCTGTCATAAATTTTGTCAACATAGCCATTTGTTGGACACAATACATATATATTTATCATCTGATATGGATAAGATAAATACAAGCTTAAGTCAGGGAAGACGTTTTGAAGTAACCTGGTGAAGGCAATGGTGCATCAGAAACATCTATCCTTAATTTTTGAAAAAAAAAATTGATAGTAAAAATAAATTATAAAAATATATCCTGTTAAGAGATTCATCCTTGTTATGGTAAGGAATAACCAGTTGTTTTGGCAATAAAATTTGATCTTGCTCATCGACTGGCTCTGTGCCTTCTCCTCCTCGTAAAAAAAATTCACTAAAAGCTGGATTTGATATAGCTCTCATATTTATTGTCAAAGAAAATTTACACATGTGTTGCCAAAGATGCAAACTTAGAAGACTTGAATCAATTAGTTGTTGTTTTGTGGCTTGGTCTATAACTGGCAAGGTTTGACGAAAATCACCTCCAAATACAACAATCTTTCCTCCAAAAGGCTTGTTGGAGTCCATGATATCTTGAAGTAAGTCATCAAATGCTTCAATGGCTTCTCATTTTGCCATGGAAGCCTCATCCCATAAGATAAGACTGGATTCAAATATAAATTTTGCAATACTACCACAAGGAAGGACTGATGCTGCAACACTTGATGTAGCAACAACAATTGTAAGGTGACCTTGTGACAGTAAAATTGCAAGAAAAGTTTGATATAAGAAAGTCTTCCCAGTTCCACCGGGACCATCAATAAAAAACTTCCACCATTTGAAGCCAAAACCAAATGCAAAATCAAATCAAATATATATTTTTGCTCATTATTCAACCTTGAATGTAATAATAAGTCTTCTGGGTCATCCTATGTATTCTTCTCACTTTGTATTTCTTTACTAAGATGTTGATGATAGGCAAATTCAAAGAGATAATTAGCAAAATGATAATCGCTTAAGCTTTTCCCCATTTGTTTTAGGGATTTATTAATTTCTTGAAGGGCCATCCTTGTAACTTCCTCAGATTTACATGCATTATAGGAGGAAGCATGTTGGTAATCAGAACAAAGATCATCTTTGAATGTTTCCCAGAGCTACTTAGGGATTGTCGGTGAACAATAAAATAGGAGTGTAGCAAATAAAAGCCTAAGTGAAGCTGGCATTTCAAATAAAGCAGCTTCCTCTAGAGTTTGTTATATATAAAAATCAGATGCTAGCAGTCTTAACTTCAGTGTAGCCTCCCCAAAACAACTTGTTTTTTCACCATCAATAGTTAACAAGTCATCAAATAATGTTGGTCCTTTAACATGTGCGAGTAATAATCTCAAGTAATACCTTTCTCATTCTTTAAGGTCAACACTAACCAATCTTCCTATCACTTTCTTTCGACTTCTTTTTGACCATATTTTTGTCCTTTGATTCCAAACAAAATGTTATGCAAAATCTTTATCCAAACATTTCATTTTTTTGCCTTTTTATTTGTCAAATTCATCTTGAAAAATTCAGTCAGCACTGTTTTTGAGAAGTCAACTTTTCTCAACAAATAAAACAAATCTGTATTTCTGTTAAAGGAAATAAACTGTTGATCTGGAAGATGAACTTGAAGTATAAAAACTGATGAATTAATCTCTGTTAGCCGAAATTCATATATAAGCCAGAAAGCTGCAGGAGGTGAAATCCAACGACCTTCTTGAAAATTACTGATTTAATCAAATATCAATTGTGGTCTCTTGATCGATAATGCTAAAATTGACAAGATCATGGTCCTTAAAGGCATATTTATATAAGTACTTAACAAGCATAACAGTGGAACGTATTTCAACATTTATGTAACAATCAATGAGTAGCAAGAGGTAAAGATTGTGAGGAACCGCCCATTTATTATCAACCTCATGTCTACAAATCTTGACTTTTCGGCCATCATCTCTTCGTCTATAACATGGATAATTGTCTTCACCATGAATAATAAGAAGGAGCAAAATTTTTAGGATAATGGTTCTTGCACACACCATTTTTTATGCAAGGGCAATGTTTATTCATAAGACCACAAGGACCATGAATCATACACTTAATGATAAGAGAATATAATCACAAATTTTTATCAGGATCTAGTATTTCAGCGGATATGATCTGGTCATAAGAATATGGATTAAGCAATTTAGAATGCGGCTTAAGTATCAACAATAAATAAGTATGAGGGAATCCACGCTTCTGAAACTTAATAACATAAATACATGCGACCACATCTCCAAAAATTTGTTTTTTTAATTAGTTCAGTTTTAAGAACTTCAAATTTAGCTCTAAAAACTCTAACCAATAAATCCGGCTTATCTTGTAGTTTTTCAGGAAACTTGAGATTATCTTAAATCTCTTTCCATATAAGGTTACAAGTCATGGTGAGGAAAATATTTGGTTTACCATACTTTTGTACTAAAGTCATTGCATCAAGATAACGTCATTTCATGTCCCTTGGACCACTGACAAATAAAGCTAGGAGCACAACTCGAAGACCAATTCTAGAACCTTCTGTTTGACCAATAGTAATACTGTCCAAAACACCTTGAGTATCTCTGTCCTTATCTCATTTTGTGTTTTTCTATGGAAATCAAGTCTAGATGTTTCAATCTTTATATAAGCTTCGACAACAAATTGTTGAAGCAGTCATAAGCTATGGAGCAGTATAGATTCATCATGTTATCTTATTTGTAGCCGATAACAATAATATTCTTTAGTAGAAATAGTACCATCTTCACAGTATTCTTGATCAACAACTAATAGTAAAACAAATAAATTCGATAAATAAAATGATAAGATCAAACAATATTCTAAAAATGAAAAAGGAAAAGACAAACTTGCCTATGTTTTCCATCGTGAACAATTCAGATGGATTAGTAAAAGACTTGAAATTAACATCACATCCTTCATCTGAAACATTGCTTCTGTTTCTCTTTGAAATTAACCGCTTAATTCCATGATGCCATCCAGATTCACCACGAGGAAATAAAAGAGGATATTGAAGGGCTTCATAACATGCATAGTAAGACTAGATTCTATAACTTATGCCCGAGTGAGTATAGACTTGGATGTGAGGACATTTATCAATCTTTTCATCATTGATCTCAGTCCATATAGTAGCTACTTGTGATGCAGTAGGAAGATTGTAAACATACTGATCGAGGCCAGGATAACACCTCAGAACTATTGTATGATTCTCAAGCGTTGGAATGTCGTTAAGACTTTTGAAGAACTTGGCATAAGGATTATCTTGTAGAATTGTCATAATCAGTTTTAATGTATCCTTACGAATTTTATCACAACTCTTAGTCCTTCTTTACAGTTCCTCATCAGTATCGAAGAAATAGAGTTGGATACTAGATACCTTATCAGTTGTTGAAACTAAACTGTCAAGGAAATGATAAACTTGACCTTGAACACGAAATGTATAAACACCTTTCTTATTTTTTGTTAGTTCTTGATCATACCTAGCTCCATATGAAGTAAAAGCCACATTGTTATTATATGTATGAACATTATTCCTGAAATGTTCTGATTCTTCATCATTACCAATAAATAATCGTTTTAGAGCATATGGCATTTGAGGAGCAACAATGCAAATCTCTCCTGATGAACAACATAATGATGGGGGTTCTAGATAAAATATCTTCGCATCACAATGTTCACAGTTTGAAACAAGACGAAGCTGTAAGGGCCCAGCAGATAAATTATGCAGGGATGCTAACTTTGACAAAGAATGACGACAATTTATCCTTTGAAAGATTTACAAAAAGGTTGATTACTTTGTGCATTAATAATATAAAAAATGGAAATAATACATGTAAAAAGATTTATAGCTTAATCTTCAATAGATATCATTGAGCTTGGTTGAATTGGAAAGGAAGATACAGTTGGAAAATCTAAATTATGACATGTGACATTGGATGCTTCAACTGTTGATTTTGTATGAAGAATTTCTCCTAGTTGGAGAGAGGAATGAGTTACATCGACATGATCAACGTTAAATTAGATAGATCGATTTTGTGGTAATTGACTACTAGATTGATGAATAAAAGTTGACCGATAGAGGGTTCGCTATCAATGGTAGAATAGAAAGGTTGATCACCAATTGTTTGACAAAAAGAAGGCAAAGTAACGTTTCTCTTTTTGCAGCACGAGCTTTTCTATGTTGTCATAGGAATTCTTTTTTTTTTTTCATTTTCTGGCATTTTAGCATACTTTTGATGTCTCTTGGCATTTCTACTCATCTTTGAACGTAGAAAAGAGTGGAATGAAGCAAAAAACAATTAATAAGAATTAATACAAAATTTATTAATCATTTCTTGGGCAACATATGCCTTTTTTATATATCAATTAATAATATATTTTTGAAATATTAAAATTTCCGTACTAGAAACATTTACCCTACTTCAACTATATATATATATATATATATATTATTGAATGAAGGTATGTTAAATTAATAAATGTTGTCTAAAATTTGAAAATGTGGAAATATAACATGATAAAAAAGCAATAATATCAACTGTATCTGTGAATATAACATTATATATTAACAAACCATACATTTAACAAAGAAGGTAAAAATTTGAAAAGGTCAGCATAATAATATTGGTGGAATATACTGTGAGATTAATAAAGGATTATAAGAAATAAAAAGGTTCTTTTATGTCGATATGACGTAACTGAGTATATTAAAAAGGTAAAATTGTACATTTAAACAATTTCTTTAACAATTGATATGGGTAAATAAAGGAAGAAGGTAATGATCATATTATTGAAAAGCTGATAAATGGGATCGATAAATTTTATATAATAAAATATTTTTTAAAATAAAACATAGCTAAATAGTCAGGATGAATAAGAAGAAAAACTAAAAAAAAAAAGATTTAAGGAACAAACATATTTGAAAGGTTAAATGTGGTGAGTAAAAAATTTGTGTCGTGACGGTTGTGCAAGTGACAACCGCGCAACGATAGAAATTTAAATTATTTATCATGTATTTTACATAACATAATAACAATAAAGACTGACAAGATAAAATGCAACACACGTAATTATTGTTCTCAACTCTATTAAGAAGTCCATGTAAGTTACGGGGTTGGGACGTTCGTGCAACAGTTGATGAAAAGGATAGAAAACAATTTCATTATATAGTTTACCTAAGATAATAACAATAAATGAAAGATTAATAGGATATAATGCGAGACATTTTATTTTTGTTATCAACTCTATTAATGTGATACATGTAATTCCTCTTCTCAAATTTATTAAGCGCATATAATCAATAAATTGATAAAAAAATTAATAACCCGAACAATATATCATGAAGGGAAATGAAGAACTTACAGATGGTGGATAAAGAAAGGGCCAATGCTTGTTTAGTGAAATGGAGAAGATAAGATGCGTTCAATATATGGCTTTTTATAGTTTTGTGCCGGAGGAACATGTTTATAAATGTACTGAGAACGAAACATTTGTATGGTTAGAGAAGAAAGGATATGAGTTACAATCATGCAACGATAGAAATTTAAACATTTATCATATATTTTATAGAACATAATAGCAATAAAGATTGATAGGATGAAATGCGACACAAGTAACGTAATTACTATTCTGTTCTCAACTTTGTTAAAAAGTACACGTAAGTGATCATTGAGATTTTTCGTGTAATAGTTGATAACAAGATATAAAACAGCTCCATTATATTTTTTACACAACATGATAATAATGAACGAAACATTAACAAGATATAATTGCGACAGATGTAATATCTGTTGTCAACTCTATTAAGAAGTTGATGCAAGTAAAACGATATAAACATGAATGTCATAGCTGTGACACATTAAGTCACACTCGTCAGACCTTCTCTTCCCATGACTTAACATATCACGACGGTGAGGCATTTTTTATAAAAATTTCTCATTTGAATATAACATCTGTAAGCAAGAACATATGGAAAACAACTATATTATATATTTTACACAAGATAATAACAAAGAATGAAGAATTAATAGAACATAATATGATACATGTAATTCCTGTTTTGAACTGTATTAAGCGCATATAATCACTAAATTGATAAAAAATTTAATAAACCGAACAACATATGATGAAAGGAAACGAAAAACTTACAGATGGTGGATAAACAAAGGGCCAACTCTTGGTTATTGAAATAGAAAAGATGTGATGCCTTGAATATATGGATTTTTATAATTTGGAGAATGGAGGAACGTGTTCTAAGAAGGAAACACTTGTATGGTTAGAGAAGAAAGGATACAGAGCTAGTTTGATTGACAAATGTTCATAAAACAAATAATGATCTTGTCCCATCCCTTAATTAAACCTAATCTCTAGTTAACAGCTACAAGATTATCTATAATAGGGTAGATTATTTATAATAGGGTGAGAAAGTGATGAATAATACGGCGGAACTAAATTGACAGTGGAAAGTCAGATTGTAATTAAAAAAATTTATTTCTCAACTACTGACTAAAGATTATTATTTGCTTTTATGTCCATCAAAGTGTCACATATAATAAATAATGAGTTAAAATACGCGAGGCCCCAAAATGAAGTGTATCGTAATAAATTTTGTAATAAAAATTGAAATTAATTCTAAATTCTAAATTAACATCAATCAAAATCTGGCATAGTATAATAAATTTTGTAGTTCATTTTACAATCGATTGAATCAAAATCTAGTTGTTTAAAGGTAATACGTGTATTTCATTTATGTATCTCATTTCCCAATGTTTACTATTTCTCTGTTTGCATGAACATGTGACGTATAATGAAAATGTATAATAAAGTTTTAATTGGTGATGATTTGTAGCGCCCCCTTACCGCAGGGTACACACCGGGATGCCCGAAGATCATTCCGGTACATATCCTACGATAAGGGCAAGCTACGATCGATCACTACATTCACTTTATATGACATCATATCATTATTCACTTATAAAGCATCAATAGGAAAACCCACAATTTTTTTTTGAAACTACTTTCTCCTCATTTCATTTCATAAAACCAAAAGTCTACAATATGTCTTTCAACCT
>JAOTAX010000008.1:16798170-16810466 GCA_025629825.1 Erythroxylum guanchezii
CATAAGCATTCAAATGTATCACGTGTTTTTGTATTTGGTATTTTTTATTTTGTAATAAGTTTGTAATGAAATGAGCTCGTATAAACTCTTTTTGAATTCATTAATGAAAAATGATCGGATTTTGGCTTGTGATTCTCAAAATTTTAATATGAGATGTCAAAATTTTGATTGGAGATGTAGTTTGGTTGTTAATGTTTTGATTATTATAGGCACTCCACCCGTATGGGAAAACAACTATTAAGGTAGGATAATGTGTTTGGTCACGTATTATGGTTCCGAATATTTGGGCTCCAGAAACGGGACCCAACAACTATTCTCAACTCTATTAAGAAGTCCATGTAAGTCACGAGGTTGGTATTTTTTTGCAACAGTTGATGAAAAAGATAGAAAACAATTTCATTATATATTTTACCTAAGATAATAATAATGAATGAAAGATTAACAGGATATAATGCGAGACATTTTGTTTTTGTTGTCAACTCTATTAATCTAATACATGTAATTCCTCTCCTTTATTAAGCACATATAATCATTAAATTGATAAAAAAGTTAATAACCTAAACAACATATCATGAAGGGAAACAAAGAACTTACAAATGGTGGATAAAGAAAGGGCCAACTCTTATTTAGTGAAACGGAGAAGACGTGATGCTTTCAGTATATGGCTTTTTATAGTTTTATGCTGGAGGAATGTGTTTATAAATGTACTAAGAAGGAAACATTGTATGGTTAGAGAAGAAAGGACAAGTCACAACCATGCAATGATAGAAATTTAAACATTTTATCATATATTTTACAGAACATAATAACAATAAAGATTGATAGGATGAAATATGGCACAAGTAACGTAATTATTGTTCTCAACTTTGTTAAAAAGCCCATGTAAGTGATGATTGGGATTTTCGTGTAACAGTTGATGAAAAAGATAGAAAACAGCTCCATTATATATTTTACAGAACATGATAATAATGAACGAAGCATTAACAGGATATAATTGCGACATAAATAATATCTGTTGTTAACTCTATTAAGAATTTTATGCAAGTAAAATGATATAAACATGAAATGAGACCTTCTCGTCTCGTGACTTAACATGTCACATCGGTGAGGCATTTTATATAGAAATTTCTCATTTGACTATAACATCTGTAAACAGCAACAAATGTAAAACAGTTGTATTATATATTTTACACAAGATAATAACAAAGAATGAAGAATTAACAGAACATAATGTGATACATGTAATTCCTGTTCTAAACTATATTAAGCGCATATAATCACTAAATTGACAAAAAATTTAATAAACCGAGCAACATTTGATGAAAGGTAACGAAGAACTTACATATGGTGGATAAACAAAGGGCCAACTCTTGTTTACTAAAATAGAAATGATGTGACACCTTGAATATATGGATTTTTTTTTATAATTTGGAGATTGGAGGAACGTGTTCTGAGAAGGAAACATTTGTATGATTAGAGAAGAAAGGATACAGAGCTGGTTTGATTGACAAATGTTCAGAAAAAAATAATGATCTTGTCTTATCCTTTAATTAAACCTAATCTCTGGTTGGCAGCTACAAGATTATCTATAATAGGATATATTATTTATAATAGGGTGAGAAAGTGATGAATAATACAACGAGACTAAATTGACAGCGAAAAGTTAAATTATCATTAAAAAATTATTTCTCAACTACCGGCTAAAGATTATTGTCTACTTTTATGTCCATCAAAGTGTCACATATAATAAATAATGAGTTACAATGCATGAGCCTCTAAAATGAAGCATATTGTAATAAATTTTGAAATTAATTTTAAATTCTAAATTTAACATCAATCAAAATTTTGTGTAATATAATAAATTTTGCAGTTAATTTTACAATAAATTGAATGAAAATCTAGTTTTTTAGAGGTAATACATGTATTTCATTTATGTATCTCATTTTTCAACGTTTACTATTTCTCTGTTTGCATGAACATGTGATAAAATGTATAATAAAGTTTTAGTTGGTGATGATTAGGTTTATTAATTTATTAATTAGAACCTATCACTATTAATTTTTGGAGGAAAGCAGTTATAGGTAGATACAAAATCTAATATAAGGTAAAACAATTGTTTGGCGCCATTGTATTTTTTTCTAATTGAGAGCAACCAATCTGACTATATTATTAAATATAGTTTAAAGTGACATGATTGAGAGTTGGAGTATTGCCAATTTTAAATTAACTTTAGGTGATTTAATTCATCACCTTTAGTAAGTGTAAGTGGAATTGTGTTTTAATGCCAATGGTGTAGAAATAATAATTTCAGACTTCTTAAGTCACAATCGTGACTTATATGTCGGTTATCATAGTTGTGACTTCTTAAGTCACAATCGTGAACCGAGTTAACTACTGTGAACCGTGAGTTTGAGAATGGTGACTCAATTTAGTAATTTTTTACAATATAGTATAATAAATCATAAATTATACATTATAAATAGTTAATAATTATATATTAAAAAAGAACAAGGAATTTTAATTATATATTAAAGGACCCAAATAATTTGATTACATGACTAATTCTCTACAGTATGCTTATAATAAATCATTAATTATACATTATAAATAAATTAAAAGTATATACTAATTTCAAGAGCTATGTCACAATGGTGAATGGTGAGGTAGATAGTGATTCTTTGCAAATATACTTACGATAAATTATAATCTATAGATAATTAAAAATTATGTACTAATTTTAATAACTATGAAATTTTAATATGCATTAAAGGGCAAAATAAAAGTTAATTAGTTTCATAATAATTTTAAAGATAATAATTTTTTAACACAAATAACACAGACGTAATAATTTTAAAGATAATAATTTTTTTAAACACATATAACACAGACATTGAGACGCTTCTAACATATTAAGTTGACGGCATCTAACATGTTGATTTGTCTAAGTTAACTATTTATTTTGTAATAAGACTTATAATAAATCTTAAATTATACATATTTAAAAAAATACGTGATAATTACATATTAATTTGGAAAAACGTGAATTTTTAATATAAAATAAGATATATTAATTTTTTAGAGCATTAAAATTTTTTCTTCTAAATAAGCTAAGCATCACACGCTAATGGCCTTCTTTATATTTTTAAAAATATAAATTTTCCATAATGAAAAATTTAAAATTGTTTTGTTAATGTAAAAACAGGAAAATAATAAGTACATCATCTTCTAGTACACAAAAGGATTTCATCATATATGATACGAATAAGATTTTCCAATGTGTTCAATTTAACTCTTAGTTTAAAACCGATGCAATACGGACATGTGACGTCACTTGAGATGAGGTGGTATGATAGACACAAGACCACCAAGTGGCACTCACATATTTGACTTGTAAATGATCTCGTCTTAGGGGCTTCTATAGAATTTTAGGAACGGTAAGAAAGATTCGTTAGAGTTGTCAGATTTATAGGTCTTTTTGGAAAACAAAAACATGACAGGTGATCGAAAGAAAAAAGGTTGTGGGGTTTGCGATTCGGCAATTTTAATTGATTCAGTTGTGGTGACACACTGTGGAATGAGAGTCAATGGAAATAAAGTTTTGTTAGTGGCCGTTGCATAAGCGTTGATGTTTCGATGGCACGTTCTACCAATGGGTGATGCAAAAGAGATAGATCTCGCATTAAATGGGTTAATCTATGCTAAGCTCAAAGGAGACTTGCTAGTGGACCCCATTCCTGAAGAAGCTGGGCGGGTTAAGGTAAGATACCATGGTTTGGTTGAGTTAGAATGTTACGATACAGTAAACAAAAGCCTTGATGAGCATGAGCACGTGGTGATTGTTGAAAACAAAAGCCTTGATGTTGCAGATGATTACGTAAATTATAGAATTCTAATAATTCTTCAAAGTCTAGTGAACATACCAACGTGGTGATTGTTGAAAATTCAACAAATGGTTGGACACCCTATAATAACAATGAAGATTTGAATTATAAGTTAACATGAGACGTCACGATAGAATTAAAAAAGTATAAAAATGGGCATTTTTCATAAAGAAGTAAAAAGCGAGATAAAATAGACAAGAATTAGGCATATAAATAACAGTATTACCTTCCGTAGATAAGAAAACAAAGATGGTGGCCGATTACAAAAGCTCTGTAAAGTCTGGACGGGTAATAGTCGGTAACAATTTTACATTTATGAAAGTTAAAGTAGACCTAAAAAAGCCTAACAAGATAAAAAAGAATAAATTATAGGAGAATATATGACAAGGTTAAATGAAGCCATTGATCTAAATCTATTTAAAAGGTTTTTGAGGAAAAACTATCAATTCACAATGCAGAAAAGATACAATAACGTTTAGTTGATAAAATAGTGGCCATACTTTTATGGGTTATCAATGGAAGAAATCAACATACTTGCATAAAAAAGAAGTACAAATTGTTCATAGTTCTTTCGCATGATTGATATGGCAACTTCTAAAGTAAACGCAATAAAGCATGTGAATCTACAGAATTCGAAGCAAAAGATAGAATTTTGATATGTTTAATAATCAATTAAGAAGGATAAAAATTGAAATAGACATAGAATTAAAAATTTTATATGGTCACTTGCAGTTTTCATGAAGGGAACTTCCGGTAATCTTATTTAAGGCGAAAAATCGCCAACCAACAACGATAAAGGAAGAATAAAGCTTTTTAACGAGTTTAAACGTAACAATTGCCAAAATAAAATTTAGAAAAGATATGTAAACAGTATTGTTGATAATTACTGTCGATTTTAAAAAAATCAAAAAGTGAGAAAAACTTAATTAGTGGAGTTAAAAAATTACCAAAACAGGTTTGGAATCTTCATCATGACCTGCTACATAAGTGAGCCCTTCTGTGAGTTCAGCGAAAAATTCACCTGCTGTCAAGTTCCCTACATTTTAAAGAAAAACCAAGAATAGAAAGTAAAAAAACCAATATTTGATAGACTGTGAAGCAATATTTTTTGTTCTTTATTTTGAAAAATACAACATTTATTTATAATGGAAGAAATAGAAAAAGGATTGATTTAAAAAAAAGACTAAGAAGCAGCAAAAAAAGTGTAAGAAAATTTGATTGCATTCATAATATTATAATAAAAATATTTGTTACATTACCGATAACTATATTGTCTCTCCAAGAAAGGCAAACCTTTAAATTTTTTTGCAGCCAACTTAATGTTGTCACCATTAGCTCTCAAGAACTGTTCAATACAAGCGTTGTTACAAAATTTCTTCTGCGATTAGGTAGAAAATAATGTTAATGGCAGTAGCTATTTTCTGCACTATTAATATAAAATTGCTTCTTCATCCACAAAACAATGAAACAGTAGAAAAAGAGAAAGATTTTACTTGCTTTTGCAAGGGAGGAGTTTGCTTGGTTAGATGCTGCACCATAACTTTATTTTTTT
Source organism: Erythroxylum guanchezii (assembly GCA_025629825.1). NCBI lineage: Eukaryota > Viridiplantae > Streptophyta > Magnoliopsida > Malpighiales > Erythroxylaceae > Erythroxylum > Erythroxylum guanchezii. The sequence continues at coordinate 16,803,604 of JAOTAX010000008.1, forward strand.
GAATCGATTGGGGAAGATCTTTAAGTTGATATAGCGTTTATTTGTTCCTCATTTTGAACAAGTAAAACAATACGAAGGGAAACAAAGAAAATAAATGTGATGGAAGATTTCATGAATGTAATTGTTGAGAAACAAAATTGAAATGATATGGGACGCAAGTGTCAGAAAAAATCATAACGTATTAAATGTTTGTTAAAAGCGAAAATAATTATTTTTAGATTTCATTGTCAACAACCGAATAAATTTCATTTATAACATTGCATGTTTAAATCGACGACGTATCTCTTTATAGATTTTCTGTTGAAATCGGAGGCATATATTTGTTGGAAGATTATGTTTTATGATGTGATGCAGCATATTTGTTGGGAATTAGTTTTTTTTACAAGATTAGTAGGTTAATATTGTCAACAACCAAATGAGCGAAGGAAAGATTTGAAATATTGATAAGACGTAACAGCCGTGTTGTATGTCACGGATGTGACATGTTAAGTCACACCCGTGAGACCTTTTCACGGGAGTGACTTAACATATCATGCCCATGTGAGGCATTTAAAATCTTTTTTTTAATAATTTGGCTTTGATTTTTGTATCAATTAAGATTTTTTAACAGCAACATATGGAGTTTGACTTAGTTAATCTTAACTTTGCTTAAGCTTTTTTTTCCTAACAAATTTCTTGTAATAAGGAGTTAACCTAGATGCTTATCCAAATGATGGATAAGATAATCCTACGTGGCTTGATTTATATCCTTGTATTGAACATAAGGTTGGAAATGACAAAACTTGGCACATTGTCTTTGTTTCGTTTATGTCCTTTTTTTGTATTTCTTCAAGCCAACCTGTCTCTTGTATATGTATTAGAGGAGATAAGCTGAGCAAATTAAAGACTTATGATCACAAATAATTACAGTATAGGCTCTTTTTTCATTTTATTTATGTTTGACTTTAAGTTTTATATGCATATTTTTATCTCTAAACCTTTAACTAAATCATAATTCAGTCCTAAACAACTTTAAATAATTTAATTTGAATCAGTTTTTAATTATATATTTAAACTTAGTAGCACCAAACACCTTTAAAGTAATTCATGTTTTAATTATTAAAAAAAATTTCCATTATTAAAATGTAAAAAGGGAAAAGGATAAAATTTCAAAGTAAAAGATTGGAAAAGCACTAAATCATTCTCAATTTTTATTATCCATAATTCGAATTATTGTTCTACCTCCTCGAACACTTTAGAGACCACATCATATTATCAAAAAGTTGGTAAAGAGAGGAATTGAAATGGTAATACCTTTTCAGTATGTCACCATATGATAAAACATGAAAAACATACATATTTATAATTTCATCCACTTCTTGCATGGATAACTCATTTATGTCTCGAATATGAAAAATCATAAATTAAAAAAATTCATTTTCGATCAATTACAGGAATAAAAATGTAGAAAGAAGGCTATACATAATCATATTAATGTTATCCCACCTTGTTTAGTAGTAAGGATTTCCTCTTAAAGGAAATTATGACAGAGCCAAGAAGGGAAGCAATTGAATTCAAAGTGAGTTGTACAACACACTGATATATTGATCTCATTTATAAAAAATTTTCTATTTCCCTTTTCGTCATTTCCTTTAAACACCTATTAAAGAATAAATCATGAATGACACCATACAACTTTCCTTCGAAGGACAAAACATAATGTTTTGTAAGTCTAGATTAATCTTAATCTATACTAGATTCAAAATTTTCAAATTGACAAAAGTACAAATAAAATAGCAATATGATAAATCCTTAAGTACTAACTGTATTAGTGTCTTCAAAAATTGTAGAGGCAAACTTTGCCATGGGATGCTTTTTATACTAAGGGTCATTTGATCTTACCAACTGCTGCATTTAATTTCATAATAGAAAATAATTAGGATTGCTGACAATTCCAAACTTAGACGTAAAAACACCAATTATAGGCAATATCTTACCAAGAATACTGTCAGGAATACTTCTTGAAGGAAGAATTTTTTCTACGGATCTTTATTCTAAAGAAAAAAAATAAATGTATGAGTTCAAACTTGTCTACATAGTCAAATACACAAGTGATTTCAAATGTCCTAATTAAAATACCATAAAACACCAACAATGTAAAGTTATGTTTTGTTAACTTAATATTAGCAATTTAAGTACAACTAGTAAAGAGTAATAACAGGTACACAAAAATCTAGGAAATATCTAAAACATTGATGGCTTGCTTAAAAATAGAAGTAACCTCTTCACTCATTTAGATAGCCTGAACGAAGAAACTGCACAGACTAATGGACAATTAAGACAATAAAATAAAAGTTAGCAGAAGATGGCATTACATCTTCATATTGCAGAAATGAAGAGGAAAGGGAGAACGATCAAGTGTCCAAAAAGATAAAAGAGACAAATCTAGGGAAACACTTAAAGCCCCAGAAAAATATGAACTTACCATGGGCAGCTGATATGGCAGTTTTCTGCGATGGCTTAAGATGCCAAGAGGATCTACCACTAGATTTGGATGCAGGGGATCCACCTTTCCTATAGCAAGAAGTGCATGAGGAACACTGTCAAAAGGTTTAACTTAATATTTATCAAACAACATGCGTCATTATAGTAAAGAAATATGCAATTAACACATGCTAATTTTTATCCAAATAGTAAATGGATGTTCCAAGAACTCGATTAAAATCCCCACAAACCAATATGGGAATATCTACACTGGTAGCTATTTTCTACAATCCTTTCAAGAGTATAAGAACCTAGTTTTAAAATCAAGCAAAGATGGATCAAGCCCACATTGTCATCCATTAAGTAAAGAAAGCTTAAAAGGTAAGATGAATACCTGCCAAAGTTTGACATCCTTCAAATCTACATGGGCATTTACATGTGTATTAACATCCTTGAAATCTACTTAGGCATTTACATGTGTATTAGCCTATATTCATGACAACAAAATAACCACCATTGATTGGAGTTAATATCCATAGGAGAGGAAAAAAGAAGAAAAAGGAAAAGAAACTTGAGAATTGTAGCGGAAAAAAGAAATAGAATCAGAAAAGAAACATGAGATCCTATAAGCTTAGCATGCGAACTACAAAGGATTACATACAAGCAACATTAATTATAAACAAAATACTTCTGAATTACAGTAGGCTGAAAACAAAATAGGTTTTCAACTTCATAACACAAGAAGATGCTCTAACAAGATTATAGAAGGTGATTGGGCAAATCATACCTACTGGAAATTTATCTGACACAAAACATAGGCCACAGTATAAGTACAACGAAAAAAATACAATGATTAAATCATCAACCGTGTAGTTTAATCATAATAAAATATCTCAAAACATAAAGAAGTTGTCTTTGCTGAGGGTTATTAGCTCCTTGATTACTAAATTTGGCTTCCAAAATAACAATGAGTGCAGCATTGTCTTGCAAGCAGAAGAAAATATCCATGAGACTACTTTGATGATGAAAATCATAAAACTTCTACATGTAGATACACATCGGTAACAAACTCAGCTGTAAGAATCCTACCTTAATCAATCTACTCAAAGCAGTTTAATTCAATCTAAATATAAATAGTTTCAGCATTTTAAAAAATTAGAGAAAGTATATGCGAATGTCCAATAAAAGAAAAGAAATCATTAGAACCTCATTTTTTTGACATGTGAGAGTTTATCCCTGTGAAAAAAGATGGCACAACTATCAATCGTATGGGTTTTCCCATTCTAAACCTGCTATTACCAATATGAGTTAGTAGAATATATATATGATACGTATAGCTACCAATTAATAAATGTTTTTATTGGTTTTTCTTTTGTATAGAGCTTGATAATCATGTTTGTCCAGTAGCATCTGTAGCATCTTTTCCTTCCTCTTTCTTTCCCTGATCTTTAGGTACTCCCTGAATCGTCTCCCTAAAGGTTTTACAATCTTGAAAAAGTAACATATGAACCTTGCGATGAGAAATATTAGAAAAGAGTTATATGAGATATAGAGGCAAAAAGCATGTGACTGAGAAAAATCCTTAGCATAAGTTTCAGTACTATAGATGATAAGCCTTTAATCTCATTTCAGAACATGATTTGAAAAATTGCAGTATTTTAGATAATTAATTATATTTAATTAAAAAATGAAAAAATGTGTCTGTACTTAATTTCGGAACCCAACTTCTTCTCTGATACCATAAATGTTGGATTCTGCTTGAATTTCGAAAATCCAACTCTTGCGAATATCATTATGGTTAACTTGAGCGTGCATAATCCCGTGTAGGGTTATTTCCATGAACCCTTCATAGACATCATTCCACAAAGGTGGCATGCCCACAAAAGGTCAACATCAAAAACCAACTCATCCATTAAATCACAGGAGTCAAAATAAACATACACAAATGAAATTACTTCAATCCATCCTTTCCTTACTCAAGCAACAGAGTTTGAAAACTTTATTTACAAAACAAAAGCCACACCATTGGCTTAATACAAAAATACAAAATAACAAACGTAGCAATTCCTTTAGGCTCTTGACCACTTGATCTCCTAGCTATAACCTAAGGATGGGGCAGAGAGGGGTGAGCTTGACAGCTCGTGGGTAGCAGTTTATAATAAAAAGATAAGCAAAGACCTTGAAAACGTTTTACTTGTCTTAGAAAATATCTTGTTGAATCGTAAAAATACTTGCTTTTCAAATCTCTTGTTGTGTAGTCAAAATTCACAACTTTCAAAACATGAATGCTTCAACTTGATCAGGCATATTATAAGCATATAGCACATCAAAAATGGTTTGGGTAGTCCGTAACAGAACGTACTAACACATTTCCCATAAGGGTCCTGTATAGCCGTGAACAGAACGTACTATCACAATCTCACATAATGGTTTTGTGTAGCCGTGAACTTATGGGAGTCCGTGAAGAAGCTCCATGCCACCAGCGGGCAGGTGGGAGAAGCCACTTGACTGACAGAACAGACCACCACAAACCCACATAACACATATTTCTTAACTTGTCAACTTGGGCCCAAAAAGGCACTTTTCTTTAAATCTTGCTTTTCATATACTTTATGTATATCTTGAAAAAACCATTATTGAAACATGATTTCATAAATAGGCATCTTTTCAAAGAATCATTTATAAAGACTTTTCACCAATCATCACACAATTCATGAAGCAACCATATAGCAGATTTCACAAATCATTCATGAACAATAATGCAGCACTTATGATGCAAATGAAATCAGAAAACTTCTTTGATTTAAAGAAAACAATAGTAGCTTATTTACTATATTATAAACATGTACCCACCTTGATTTCCTTACTTAAAAACTTGACTTGCTCAAAATGCCTCTTCTTTTGTTCCTCTTGTCTCTCTCTTGATTCCTTTATACAATAACAAAAATCCCATTCAATAGGGTTTTCAATTGAAAATCCCTCAAAGCACAATCACTAAAATTGGTGTTAGAATACTTAAACCCAAGCATTTTCTAAACTCCATGAACTAGAATCCTTCCAAAAATCCAAGAGATTTAAAATGATCTTACCTTCATTCTTCAGCAAATGAAGGGATCTTTAGCTCAAAAGAAAGCTCTTCTCTTCCTTTACCTTTTTCTCTTCTTGAACAACCTCAAAATCTCTCTTGAGGGCTAACATAGTTGAAACCCTAGCTTATTTCTCTTCTTTCTTTCTTTCTTTCTATTCTTCTCTTCATATTTCTCTCTCTTTAGGACACTCTCTTCTCATTCACACATTTTGTTTCTCTAGAATCCTCTCATTCATGTTTTCTCCTTTATTTATAAGCAAGACAATACTTCTTCTTCCAATTATGCCCTTAATGAGTCCAAAAAGTCCATTTTATCCCTCCTTATAGGCTTATGTTCTTTTAAACTTAAGTGTCTTAGCAAAAATACCCTTAAACAATCTAACATAACATTTCCTTCCAAAAAAATGTCCCCCATTATCTTAAGTTTCTAATGCCTCCAAAATCATTCGATTTGGTTTAGAAGTCCGAAATTTGTAATCCAAACATTTCAGACTATTGTTAGACTGACACAGTACACTAAACCCAACTTCCATCCAGAATTTGAAAGTCTTAGAAACTGATTTACAAATCACTTTCTTCAGATAATTTGTAACTCTATATCTCTAGTTTACCACAAGTCAGAAATCATCTTATTTGGATCAGTAGAGCTCCAGAAATCATCAAAATACTGGAGTATGTTAAGTGGAATAACACCAGTTCATAACTTTTAAGAGCACACTCAATTTACCCGTCCCACTCTTTTCACTAAATCTTTCTAAATTCATTTCAAGTGGCTATAATTCTTTGTGGAGATGTAGAGAAATATCTTACGAGTCCAATGGTTCAAGAATCAAGTCATTTGAGTGTCTAAAGAAGAAGTTATGTACAAAAGAATCCAATATGTTCATGTCCTTACTCATATTGTACATGCCTTGGCGCAATTACCATAACTCTCACTATAAGTGTCAGATTAACTTCGTTTTTAGACTATTGGAAAGAGAACTTTGAGATCAACAACTTTCATGAAGACCTTGAAGACAAATTCTATCTTTTAAAAGATCAAAAATGGAACAGAAGACAGGAGATAAGCCGTAACTTCGTCTTAAAACTTCGTCTTAGATGAACAGTAACTTCATCTCAAAACTTTGTCTTAGATGAACAGTAACTAAGAGAAAGCAAAACTAAGACGATGCTGATGTCATACTAAGACGATGCTGACGTCATACTTAAGACGATGCTGACGTCATACTAAGACAGAACAATAAAAAGGGCATAACTTTCACTACAAATATCGGATTAAGGTCATTCAAAGACTGTTGGAAAGATAAAAGAA
>JAOTAX010000008.1:16810566-16838048 GCA_025629825.1 Erythroxylum guanchezii
GTATGGCATATTATGCATGAACATGGAAGGGCATCTCTAACTCTCATTAATCACTCACATTTACCATTCTAACCCTCTTATAAGTAATGGGATGTTACATGATAAGGTTTATTAATTTATTAATTAGAACCTATTACTATTAATTTTTGGAGAGAAGCAGTTATAGGTAGATACAAAATCTAATATAAGGTAAAAAATTGTTTGATGCCATTGTATTTTTTTCTAATTCAGAGCAATCAATCTGACTGTATTATTAAATAAAGTTTAAAGTGACATGATCGAGAGTTGGAGTATTGCCAATTTTAAATACCTTAAGTGGAGAGATGATTAGTCATTTCATTTTAAATTAACTTTAGGTGATTTAATTCACAACCTTCAGTAAGTAAAAGTGGAATTGTGTTTTAATGCCAATGGTGTACATATAATAATTTCAGAATTCTTAAGTCATAATCGTGACTTAAATGGCCCTTATCACGGTTATGAGTTCTTAAGTCACAACCGTGAACCAAGTTAGCTACCGTGAGCCGTGAGTTTGAGAATGGTGACTAGGTTTAGTAATTTTTGCAATATAGTATAATAAATCATAAATTATACATTATAAAGAGTTAATAATTATATATTAAAAAAAGAACAAGGAATTTGAAATATATATTAAAGGACCCAAATAATTTGATTAGATGGCTAATTCTTTACAATATGCTTATAATAAATCATTAATTATACATTATAAATAAATTAAAAATATACTAATTTGAAGAGCTATGTCACAATGGTGAACGGTGAGGTAGATAGTAGTTCTTTGCAAATATACTTACGATAAATCATAATTTATAAATAATTAAAAATTATGTATTAATTTCAATAACTATGAAATTTTAATATGTATTAAAGGGTTAAAACAAATGTTAATTAGTTTCATAATAATTTTAAAGATAATAATTTTTGAACACATATAACACAGACGTAATAATTTTAAAGATAATAATTTTTTAACACATATAACACAGACGTTGAGACGCTTCTAACATGTTAAGTTGATGGCTTATAACACGTTAGTTTGTCTAAGTTAAGTATTTATATTGTAATAAAACTTACAATAAATCTTAAATTATACATATTAAAAAATTACATAATAATTACATATTGATCTGAAAAACGTGAATTTTGAATATAAAATAAGATATATTAATTTTTTAGAGAATTGAAAATTTTTCTTCTAACTAAGCTAAGTATCACATGCTAGTGACCTTCTTTATATTTTTAAAAATATAAAATTTTTCCATAATACAAAACTTAAAAATTGTTGTTTTGTTAATGTAAACATAGGAAAATAATAATTACATCATCTTCTAGTACACAAAAGGATTTCATCATATATGATACGAACAAGATTTTGCAATGTGGTCAACTTAACTCTTAGTTTAAAACCAATGCGATATGGACAGGTGACGTCGCTTGAGATGAGGTGGTATGATAAACACAAGACCACTAAATGGCACTCGCATATTTGACCTGTAAATGATCTTATCATAGGAGCTTCTGTAGAATTTTAAGAACGGTAAGAAAGATTCATTAGAGTTGTCAGATTTATTGGTCTTTTTGGAAAACAAAAACATGGCGGGTGATCAAAAGAAAAAGGGTTGTGGGGTTTACGGTTCAACAATTTTAATTGACTCAGTTGTGGTGACACGCTGTGGAATGAGAGTCAATGGGAATAAAGTTTTGTTAGTGGCTGTTGCATAAGCATTGATGTTTTGATGGTGCGCTGTACTAATGGATGATGCAAAGGAGATGAATCTCGCATTAAATGGGTTAATCTGTGCTGAGCTCAAAGGAGACTTGCTAGTGGACCTTATTTCTGAAGAATTTGGTGGGTTAAGGTAAGATACCATGGTTTAGCTGAGTTAGAATGTTGCGATACAGTAAACGAAAACCTTGATGAGGACGAGCCATCTTTAGCTATTGATCTTATGGACGAAGGGTCAAATCGAAGGGAAGAGACTTGCGGATGATTACGTAAATTATAGAATTCTAATGATTCTTCAATGTCTAATGAACTTACTACCGTGGTGATTGTTGAAAATTCAACAAATGGTTGGACACCCTGTAATAACAATGAAGATTTGAATTATAAGTTAACAAGAGATGACGCGTTAGAATTAAAAAAGTCTAAACAGTGAGTATTTTTCATAAAGAAGTTACAAGCGAGATAAAATAGACAAGAATTAGGCATATAAATAACAGTATTCCCTTCCATAGATAACAAAACAAAGATGGTGGGTTGATTAGTAAAGCTTTGTAAAGTTTGGACGGGTAATAGTCAATAAAAAATTTCAATGTTGATAAAAGTACATTTATGAAAGTTAAAGCAAACTTGAAAAAGCCTAACAAGATAAAAAGAACAAATTATAAGAGAATGTATGACAAGGTTAAATGAACTCACCGATCTAAATCGAATTAAAAGGTTTTTGAGGGAGAAATATCAATTCACAATGCAGACAAGACACAATAGCATTTCTTTGATAAAATAGTGGCTATACTTTTATGGGTTATCAATGGAAGAAATCAACATACTTGCATCAAAAAGAAGTACAAATTGTTCACAGTTCTTTCGCATGGTTTATATGCCAACTTCTAAACTTAATGCAATGAAGCATGTGAATCTACAGAAATAGAAGCAAAAGATAGAATTTTGATATGATTAATAATCAATCAAGAAGGATAAAAATTGAAATAGATGTAGAATTAAAAATTATATATGGTCACTTACAGTTTTCGTGAACGAAACTTCTAGTAATGTTGTTTAAGGGGAAAAATCTTCAACCAATAGCAATAAAGGAAGAATAAAGCTTTTTAACGAGTTTTGACGTAACAAATGCCAAAATGAAATTTAGAAAAGATATATGTAAACAACATTGTTGATAAGTTTTGTCGATTTTAAAAAATCAAAAAGTGAGAAAAATGTAATTGGTGGAGTTAAAAAATTACCAAAATAGGTCTGAAATCTTTATTGTGACTTGCTACATAAGCAAGCCTTTTTGTGAGTTTAGCAAAAAATTCGTCTGCTATCAAGTTCTCTACATTTCAAAGAAAAAACGAAGAACATAAAATTAAAAAAAAAACAATATCCAATAGACTATGAAGCAATATTTGTTGTTCTTTATTTTGAAAAATACAACATTTATTTATAATGGAAGAAATAGAAAAGGATTGATTTTTTTAAAAAATAAGACTAAGTAGCAACAAAAAAAAGTGTAAGAAAATTTGATTACATTCATAATATTATAATAAAAATTATTGTTACATTACCGATAACTATGTTGTCTCTCCAAGAAAGGCAAACCTTTAAATTTCTTACAGCCAACTTAACGTTGTCACCGTTAGCTCTCAGGAACCCTTCAATACAAGTGTTGTTACAAAATTTCTTCTGCGATAAGGTAGAAAATAATGTTAATGGCAGTAGCTATTTTGTGCACTATTAATATAATATTGCTTCTTCATCAATAAAAAATGAAACAGTAAAAAAAGAGAAAGATCTTACCTACTTTTGCGAGAGAGAGTTTGCTTGGTTAGATGCTGCACCACAACTTTATTTTTCTAAATTGATGGGGGAAGATCTTTAAGCTGATATAGCGTTTCTTTGTTCCTCATTTTGAACAAGTAAAACAATATGAAGGGAAACAAAGAGAATAAATATGGTGGAAGATTTCGTGAACGTAATTGTTGAGAAACAAAATTAAAACGATAAGGGACGCATGTGTCAGAAAAAATCATAACATATTAAATGTTTGTTAAAGGAAAAAATAATTATTTTTAGATTTCATTGTCAAGAATTGAATAAATTTCATTTTTAACATTGCATGTTTAAATTGGCAGCGTATCTCTTTAAAGATTGTCTGTTGAAATCGACGGCGTATATTTGTTGGAAGATTATTTTTTTTTAACGTGATGCAGTGTATTTGTTGGGAATTAATTTTTTTTACAAGATTAGCAGGTTAATGTTGTCAACAACCAAACGAACGAAGGAATGACTTGAAATATTGATCAGACGTAATAGTCGTGTTGTATGTCATGGGTGTGACATGTTAAATCACATCTGTGAGACCTTTTCACGGGAGTGACTTAACATGTCATGCCCGCGTGAGGCATTTAAAATATGTTTTTAAATCTAGCTTTGACTGTTATATCAATTAAGATTTTTTAACAGCAACATATGAAGTTTGACTTAGTTAATCTTAACTTTGCATAAACTTTTTTTTTTCTAACAAATTTCTTGTAATAAGGAGTTAACTTGGATTCTTATCCAAATGATGGATAAGATAAACTTGCATGGCTTAATTTATGCTTGTATTAAACACAAGATTGGAAACAATAGAACTTGGGACATTGTCTTGGTTTTGTTCATGTCCTTTGTTTGTATTTCTTCAAGCTTATCTATCTCTTGTGTATGTCTTAGAGGAGATGACTTATGATCACAAATAATTGCAGTATAGGCTCTTCTTTTCGCTTTATTTATGTTTGACTTTAAGTTTTAGATGCATATTTTTATCTCCAAACCTTTAACTAAATCATAATTCAGTCTTAAACAATTTTAAATAATTTAATTTGAATCAACTTTTAATTATATATTTAAACTTGGTAGCACCAAACACCTTTAAAGTGGTTCATGTTTTAATTATAAAAAAATTTGTCATTACTCAAATGTAAAAAGGGAAAAGGATAAAATTTCAAAGTAAAAGATTCGAAAAGCACTAAATTAGTTCTCGGTTTTTGTTATCCATAATTTGAATTATTGTTCTAGCTCTTTGAACACTTTAGAGACCACACCATATTATCAAAAAGTTGGTAAAGAGAGGAATTGAAATGGTAATACCTTTTTAGTATGTAATAATATGATAAAACACAAAAAACTTACATATTTATAATTTCATCCACTTCTTACTTGGATAACTCATTTATATCTCGAATATGGAAAATCATAAATTAAAAAAATTCATTTTCAATCAATTTTAGGAATAAAAATGCAAAAAGAAGACTGTACATAATTATATTAATGTTATCTCACCTTGTTTAGTAGTAAGGATTTCTCCTCTCTCAAAAGAAGTTGTGACAGAGCCAAGAAGGGAAGCAATTAAATTTAAAGTGGGTTGTACGACACATTGATATAATGGTCTCACTTATAAAAAAATTTCTATTTCCCTTTTCGTCATTGCTTTTAAACACCTTTTTAAGAATAAATCATGAATGACACCATACAACTTTCCTTCGAAGGACAAAATATAATGTTCTGCAAGTCTCGATTAATCTTAATCTACACTGGATTCAAAATTTTCAAATTGACAAAAGTACAAATAAAACAACAATATGATAAATCCTTGAGTACTAATTGTATCAGTGTCTTCAAAAATCATGGAGGCAAACTTTGCCATGGGATGGTTTTCATACTAAGGGTTGTTTGATCTTACTAACTGCTGCATTTAATTTCACAATAGAAAATAATTAAGATTGCTGACAATTCCAAACTTATACGTAAAAGCACCAATTATGGGCAATATCTTACCAAAAATACTATCAGGAATGCTTCCTGATTGAAGAATTTTTCTGCGGATCTTTATTCTAAAGAAAACAAATAAATGTATGAGTTCAAACCTGTCTAAACAGACAGATACACAAGTGATTTCAAATGTCATAATTAAAATACCATAATAACACCAACAATCTAAAGTTATGTTTTGTTAACTTAATATTAGCAATTTAAGTACAACTAGTAAAGAGCAATAATAAGTACACAAAAAGCTAGGAAATATGTAAAACATTTATGGCATGCTCAAAAATATAAGTAATCTCTTTACTCATTTAGATAGCTTGAATAGAGAAACTGAATAGATTAGTGGACAATTAAGACAATAAAATAAAAGCTAGCAGAAGATGGCATTACATCTTCATATTGCAGGAAATAAAGAGGAAAGGGAGAACACTCAAGTGTCCAAAAGATAAAAGAGACAAGTTTAGGGAAACACTCAAAGCCGCAAAAAAATATGAACTTACCATGGGCAACTGATGTGGCATTTTTCTGCGATGGCTTTAGATGCCAAGAGGATTTACCACTAGATTTGGATGTAGGGGATCCACCTTTCCCATAGCAAGAAGTGCATGAGGAATATTGTCAAAAGGTTCAATTTAATATTTATAAAATAACATGCGCTATTATAGCAAAGAAATATACAATTAACACAACTAATTTTTATCTGAATAGTAAATGGACGTTCCAAGAACTTGATTAAAATCTCCACAAACCAACATGGGAATATCTGCACTGGAAGCTATTTTCTGCAATCCTTTCAAGAGTGTAAGAACCTAATTTTAAAATCAAGCAAAGATAGATCAAGCCCACATTTTCATCAATTAAGTAAAGAAAGCTTAAAAAGGAAGATGAATACCTACCAAAGTTTGACATCCTTCAAACCTATATGGGCATTTACATATGTATTAACATCCTTGAAATCTAGTTAGGAATTTTTATATGTATTAGCCTATATTCATAACAACAAAATAACCATTGATTGGAGTTAATATCCATCGGAGAGGAAAAAAGAAGAAAAATGAAAAGAAACTTGAGAATTGTAAAGGAAAAGAGAAATAGAATCAGAAAAGAAACATGAGATCCTATAAGCTTAACATGCAAACTACAAAGGATTACATACAAGTAACATTAATTATTGACAAATTACTTCTAAATTAGAGTAGGATGAAAACAAAATAGGTTATCAACTTCAGAACACAATGGGATGCTCTAACAAGATTATAGAAGGTGATTGGGCATTTCATACCTACTGAAAATTTATCTAGCACAAAACATAAGCCACAGTATAAGTATAATGAAAAATACAATGATTAAATCATCAACCATGTAGTTTAATCATAATAAAATGACTCACAACACAGAGAAGTTGTCTTTGTTGAGGGTTATTAGCTCCTTGATTACCAAATTTGACTTCCAAAATAATAATGAGTGCGGCGTTGTCTGCAAGCAGAAGAAAATATCCATGAGACTACTTCGATGGTGAAAAATCATAAAACTTCTACATGCAGATACATATTGGTAACAAACTCAATTGCAAGAATCATACCTTAATTAATCTACTCAAAGCAGTTTAATTCAACTTGAATACAAATAGTTTCAACACTAAAAAATATTAGAGAAAGTATATGCAAATGTATAATAAAAGAAAAGAAATCATTAGAGTCTCATGTTTTTTGACATTGGAGAGTTTATCCCTTTGAAAAAAGGTGGCACAACCATCAATCGTATGGGTTTTCCCATTCTAAACCTACTATTACCAACATGAGTTAGTAGAATATATATATGATATGTATAGCTACCAATTAATAAATGTTATCAAATAACCTCCTTGGTTTTTCTTTTGCATAGAACTTGATAACCATGTTTGTCCAATAGCATCTGTAGCATCTTTTCCTTCCTCTTTCTTTCCCTGATCTTCAGCTACTCCTTGAATCATCTCCCTAAAGGTTTTAAAATCTAAAAAAAAGTAACAAATGAACCTTGCGATGAGAAATATTAGAAAAGCGCTATGTGAGATATAGAGGCAAAAAGCATGCGATTGAGAAAAATCCTTAACACAAGTTTGAGTACTATAGATGATAAGCCTTTAATCTCATTTCAGAACATGATTCGACAAATTGAAGTATTTTAGCTAATTAATTATATTTTAATTATATTTAATTAAAAAATGAAAAATGTGTCACAAGCGTGACTCAACAGTCACGCCTGTGACTGTACTTAAAATAATTTATTAATAATTAATAATAACGTGTATATATAATTAATAATAATTAGTAATAATTAATAACTAATAACTAATAATAAAAATTAATAATTAATTAAAGATTGAAGAGAGCAGGAGAGGTTAGGAGAGTTAAAGAAATTGAGACTAATTAAATAAAGAGTCATCAATGAATGTTATAAATAAGACGAAAAACTATTGCAACTTTTGGAGCATAATCCTCCTTAACATATGATCTGAAAATTCCGACCGCATGGACATGACATAACTAAGGCTCTATACATTTCAACATAACATATGAAACAGGCAATAATTACCTTCTTCATCAAGCAAATTAGTGCTATTTGCCGCACGTAACTCTCTGTAGATGCATTGAAAAGCCAGTGCTTGCCTACTAACATCGCCTACCAAATAATAAGTCTCATACGAGTACGATATTGAAACATCTAAAATTGTATTCAATTAGCAAATAACAAATGATTCTTACCATTTTTTCTTTGTCGGTAAGAGTGTGTGATAAGCTTCCTTTAGCCAAAAGCCTAACTATTACTGATATTTTTCATTTCCAAGTGAGCGTAATATCTATCTTAAACACTAACTACTGCTACTTGTATATCTAGCTACAATTGAACAAAAGAAATTATAAAAGTTAGATTGTTGGACCCCGAAATTTTTCTTTATTTATGTGTTTATTCATTTTTCTTTATTTTATTTTCTTAGAACTTAGTCCATGATTTTTGCAAGCATAAGGAGAAATTAAAATTAAGATAGAGTATCGTATGGTGTAAAATGAGTTAAAGTGGTAAGAATGCATAAAGGGTTTTTTTTGGAAGATCACTTAAGTTTAAATAGACATAAGGTATAAATGGAGGGCTAAAGGGACATCTTACAATCATTAAGGGTAAAAAGGGGAAGAAGAAGCTTTGTCTTGCATTTGAAGAAGCAAAAATGTGAATGAGCTAAGGTTTCATCTTTTCCAAGTTTTCTAGACAGATTTTGAGGCTATTCAAGAAGAGAAAAATGTAGAGGAAGATAAGAGCTTCCATTTAAGTCAACAATCTTTTCATTTGGTGAAAATTCAAGGTAAGTTCGATTTTAATCCTTTGGATTTATGGGAGGGTTTTGGTTCATGAAGCTTAGAAAATACATGGGTTTAAGTATTCTAGGATCAATTTTATTGAATATGTTTTGTGGGTTTTCAATTTTGCAACCCTATTGAAGTTGGGAGTTTTGCCTATGAAAAGGGAATCAAGAAAGACAAGAGGAGTAAGAGGAGAGGCACATTTAAGCAAGTTATAAGCAAGTAATTCAAGGTAGGTTACATTTTTATAATTGAGTTAATAAGCCATTAATTTTTTTTTCAAGTAATGGAAATAAATGGTTTCAACTACTTTTTAAATGTGCATTTATTGCTCTTTGAATGCTTTGAGAAAGTGCTACATGTTTGTTATATGAATTGTGTGATTGATTCATGAAATGAAAAATGGAAATGATTTTGAAAGGATATCAAGTTTATGAATTCATGTTTCAAAAATGTGCCATTTTAGGTAACAAGTTTACAAGATGTGAAATGCATGATTATGTGGGTTTGTGGTAAGTCCATTTTATATGTTAAGTGCACTTCGGCTAAAGGCTTCTTCTGCCTACCCGCTAGTGGCATGAAGCTCCTTCATGGGATGCATGTTTGATTATGGTGACTAACTGGTGTACACACGCCCCCCTTTATGGGATGCGTGTTTAGATGTCACTTAGGATGTCGGACACGTTTCTTGCGAGGGCGAAGTGCTCAACACTTATGGTATCAGAGCATGAAGATGAACCGATGATGATTAATAGGATTTCATTGAAATGACCCTACAGGATAATACGCTCATTTGTTATGATTCCGGATGTTGGACTTCGAAATCGGAGCCCAACAGTTATCATATCATAGCGTGTAGGTTTAGGAGTATTCTAGGCATGAAATGGGTAGTTTAAGATACGAAATGAACATGTATTGTTTTAAATGAACAACTTGCATTGTTTTAAATTGTTTTACATGATTTGAAATTGTTTTACATGAACTAAAGATTTTAAATGGTTTTAAATTGAAAGAGTGATTATGCTGCCTCAAAAGAGAACTCGAGGAGCTATGACTCGATCTCGCTCTCACTAAGGGAGCACGGATGAATCTTATGTCCCACAAGATGCGAGGACACATTATGCTTTGGATTCTGAGGCACCTAGTGTGCAACATGAGGTGCCATTGCCCCCTCCTCCTATACCCCAAGCAAACCCTCTGGATCCACGGTTCTTTCAAGCCTTTGCTGAGGCTTTCTCATATGTCATAGGCCAAGGGTTGTAAGTAAGTTCTGGTGCCAGTTCCAGTAGAGAGGGGTGGACAGTATGATAAGCTCCGCAAGTATGGGGCTGTAGATTTTAATGGTACAACAAATCCAAAAGAGGCTGAAGCATGGTTAAAGAGGACAGAGAGAGTCCTGATTCAGATGAAGTGCTCTGATGAAGAGAAACTAGACTATGCAATCAGCTTGCTACAGGGGGATGCACTCTATTAGTTGGAATCAGTGCCCCATAGTCAAATTATGCCTCCGGTACTGTCTTGGAGAGATTTTCTGGAAGTTTTCAGGAAGAAATACCTTTGAAGGGTTTATGTCTAAGAGAAGGCCAGGGAGTTCCTAAATCTCACACAGAGGGATATGAGTGTGAGTATAAGCTAAAGTTCACTAAGCTTTCCCAGTATGCGGTCAACATTGTTGCGAATGAGGAGGACAAGTGCCGCAAGTTTGAGGGAGGACTGCATTTAGGGATCAAGGAGAAAGTCCTGATCCATAACTTCTGTGACTATCAGCAGCTGGTAGATGCTGCATTCCAGGTTGAGAAACTAGAGAATATAAAATATGAAGTGAATAAGAAGAGGAAGAACCGGGAATAATCTTCTAAGAAGGAGATGAGTGCTCCAATGCCTGAGAGGAGTATGAGGAGCTTCCACACACAGAGTGAGGTGGGGAGTAGTGCCTCTACTAAGAACAAGCAATTAAGGGTAACTTCAGTGCAAGCCTCAACTATGGGAGGAAATAACAAGGTGGAGAGGAGTAGGAACATGAACCCCTAATGTGAACAATGTGGGAAGCTTCACAGAGGAGAGTGCTTCAAGTTACTTGGAGCACGTTTTCGATGTGGAGAGAAGGGACACATGATCAGGGACTGTTCCCAAGTAACAAGGCAAGAGGAGTCAAAGTTGTAAGCCCTAAGGAGAGCAGAAACAGTGGGAACTAGGCCAGTCACTGAGGTGGGCAGTTCTGCAGCAACAAGGAAGGTTATTCCTCCAAGAAGCCCAAGGGGTCAGGCACAAGCAAGGGTTTTTTCCATGACCAGAGAGGAATCTGCAGCCGCACCTGAAGTTGTTACAGGTATGGCTCAGTTATTTAATTCTAAATTATATGTCTTGATTGATTTTGGCTCCACCCATTTATTTGTTTCTGCAAGCATGACATTACATAATGTTGATTTGATGTCATTGGATAGTCCTTTGATTGTTAGTACTCCTCTAGGGAGGAATGTGATAATAAGTCAAGTATATAGAAGTTGTGAGCTCTTCATTAAGGGTGTTAAACTGGTAGTGGACTTACTACCTCTAGACCTAAAAGGGCTAGATGTTATACTAGAAATGGATGCTATGGCGAAATATCCAAAGTTGGATTATGGCCTTAAGGAGGTGGAATTTGATCTAGGCAATAGTGAGAAGGTGATTTTTAGAGGGGACAGGAAAACACCATCACCAAGAATTATTTCTACTTTGCTTGCTGACAGGATGATGGGAAAGGGGTGTGAAGCCTTTTTGGCACACGTTGTGGACACTGATATGAATGAAGGGAAGTTAGAGGATTTTCCAGTTTTGAGGGAATTTCCAGACGTGTTTCTACAAGATTTACCTAGTTTGCCACCAGTAAGGGAAATCAAGTTTGCTATCGACTTGATCCTCGGTATAGCACCTATTTCCATACCACCGTATAGAATGGCTCTAGCAGAATTGAAGGAGCTTAAAGAACAGTTGAAAGAACTGTTAGAAAAGGGGTACATAAGGTCGAGTTCGTCACTATAGGGAGCACCTGTTCTATTTGTTAAGAAGGATGAAACATAGTGCATGTGCATTGATTATCGGAGACTCAACAAGGTGACCATTAAGAACAAGTATCCTCTACCACAGATCGATGATCTGTTTGACTAGTTGCAGGGAGCAAGGGTCTTTTCAAAGATTGATCTCAGGTCAGGTTATCATCAGCTTAGGATCAGGGAGTCTGATGTAAATATGACAACTTTTAGGACTCGTTATGGGCATTATGACTTCTTAATCATGCCATTTGGATTGACCAATGCTCCAGCTATTTTTATGGACCTCATGAATAGGGTCTTCAAGGAGTATTTAGATCAGTTTGTCATAGTGTTTATCGTTGACATTCTAGTTTATTCCAAGAGCGAAGGGGAACATAAGGAACATCTCAGGATGGTGTTACAAACATTGAGGGGGAAGGAACTTTATGCCAAATTCAACAAATATGAATTTTGGTTTCATGAGGTGATATTCCTTGGACATGTAATTTCAAAGGATGGGGTACATGTTGATTTGCGAAAAATTGAAGCAGTGGTGAATTGGCATGCACCAAAGACAATGGCAGAAGTAAGAAGTTTTCTGGGTCTGGCAGGTTATTATAGGAGGTTTGTGAAAGGATTCTCTATAATAGCTGCTCCAATGACCAAGTTATTGAGGAAGAATCAGAAGTTTATTTGGAGTAATGAATGTCAGAAAAGCTTTAAGGAGCTTAAACACAGATTGACAAGTGCTCCAATTCTGACTTTGCTTATGGGAGATGAGGGTTATACAGTGTATAGTGATGCTTCAAGAAAAGGTTTGGGTTGTGTGTTGATGCAAAAAGACAAAGTGATAGCTTATGCTTCGCAATAACTAAAGCCCTATGAGTTGAATTACCCGACTCATGATCTGGAATTGGCAGCAGTAATTTTTGCCTTGAAAATTTGGAGACATTATCTGTATGGAGTTCAGAATTTTTTTTTATAGATCATAAAAGTCTCAAGTATTTGTTAAACCAAAAAGAACTAAATTTGAGACAGAGAAGGTGGCTAGAGTTGCTTAAGGATTATGATTTTTTGATTGAGTATCATCCAGGAAAGGTAAATGTAGTGGTGAATGCCTTGAGTAGGAAATCATTTATAGCTCATGTTCAGACAGTTTATCTATCGTTGTTGGAAAAGATGGCTAAGCTTAGAGTGAGTATGAAATAGGAGGAACCCCGATTGTATTATTGCAAATTTTAGAGTGAGATCGATACTTAGAGAGAAAGTTAGGGAGTTACAAGCACAGGATGCAGAATTGAGCAAGTTTCAAGAAGAAATTCAGAATGGCAAGAAATCTGAAGTGGTAATAAGGGATGATGGACTTATGGTTGTGGGGAATAGGATTTTTATTTCAAATGTACGGGAGGTAAAGGATGAGATACTTGATGAGGCACACAATGCGCCTTGTGCCATATACCCAGGTAGCACTAGGATGTACAGAGATTTGAAAGAGCATTTCTGGTGGAAAGGCATGAAGAGGGATGTAGCAGAATATGCAATTAAGTGTCTAGTGTGTCAGCAAATTAAGGCTAAACACCAGGTACCTTTGGGCAAGTTAAGGTTATTCTCCATTCCTAAGTGGAAGTGGCAAAGAGTAACCATGGATTTTCTGATGGGTTTGCCCAAGACTAGTAGGAAGCCAGATGTCATATGGGTTATTGTTGATCGTTTGATGAAGTCATCCCATTTTTTGCCAATCAAACAAACTAATTCTCTACATGTGTTATCCAAGAAGTATATTGATGAGATAGTGAGACTACACGGAATTCCTGACTCTATAGTTTCTGACAGAGATCCTAGGTTTACTTTGAGATTCTGGGGAAGCTTATAAAAGGCTCTGAGAACCAAGTTGAATTTTAGCACTACTTTTCATCCCCAGACAGATGGTTAATCAGAGAGGACCATTCGGACTCTTGAGGGAATACTCAGGGCATGTGTAATGGATTTCAAAGGAGCTTGGGATGAGAATTTGCCGTTGGTCAAATTTGATTACAATAATTCGTACCATTCGAGTATTCAGATGGCTCCTTATGAAGCACTGTATGGAAGGAAATGTAGAACTCTGATATACTGGTATGAAGAAGGAGAAAGGAAACTGATAGGGCTAGAGTTACTTCAGATGACAGTTGACAAGGTCAATTTAGTTAAGCAACGGCTCAAGGCAGCTCAAGATAGAATGAAAAGCTACACTGATGCACACCGAAAGGAGATGGAGTATGAAGTTGGTGAGAAAGTCTTTCTTAAGACATCTCCTTGGAAAGGAGTAATAAGGTTTGGCAAGAAGGGCAAGTTGAGCCCGAGATATGTGGGTCCTTATGAAATTGTTAAGAGGATTGGACCATTAGCCTATAGGTTGGCACTACTACCGGAATTGTTACAGATACATGATGTCTTTCATGTTTCCATATTGAGGAGGTATAGATCGGATCCCTCTCACATCATTCAGACCACTGAGGTTCAGTTGAGAGATGATCTGACTTATGAGGAGACTCTAGTAGAGATCTTGGACACTAAGGAGAAGGACCTCAGGAACAAGACAGTTCAACTAGTAAAAGTCTTGTGGAGAAACCATTCTATAGAAGAGGCCACGTGGGAGCCCTTGGAGGCCATGAAGGAAAAGTATCCACACCTCTTCAATGACTCAAGTAAGAATTTCGGGGACGAAATTCTTTAAGGGGGGAAGGAAATGTTGGACCCCAAAATTTTTCTTTAATTATGTGTTTATTCATTTTACTTTATTTTATTTTCTTAGAACTTAGTCCATGATTTTTGCAAGCATAAGGAGAAATAAAAATTAAGTTAGAGTACAGTATGGTGTCAATTAAATTAAAGTGGTAAGAATGCATAGAGGGCATTTTTGGAAGATCACTTAAATTTAAATAGACATAAGGCATAAATGGAGGGCAAAAGGGACATCTTACAATCATTAAAGGTAAAAAGGGGAAGAAAAAGCTTTGTCTTGCATTTGAAGAAGCAAAACATGAATGAGAGAAAGAGAGGAAGAGAGTTTCGGTTGTTTGAGAGAAACGAAGAGAGTTGAGCTAGGGTTTCATCTTTCCTAAGTTTTCTAGAGAGATTTTAAGGTTGTTCAAGAAGGGCAAAAGGTAGAGGAAGATAAGAGCTTCCATTTGAGCCAATAATCTTTTCATTTTGTGAAGATTCAAGGAAAGTTCGATTTTAATCCTTTGGATTTATGGAATGGTTTTAGTTCATGAAGTTTAGGAAATACATGGGTTTAAGTATTCTAGGTTCAATTTTATTAAATATACTTTGTGGGTTTTCAATTTTGCAACCCTATTGAAGTTGGGATTTTTGCCTATGAAAAGGAAATTAAGAAAGACAAGAGGAGCAAGAGGAGAGGCACATTTGAGCAAGTTATAAGCAAGGAATTCAAGGTGGGTTATATTTTTATAATTGAGTTAATAAGCCATTAATTTTTTTCTTTCAAGTAATGGAAATAAATGATTTCAACTACTTTTTAAATGTGCATTTATTTCTCTTTGAATGCTTTGAGAAAGTGCTACAAGTTTGGTATATAAATTGTGTGATTGATTTATGAAATGAAAAATGGAAATGATTTTAAAAGGATATCAAGTTTATGAATTCATGTTTCAAAAATGTGCCATTTTAGGCAACGAGTTTACAAGATGTGAAATGCATGATTATGTGGGTTTGTGGTAAGTCCATTTTATATGTCAAGTACACTTCGACTAAAGGCTTCTTCCGCCTGCCCACTAGTGGTATAGAGCTCCTTCATGGACTCCCCTAAATTCACGGCTACGCAAAATTATTATGTAGGATTGCAATAGTACGTTCTGTTCACAACTACACATGACCCTTATGGGAAATGTGTTAGTACGTTCTGTTTATGGACCTACCTAAACTATTCCGATGTGCTTATGGATTTAAATGTGTTGACAAGTTTGATGAGTGCATGATTTATGTGGCTTAAAAATTGTTTGCTAATTTGAGAATTGGGAAATATGTGTTTCATGATTCAATGTAAATTTTGCATTGGAAATGAATATTTCAATGATTTTTGCTTGTTACCGATTATAAAACTATTACCCACAAGCTTTAAGCTCACCCCCTCCCATTCCATCCCATTTTTAGGTGAAGAGTATGAGATCGAGTGACCAAGAGCCGAGGCATCACTCCAAAGTTGCATCTTTTTGTATTTTAAGCTAGATTTTGTAAACACAAGGCTTTAGTCGCATTTCAAGTATTATTAGTTTAAGTATCTTTTGTATTTTGGGATTTTGTAAAATGATGTATTGTGGCTTGAAATGCCATTAAAGCTTTGTAAAAACTCTTATATTTTGATGTTAATGAAATATATTTCGGTTTGCTTATGACTTTTCAAGTTTATACATTGCATTTTCAAGTTTTTCATAGGGGAAAACTTTGTGTTCTGGAAAATATGAAATGATCTAGGCTGAATTAGACAAAAGTGTCTTCTTGAAAGTTGTATCTTATCTTTCTAGCTTTCTAACAGTATATAGTATGAACTTTTTGGACATTAGAGTTGAGAGATATGATCGTGTTAAGTAGTGATGCTGCATAGGATGGTTTTGCGGTACAGCTTCATTCGTGCTCGCACCAGGAGCTCTTGCGATCGTAGAGCGCACTTTTCTTCCTCACGATTGCTCCTTTGTTCCTCGCGATCGCACCTTTATTCCTCGCGATTACACCCAAAGGGTTTTCCAACTCTGAACACGTTTGATTCTTTTGGCCATAACTTTGTCATCCGACCTCCAAATGACTTTATTTTTGAACCAATAGTTTCCTAACACATTTTCTATATCTCTCCATAAAAATAGGTAGATTTTTGTATTGATTTGAAAAAGATTGATTGAATCAAAATAAGGGTATCGGTTGGAAGAGTATGAATTGGATATTTTACTGAACATACTTCGGTTTTTTAATGATATCTTGATCTATAGAGCTTCAAATGAGATGATTATTGTTTCTAAATAAACTAGAGACATATAGCTACAAAATTTCTAAAGAGGCAAAATTGTAATTCTAGTTTCAAGATTTCCAAAATCTATTCTGAAGTTGAAGAAATGAGTTTGATTATGGTGACTGACTGGTGTGTGCACGCCCCCCTATGGGATGCGTGTTTAGATGTCACTTAAGATGGCAGGCACGTGTCCTGCGAGGGCGGGTGCCTAACACTTATGGTATCAAAGCATGAAGATGAACCGATGATGATTAATGGGATTTCATTGAAATAACCCTACAGGATAATACGCTCACGTGCTATGACTCCGGATGCTGGACTTCGAAATCGCGGCCGAACATAGATTGCATCAACCAATGCCAAACTACATTGCCACATTAATAACCTAAAATCACAAACCACAAAAGCTAAAAATTAATACTACTAACAAGAAACAAAACACAAAGAACCAAAAAATATACGATTAAACATTGAAGTTAGGAAGAAACAAAGGTCCCCGACGGCAAAATTAAATAATGGTAGTGATAATTCTGACTATTTAAGTGGCAGGCGTCACCTTAATAATATTTAATAGTTGTAAAATATTTAATAATACTGGCATGAGTAACATCTATGACAATTTAAGTCACAGTCATGACAAGAATATAAATGCAAACTTTGACTTTATAAGTTGGGTATATTTTATTCAATGAGCATGCATGCAGAAAAACGTGGTCACTCTAAGTAGACAGTAAGTGTAAAAACGTGTTCACTCTTAGTAGATGATAAGTGCATTTAGAAACAAAACGTAAGAAAAGAAAAAAAAGAGGATGACATGAGTCATTTGGTAATTGCATTTAGGAAGAAAACGTAAGAAAAGAAAAAAAAATTGGGATGGTATGAGTCACGACTGTGACAATTTAAGTCATAGTTGTGACAAGAGTAGATAGCTGAGAAATCTGAGTCGTTCATAAAACGGACGGTGGGATGGAATTTTATGGTCGTCCATCCCATTCGTGTTTAGTATATATATACTTAATACTTAAAAATTGACAAATAACACTTAATAATGCTTCAAAACAACATGCACGATTGTGAGTTCTTAAGTCACAGTCGTGCATGCAAGTCAGTCCAAAATAACAATTACAAAAAATAAAAAATCTACGTCGTCGATGAAACTGACGGTAGGGTGGAATTGTGTGGTCGTCCATGCCTGGATAAAAAAGTGTTGTCGTGATCGATCGTGCTTAGTAGATGGTAAGTAAACTGATAAATAACATTTAATAACAATTCAAAACAACATGCACAGCTGTGACTTTTTAAGTCACAGCTGTGCATGCAAGTCAGTCCAAAATAACAATTACAAAAAAAAAAAAAACAAATCATCGATGAAATGGACGGTAGGATGGAATTACGTGGTCATCCATCCCATCGTCCTTAGTATATGTATACTTAATACTTAAAAACTGACAAATAACACTTAATAATAATTCAAAACAACATGCATGACTGTTACTTCTTAAGTCACAGCCGTGCATGCAAGTCAGTCCAAAATAACAATTATCAAAAATAAAAAAATTCAAGACGTTGATGAAATGGACGGTGGGATGGAATTGCGTGGTTGTTCATGCCTGGATGAAAAAGTGTTGTCGTGATCAATCGTACTTAGTAGATGGTAAGTAAACTGATAAATAACACTTAATAATAATTCAAAACAACATGCACAACTGTGACTTCTTAAGTCACAACTGTATATGCAAGTCAGTCCAAAATAACAATTACAAAAAATAAAAATATCTAAGTTGTTAATGAAACAGACGATGGGATGGAATTGTGTGGTCGTCCATCCCATCGTCCTTAGTATATATATACTTAATGAAGAGGACGAAAGAAAAGGGGAGGAAGCATTTAATTTAGTCGAGGTCACCTGGGAGGAGCTTGATAAAGACAAATAGACTTATTTTTCTACAAGTCATGTCAAGGGTATAAGTGGTTGATTATGAACAAATGAGAATGGTGAACTACCATAAAGATAAACCATTGCTATTGATGGATAATAGAACAATCTACATCTTTATAGATTTATCATTCATACAGGACAATTGTGTTCATGTTAATGATATTTAAGTGATAGTGGAAGAAAGATTTCACATTTAACCAATTATGTAAAGGTTTTGAATGGACACTGTAGGGAATCATTATAAGATCATCATAAAAGGAGATACAATAAGCCAATTGGAGTTGGAGACCTTACTAGCTGTGCTCAATATACTCTTTATACAACCTACCAACTACCTCCTTCAAGAAGTCATGACCATGTATTTTTATTAAAGGAGGGAGTAGAAACCATCAATGTTTGTCCCTATAGGTGTGTAGGTTTACAAAAAATAATAATTAAGGAACTTGTATAAGATTTGTCGAGATGAGGGATTATACAAATAACTCTACCCCATTTTTATCTTCAGTAATTTTGATAAAGAAGAAAGACATTTCATGGAGGTGTGTATGGAGCATATAAGCTTAATAGGTTTACTATAAAAGATAAGTTTCCTATTCTCGTAATAAAGGAATTGTTGCTTGAGTTATATAGGGTTGCCTCCTAAAGGTTAGGATATTAATAAATAAAGAGGTACCCTCTAAACATCCGTAAGGCAATCTTTGAAATCATGAGGGACATTATGATTTTCTAATAATGACTTTTCGACTCACTGGTGCCCTTCCTACGTTTTAAAGTTTGATAAATGAAATATTCAAAAATCATTTGAAGTTCATACTTGTATTCTTTTAATGATATTCCTATCTATAGCAAAACAGTTTAGACATATGTGAAGCATTTAAAGACCGCTTTGGAAGTTCTAGCAAATCACTATTTTTTTATTAAAGGAAATAAATGCACATTTCAAGTGGAGTACTTGGGCCTTATGCTCACTTCTCAAGGAGTAGCTATAGATCTAAAGAGGTAGGGACAATAGCTAAATGAGTGTTACCTTAGACAGTAAAGAATATGAGAGGTTTCCTTAAATTGATATCACAAAAGATTCATCAAACAATATAGAACTAGCAGCAAATCTGTCACCAACTTTCTCTAAAAGAATGCCTTTAAATAGAACTAGGAAGCACAACTTGCATTTGAAGACTTAGAGAGATCATTGACTACAACTCCAATCTCAAAACTACTTAACTATTCTAAGTCATTTATCATTGAAGCAAATTCTTATAAGATTAGACTGGGAGCAGTTCTTTTCTTAGAAAAACTTCCTTTGACCTATGTAAGTAAACTAGTAGCTCCTAAACACTATGTAATATTTATCTATAAAAAAAGAGTTTGTTTAGCTGTGATCATAACCATCAGATACTTATATTACTACTTGAATGGGAAGCCATTTATGATCCGTACTAATCACAAAAGCCTG
This sequence comes from Erythroxylum guanchezii, assembly GCA_025629825.1. NCBI lineage: Eukaryota > Viridiplantae > Streptophyta > Magnoliopsida > Malpighiales > Erythroxylaceae > Erythroxylum > Erythroxylum guanchezii. The sequence continues at coordinate 16,830,861 of JAOTAX010000008.1, forward strand.
AAACACCTCTTGGAGCAAAGAATAAATGCATCTTTCTAATAGGCCTAGTTACCCAAGCTATTGGGCTATAATTTTGAAATCAATTGTAAAAAGGAACATGAGAATAGAACAACAAATGCCTTATCAAGGAACATTCCACAACAAGTTAGTGTTAATAATACGAAATTATTTATTTTACTATTGTCACAAGTACAAAGAAAGTTATTAGCTAAAATAAGAAGAAATTGGGAGGAGGAAAACACTATAAAGGACTTAATATCAAAATTAACTAAAGGAACTTTAAGTTCTAATAATTTTCAATGACATGATAAAATTTTGAGTTAGAAAGGAAGAGTGATAGTCAGATGCAACTTTAAATTAAGGATTATGATTATCACCATGGTTTATGAAGAGGTTATCGATGGTCACTCAAGTATGATAGTGATAGTTAAGAGACTTCAATTAAATGCTCTTGATAAAATTATTTCCTCTTTATTTGAAGAAGTTATTGATGTTATAACAAATAATGATGATCTACATGATGAAGATCTATTTAGAATTACTTTAATTTTTGATATCATAAAAAGTTTAGATTTGATAAAAAAAGTTTTCTTTTTTTAGATAAAGTTATATGTGTTTCAATTATGATTTTGTTGTACATGCATTAAATTACTAATATCTGAAATGAATACTGTGATTTGTTTCGACTTGGGTGAAAATGGTATCAAATCAAATGTCTGAAGATGTAGATACGTGCTAAGCACAGATAAAAAATCTTTTAGATATTGCTAATTGCTTATAATTTACTTCCCCAAGGATCAGGTATCTTTGAATAAAACATCTTTAAATAAATTTGTGTATTATCTACTTGGTTATAAATATGATAATAATAATTTAAGGAATGTATATGATATTATTTTGATTATTATATGTTAATTGTATTCCATATTGAGATATCTTATATGGTTGAACTTGTTGATGGAAACTAGTTCTAAATAGGTATTACCGCATATAGTAAAGACTATCAGAGGTTTCCTTGACTTGATATCACAACAGATTCATCAAACAATATAGAATTAGCAGCAAATATCTCACCAACTTTCTATAAAAGAATGCAGTTAAATAGAACTAGGAATTACAACTAACATTTGAAGACTTAGAGAGATCATTGACTCTAACTCCAACCTGAAGCAATTCTTTTACAAGAAAAGCATCATTTAACCTACGTAAGTAAACTAGTAGCTCTTAAACACTATGTAATATTTGTTTATAAAAAAGAGTTTGCTTAATTATGATCATGGCTACTAGATACTTATATTACTACTTAAATGAGAAGCCATTTATGATTCGTACTAATCACAAAAGCTTGAAACACCTCTTGAGCAAAGATAAATGCATTTTTCTAATAGGTCTGGTTACCCAAGCTATTGGGCTATAATTTTGAAATCAAGTATAAAAAGGAACATGAGAATATAACAATAGATGCCTTATCAAGGAACATTCCACAACAAGTTAGTGTTAATAATACGAAATTATTTATTTTACTATTTTCATGAGTACAAAGAAAGTTATTAGCTAAAATAAGAAGAAACTGGGAGGAGAAAAACTCTATGAAAAACTTAATATCAAAATTAACTAAAGGAACTTATGATAAAATTTTGAGTTAGAAAGGAAGATTGATAGTCAGATGCAACTTTGAATTAAGGATTACAATTATCACCATGGTTTATGAAGAGGTTACCGGTGGTCACTCAAGTATGTTAGAAAGGAAGATTGACAGTCAGATGCAACTTTGAATTAAGGATTACAATTATCACCATGGTTTATGAAGAGGTTATCGGTGGTCACTCAAGTATGTTAGTAATAGTTAAGAGACTTCAAGTAATTTTCTACTGAAAATGCATGTAGGAAGATACAATAAATTTAATTAGACAATGCCAAACTTGTTAGCATAACAACTATGACACCATGCCACCTACTAGATACTAGTTAAAGATTATTATAAATTTTATAGAAGGATTTCTAACTTTAAATGACTATTATGTGATTTCATTATAGATTTACCAATATTCTCACTTTATGCCTCTTTGAACATCCTTACACAACTGAATCAATAGTTCAACTCTTTATATGATGGCTTTAAGCTTCATAAAATGTCTTCCACCATCACTAATGATTGTGAACTCATATTTATCAACTTAGCTTAGAAAGAATTAAGTCAATAGAGAGTTTAATTACAATTATCCATATCTTATCACTCTCAAATTGATAGGCAAGTCGAGATATTAAATATAAAATTAGAGACCTATCTCAGGTATATGACTAACAATTATCCATTAGGATGGATTTGTTGGCTTGCCTCGGCAGAATAGTAGTATAGTACTACACACCATTCATCTATTAATACAACACCCTTTGAAGATTTACATGGTTATAGCCCTATATTAAGTTATTATTAGTGGATCAATCGTTGAAGGATTGCAAAGTTGCTATTCGATTAATCAAATTTTATTTACAAAAGGTTTAACATAGGATGCATCAATAGGCGAACAAGAGGAGAAATGATAAGGAATATCAAATAGGTGACCTTATCTTTGTCAAGCTACAATCTTATAGACAAACATCATTAGTTATAAGGAGTAGTCATAAATTGACATCTTTTTTATGGCCCTTTTGAAGTGTTTGATAAAGTGGAAAAGGCTCTTTAGATATTTGGAATTAAAGAATTGTTTTTATAAAAAATAATATTACGTGTGATCGTGGCTAAGTATCTTTTCTTGAATCTTAACCCTCCCAAAGATTTAATGCTAAAGGTAAACAATAACTTATTTGCTAGAGTTTATTCATGCATTTAAAGTCGTAAGAAAATAATTTATTAAATGTTGATATAATATTTTAAAGAAGAATTAAATAATAATTAAATTTGATCAATAATTTTAAGAAATTAAAATCCTAATAAAAATTTTTAGGTGGATCTATCTAAATTGAATTGACGTGATCATCTTCATTTCAAAATTTTGATTTTTAAGGAAAATATTTATTGAATATTGAAAAGAAATCATATAAATTACATGTAAAAACTGTAAATAATAAGAATATCTTTTTGTAAAATATTTTTTAAGATTTTATTATATAAGTTTAAATGTGTAAAGACACCACATATGTTAATGAGGATATCATTCAAGATTTGAAATTATAGTTCAATCTTTCTACGAGCGATTCTATTTAAACATGCTTTAAAATCATTTAAATTTCCTAAAAAAATGCTTGTTGAATTTTGAAGAGTTCACTTTTGCTTGAGAGAATACATATGAAAATAAGTGTGTGCTTTATTTAAAGCAATTGCTGAATTTTAAAAGAGATGAGATTTTTTAGAAAATTTTGATTAAATTAAAGTGAAACTCATACATGTGAAAGACAGCTTCAATCAAAACTAATTATAAAATGCCAAATCGAAATGATAAGACAATTAAATTTTGAATTACAATGAATTTAATCTAGTAAATTATATTTAACATAATAATAAAATATACAACAACAACAACATCAGCATAGTAGAAATTAGGCAGAACGCAGGGTCTAGTGAACGAGTAGATTTCTACTTTAATATACAATTTTAAAAGACATCAGTTCCCTGCCATATGCAGTCAAATGCCTCAACTTCCATATGATCACCAGCGAATCAAGTTGATTCCAAACTCGGAACATAAATACTAATCTCACAAATGCTTTGTTAAATGTGGTATCTAAAAATTAAGAGTACCACGGCTGCATCAGGAATTGACCACAAATTTGATATCTTCAAAGCTTTCGCCCACTTTGTTCTTTACTATCCCCAGTTAGGAATGTTTGCTGTCGCTTCATTCACCATTTTCACCAAAGTAACCTGCGAGATTTTTTTTGCTTTTAAAGCTTGCACAAGAAATAATGTTCGAGAAGGGATGATCACTTCATGCTTCCAAATGAAGACCAGAAGCTCTTAAATGTGATGATACGGAAATCACAGTTTTAACTTAATATTTCTGTCTCAATGTTCTATATTATTTACTAGTAATAAATCCAATTTGCCAATGTGCATTCAACTAAGGGGGTTTCTTTTGAAATTGCTGTCTTATGCAGAAGTTCTGCCTAGTCCACAACAAGCTAGGCACGCCTAACCTGACACCTCCATTAAGCTGCTAGCTGATTGTACACTGTTCTGAACAAAATCTCTAGAGATGGCACATCACATCTACCAATGAGGCAAAACTAACAAATAAACCTCTATGTTTACCCTGAAGATTTGGATTTAATAAAGCAAAGGGAAGTGGGTGAAGAAGGAAACCAGATTCAGGGTAAACTTGTCAATAATGGCTCAAGCTGAATGCCAAACAAGCCAATCATCAATCAAACTAAACACTACAGAATACTTGCATTAAACTTGTATCAACATCCTACCCTATATAAATTATAATAAAACGTACCACACTTTCTGGAACACCTGGTGGAGGCAGAGGAAGGTTTTTTGGTGGTGCAATTTTGTCATAAGATCTTTTGTCAAACCGCCACTCTCCAATCTTTCCATAGGTTGACTTACCCTAACAATAGTAGGACAAGCCAAGAAGTATGCAACAGAGTCAATGGAAGATAGATATCTATCGATAAACCATATGAAAGAAGTCAAACTATCTTCCCATTTGCTGCTCTACGAAAAATTATTACCTTCATATCATAATCACATCCATATGTATAATGGATTATGAACTTTTCTCCAATTTCTGTATCCCAAGGAGGCTGAGAAAAACAAAGCAGGCAATCATTAGTATAGACATGCATAAGGACAATAATAGCAACAAATTCAAATTGAGAGACAAAAACAAACAACAATAATAAATAATTAACGAAAACTATAGGCTTCTCATACTGATATAGAAAAGCAGGTAAATTTGTTAATCTGTTGAAACCTGAATCATGAAGTCCTTGTACAAAATGTTACCAACGCCATGTAATGCAGACGCAACAGCATAAGCGTACCTACAAATGAAGACAGAGTAAATGACCAGTTGTGAGACACATAGTTGTGTAGTTGAAAACAGAATTCTCACATTTCAAGCACCCAGCCAAAAGCTTTGTCTGTTTCTGGGTCCTTCTTCATTGCCAAGGAAACATTCATCCACGTAGGAGCAATTTTCTTAAGTGACTCCTGAGAACATTTGACAGATGTTTAGGAAAAGGGAATAAATCAAATGACAAAAGCATTGTCAAGAAAAGGATATTAAGATCCAAACCGTTCCAATTATCACAGGAGAATTCCCTATGGGATCTATATTGGTTACTGGTCCCTTGTCCTCAGGGAAATACTTCCGCAGTATTGACTCGTACTTCTTAGGCTCGATATAAAAGAAAGGAAACGCTGCTCCAAGCCCATCTTTTGATAAGTTTGGAATGGGCTTCACAATAATATGATCTGGCTCTGCCATCAGTATGTAACTGGGGACACAATAAGAATAGTATAGATAATGTCAATAATATAAAAATGCAGATCAATTCATTAAGGAAGCTAGGAAGTTTTAGTTCCTCCTACTCTTCTTTTATGTCTGCTTTCTGAAGCCATTGCACAAATGCCCAAGGTCTATTGAGGACAATATAACCCTGTCACAAGAAGATTTTGATAAGAAATTAACTGAGGGCATTCCTTCATTTACTAGCTGCAATCAACACAAGAACAGGATGCAAAAGTTACACTTGCAGAGTTACATAAAGGTGACTGCAGTTTCCTATCTGGGAAATTAGAGAACATCATATAAGATCGTATGTTTCCAGACATGACAAGCATTGATAAACTCAAAACCCAAAAAAAGATGGTTCTACTTCAACCACGGATTCTTTCATGTCCTTAACCAATCAGAAGCTCTTACTTGCAACATTTAGCAAACAACTAAGGTACCTACTTCAGGACTTACCTCTCATATTTCATTACCTCAAAACTTCAAACGATAACCTTACCAAGATTCATGATATACCAAGGGGGCAAAAAAAAAAGTCAACTGGTCCTCATACGTCCAAGGCAGAAACAGTAAGAAGGAAAAACCTGATCCAACCCAGAAGGCAAAGGCTGAGCAATGAAAGTTGGGATCTCATCCATGAGATTGTCGGGCTTCCCAGAGTGCAAGATCCTAGTAAACCCACCCATCTCTGAATTGGGTCCTTCCTTGAACTTCTTGAACCAATAGTACATGACTCTACACTGCCAAGTGTTGTAGACCGAGTCAGAAGCAGTGACAGCAGTGTGGAACAGCCTCTTGGTGGCTGCAGAACCATAACGCCTGGATCTCTCAAGAGGCATTTTGATGACCGGGTCAACAGCAGATAAGTAAGAATAGGTTGAAGCGGCGGTGGTGGATGGACCAGGTAGGTCTTGCCTGAGAGGAGCATTGGCTGAGAGGATGATGTTGTATGTGATTAGAGCTACTGAAAAAGTGATTACCACGGTGAAGAACAAATTCCCACAACCCATTATCGGTCTCCTCTCTCGTAACACTTTCGGTGTGTTTTGATCTCAATACAAATCAGATGAGAGGAGTCTAAGCAGAGAGATGGAGGCCGTTGACTTGGAGTAGTTGGAGAAGAACGTGTTTGTGACTTTTATCGCAACCATAATCATAAACTACTTTGTTTTGAAGGTTAATATTATCTTCATATATACAATTAAATTCCATTTAGAAACCCTAATTTTCGTTACTATGTTAGTCAACAAAAATATAAAGCTTCCAACATTTTAATTTAATTATAGACGTATTTATTCATAAATTAAATTTGTGTACAGATATATAAATAATCATTAGTGAAATATGATTAAAAAAGTTTTAAAATCCAAATTCAAGATGAGCGTAACATGTGTTGGCATGTAAAATTCTTCTTCTTATTGTAATCGCTCTTAAAGTCAACGTTCCTTGAAATATAACATGCTATCATATTTCACAAAACAAAAACATTTAGTTAACATAGTTAGTAATTATTATAGTTAAGGATCATTGTTATGAGTTCCGTTCCGTTTCGATGATCCTATTATGAGTTCCGTTTCGTTCCAACTGAGAATCGGAACGGAATGGACAACTATCGGTATCAGCCAAAAATATCGGCCGGTACTGGTGGTTTTCGGTTGGTACCATAAAGTTTAAAAATTCTAAGGACCTAATTGCATTTTTGATAAATTTTTAACCTAAAAAT
>JAOTAX010000008.1:16844744-16855535 GCA_025629825.1 Erythroxylum guanchezii
AGTTTCTGTTTCGTTCCGTCTCCAGATTTCTGTTCCGTTCCGTCTCCAGCTACCGGAGACGCTAACCAAACGCAGTGAAATAGAAGGATAGAAGAGAACAAGTATTCCTATTACACTATCCAATTAGTATACTAAATGGAATAGCCATGTCTAACTGAGATAAACCACTCCCATTGAATTTTTTAGATCAATTCTAAGTTCAAGTAAACCACCTACTTTTCAACCAACATTCCTAATGATTTGAGCAGTACGAACAGAACGTGCCCCTATATTTGTTCCAACATGATGGGGAATTGGCTGCATGTAACAACGTACAAATGAAACAAGTGCATAATAAGAAAAGGAGGAAAATAAAGAAAACATGATTTTATATTTACATGAACTATCATAGGGTTTGAGCCAGAAGAGGATACATAAACAGGAGGTCGGGTGTGAACCTCAGTACCACCTTAACAAACAAAGAAGTTAAACCTGTAAATTCCAACTACCACAAATAAAAGAAACATGCACATGACGTCATTAAAAAGGACCAGATGCATGCAATAGTGAGGGGAAAAACTAATACATTTACACACATGTCTCTCACCAAATCGTAACATCATAGTAGCATAACCAAGCTCAAGCAACAAAGCAACTAAATTCGGAAGATCATTCTTGATCTAAGAGCATTTCTCTAGAAAGTCATCCGACTTGATGGATCTGTAGCCTTTTCTTGATAATCCACTTACTAAGCAAGATGTCGAGGAGAGAGATGTAGCTATGTTATCACAAGCTTTGACCTGTTTAATTATTCCAGTTTGAACAAGTCAAAGCTTGTTAAGCTAAACTGAAAACATGCAGGCTAGCAAGCTAAACTATTTCTTTATTACCTAAACCTGAAAGCATTAGTCCATTCACATCTGACCATAGTATAGTGATAAAAAAGTACTCCACTCATTCGAATTAAAAAGTTGTCATTATCTGGAGATGTTCGAAAGCATTAGCACATACAGATAAAATATCAGCAATTTCTTCAGTCAAAAATTGTCTTGCTGAAAACATTAGTTCTATCAAAGATACAGATGAGCTGGAAGTGCTTTGTCTAGCAGCTAAATGAGATATGGTTTTAGTATTGTTCTCATAAGTTCCAGAAAAGCATGGATTGTCCCTGGTATGAAGTTGGTTTTCAATACAAAGGTACAATCGAAATAGAGTTGCAAGAAAATAGGTAAAAAAAATTGAAGCTGACAGACCATTACCACCAAACTCCTCCTCAAACGACTAAGGTACCGAGTCAAAAGTTTTCAGGCAATCAACAACTACCTGCAGGAACAACAAAAGAATTAACTTCTATTTCTTGAATCATTCCAAGGAAGCACTTCTTTAGTAGTTTACTAAGACCTCAGAGAAATATGCAACTACATAACAAAAGAGAGTTGTAACTTACAGGTGACTAAAACGAGGTTGTAGTTGACTGAGCTCCTTGCTGACCACTAGGACCTTTTGACCTACGGAGAGTAGATATTCGCGAGAGTCGAATGGAGTTTCTCATAGAACAACTAGCTATAAAAGTGAATACAAAAACTTGATCACAATCAGAACAAATAGGACAGAAAATTGAGGGGATACATTTATGTTTAATTACATAATCAGATGTACACATAATCAACTTACATCCTTAGACAAATAACTAAACTCACTTAATTCCCAAAACGTATCTTCTAGATGCACTCTATCATCATTACATAAGAAAAACAATTAATTTGTAAGAGCAAGGAAAGAATTTTCAAATGATAATATCTCAATAAGGCATCCCATGTAAAGGCTTTGACTACCTACAACATGCTTAAATAAACATTTTCCAGCCATTTTAGAATGGTTGACATATTACACAGAAAACATCCCCATCATTGCCACTTCTAACAAAAATAGCAGTGACAACAGCTGATACTGCTTACAAAAGCAAATAGACAATATGAAATATGACAAAGAAATGAATTCTTTTGATGTAATGCACATTAATCTATAAGCTAAATTTAATTCACCATTCAACTCCTCACCTGACTTAAGTTTGAAAAAATATATTCTCACTGTTGATGAACATTGAAAGATGTAATAATTATAGTGGGAATTGGTCTCACACCTTGACTATCAAAGCTTGAAGTATAACCAATTTTTGCAAATGTTATTAAGTAGTCAAATCGCCTTATTGACTAGATTATTGAGAAGGAAAAATGAGAAAGGATAAAACAAAAGAATGTCTTAAAGAAGGAAGAACCATTAATAGATGAACAATTGCTCTATAATAAAAGGGAGAAATGAAACCAGCAGATTACCATTTTCGTTCTTGTTAGTTTAGATTATCTCCACATGTTAGGGATTATAATATTGTTGATAATGACTCTCTAGCGCACCAAAAGTCATTTAAATAAGTTCATTCTTAATGTCCAAGCACCACTAAAAAAATTATGCAATGTGAAACGTCTATACGGCACCCCTTTTGTATATTATCTCTAGTCAGTTCATATCCACTTAACCATAACTTCATATCAAGGCCAAGATCAAATTGAAAATAAGAAAGATTTTCTAATCGTACTTTTCATGGAAAATTGTTTCACTTGAATTCAGTTTACATGAATATAAAGGGCTCAAAATGTTGAACACCTATATGGTATTTCTTTTGCAATCATATCTGTTTAAAATGCGTTCATATTCACTTAATCATAATTTCATATCAAGGTGAAGATGAAACTGAAATAACAAAGCTATTCTACTTATACTTTTTACGGAAAGATGTTTTCAGTTGAACTCGATTCATATGAACAGAAAGAACTCTAAATATTCAGCAAAGGCACATAGAATAAATCTTGTATACTTCACAAATCTCCTAAGATAGACAAAATGATACATGCATTAACATACCAAAGAAAACTAGAAGAAGTCAATAAACTAGAGAAATCATGAATTTTCATATGCATTACCTACTTGCACTTTCCTTCTTTTATATTTTTCTGTTTCTTTACTTCACGCAATTGTTTGACCATATTAATTACAATATTTAGAAATGCTTGGAAACAATTATCAAAAGCTAATGTGAGAGAAATTGACAATTTTCATATGTTGTCATGATTCATAAACACGATGATTGAAGAGTTAAAATGCGTAAAAGTTGTTTCTTAGTCATTTATTACTAAGAAACAAGATTAAAAAGCGTTATTAGCAAATCGAGTGGTCAATCTTTCCTAGTACTTGGTCTACTCTCTGCTGAAATAAATTCTGGATCGTCGTTTCTCAAATAACATCAAAATGTATGGAGACTTTAAAAATGAATTCTTGATTATTAATAAAGAGTACAGACCTCGTAGTGACTTCAACAGACATGAGAATTTTCAGGAAGGTAGGATATGAGGAGAGGTTTTCTCAGCTCGGCTTCGGTCATTAACATGTGGTCTCTCAGTTGCAATTTCACGAGCGTTATGTGAATGTGGGATTTATAATTGCTATATTATTGAATGGAATTATGATACAAGAGAGTCACAATTAGTTTTTTAATATCTGGTATCATTTTCCCATATTCACATTCTAATCTTTGAACATACATATCACTCAGATCATTGGTTCTCTGCTAAAGCATCTGTGTGGCTGTGCCTATGAAATCAAACCAAATATTGCATCCAAGATATGAGTTGCTCAACATCATTTTAGCAATTGTTCACACATGGTATGAAGATGACAATTGTTCACACAGGGTTGATGATGTTGGATCCAATACTGATTGCTTTCTTCATTGTTTCAATGTCATCTAATTCTATATATCCTAATGTTGAGATAAGATCAAATGACAAGTTGATATGTTTGGTTGTTACAACCTCTTTTTTTGAGAAGCTTGAATGGTGCCAGATAATGAGAAATAGCAATCAAGGCTCGACTAAATTGCATAATAGAAGGTGATTTACATTCATTAGAAGAAATTTTCTAAACTTTCCTTTTTTCTTATGATGTTACCCATGCAAATATCTAAATCTGACCTGGAAATATTTGGCCTTTTAACGGTTGGGAGGCTGGCTAGGTTACAAAAGAGTACTTCCTTGATTGGAAATGAAAATTCTTAGTTTGATTTGGTTGAAGAATTTCCAGTTAGTTCCCTAGACTACCAGTAATATGATTGAGATGAAACTCATCCTCGCGGCTTCAAATCCATTAATATTATTTAATACAAAGAGAACTATTTCTCTTTACTGTGACTTGTTTTAAGGAGTAAAACAAGATGTTCCCTTTGTTTCTTCTCTCATGCTTGATAAGGGTGAAACATACACTTAATGACATCGGGTAATGCAATGTAGGAAGTTTGTTAACAATAAATTCCTTTTGTGTAGTTCTTCAAATTAGCTTTATGCAACTCATTTACAGTCAAATTAGCTTCATGCAACTTATTTCTTTGTTGACTTAATTGAAAAGCTAAGCAATCTATTTTTGACGAAGTTCTATTTTCGTTCTTCATCTATAAGCTCAATTCGTAGTTTCCATATTGAAAACAAAATAATCACCCCTATCTGTTGTCACCTTCCCTCTTTCCTATCATAACTCTTGTTGCTTCCTCTGTGGATGTTTGCAGTTTCTTTATGTGACAATCTCTTTAATCTTTAACAACATATGCACAACTTCTTGTGTAAAACCTTCCAACTGATGGGACATTTAATGTAACATCCTGTTACTTATGATAAGGCTAGAATAGTGTATATGAGAAATTAGATAATGTATTTCATGTTCATGCATAATATGACATACACATACACTTGAATATTGAATTTTTGCACATTAAAATGATTGTACATGCATTTATTGACTTATCCCAGGATATGAAAAAAGTTAAGTGATCGTCATGTGAATTGTGTTTTGATATGTCTTGAATTTTGGTATGATTGGATTTCAATTAGAAAATTTGAAATTAAATGTTATGGATTGGAAAATCGATAGATTAAAATGTACATTTGGACTAGGAAAAATGCCAAGTGATAGGATAAATTGATTCATGAAAAATTTGGATGATTTAGCCTATAATTGAGTGATATTTGGCATAGTTAAATGTGTGACAAATGGACTAGTAATTAAATGACAAGTAGATCAATCTTAGAGTGACATGTGGACTGATTAAAGGGTGACAAATGGCAGCATAATTGTTGAACAAATGGCTAGCATGCCTTAAGACATATGGTGAGTTTACAATTTGACACCTAGCATAATGATGAAGCAAATTCCAGCAACAAAGTTTCTGTTGTTTCCCTCACCTTTCTCCACCAAAATTGGTCCAACTCTTCTCTGTGTTTTGTTCTTAACCCTAGATAAAGTTCTGCATGAAAATCACACCTAAATCCTTCACCAAATTGTCAAGATAACTAGCTAATTATGATCTTCATATTGCTGTCCGAAAATCACCTTGCTTTCAACATAAGTTTGTGTTGATTTTGCTTGCATGGAGACTTGGTTTAATCTGAAGTTTTGCGTTGGATTGGAAGCCTAATAGGTAAGTAACAATATGAGATTTGAGGCATGTTAAACGGTAAGAGAATGATACTTGAATTGGACTGAAATGCATGTGATATTGGTGAAGAAGAATTGATATTGGTGAAGAAGAATTGTTGAAATATGTTAGCTGTAGTGTTTTCTCTAATCATCCTTTGTTCTTTTTGTTATAACTTCTTCTCCTGACATCCAAGTGATATAAGACTTGAACCAATAGACTCGTAACACATTTTTCTTCATCTCCATCAAAATTTATGAACTTTTGAATCCATTCGGAAAATATTGAGTGATAAATTTAGGATGAAAATGGTGAGTGTTTTGGAATATTGTTAACTGGAATGAATTCACTAATCATGCTTCAGTATTTTGGCTATATTTTGACCTGTAGATTTCTAAATGAGATGATTCTTAATTTAAATTGAACTAGAAACATTTGGATACAATTTTTAAGAAGAAATTAAATTTGAATTTTGCCTTTAAGGGTCTTGAAATTTAGCTTGAAATTGAGTCTTGGCTTAGGCTGTAGCATTACCTGAGACAGAAATTATGTCTTGTTGTTATTGAATAAAATTTATTGATGTAGGCCGAATCAGAAAAAGTTGTGTTCACAAAAGTTGTAGTTTATTCTCTTAGTTTTCAATTGGTATAAAGTTTGTAATTTTCGGATATTGAAATTGAGAGATATGAGTTATATAACTTTGAGTGCATGATCATGCACTAGCCAAAATTTCAAATGTACTCAGTCTATAGTATATTGAGTATAACTTCTGGAATACTAAATCAAATTGTATGATCTTAGTATCATTAGAAACTTAAGACATGAGAGAACAATTTTCTAGAAGGAAGTATTATCAAATTACTTCACTTTCCTAATTAGAATAATCATGCAAAGTGGACCTGAAAGTATGTTTTTAGACAAATCTGGATTGATCAATTGAGTATTGATATATGAATGAATATTGAGACAAGAATAATGATAAAGATCCCGAGATTGTCATGAACATACATTGTACATATTTCGTATACATATATGTGCATAAATAAGTACATGTATCATTGTGCAAAATAGTGATATGTGTATGTATTGTATGATATAAAGGAGCACATTGAGCACTGTCATCCAGACATTGCCGAGACTTCAAGGTAATAGCTATCTAGAGCGTACTATGAGTAACCTAGATGGTCTTACTTAATATTTGTCTATTATATATTATGTTCTGAATGTGGATTTTTTGTACTGATTCCAAATATGAAGGTCTGAAGATTCTAATTTACGAATGTGATATTGAAGTGTTCCTTAAATGTGAATTTGGTGAAATTATGTTTTGAATGTGGATTGTTTATACTGATTACGGACATGAAGGTCTGAAGATTCTAATTTATGAATGTGATATTGAAGTGTTCCTTGAATGTGAATTTGGTGAAATAAATGTTTCTCAACATGATTGTTGAATGCCGGACTAAAGTTCGATGATAAATAGGAATGAGATTGTGAATATGATTGTTTGAAACAATGATTGATTGAATATGAATGTGATGTATTTCATACATGAATGCATGATCAGATAATGAGAGTTGTGACATGAGTAGCTACCAAACATGAGCTTAAAGCTCCGGAATGTGGTATAGAGCCAAAGGCTTGATATGTACAATGAGCCATGTATCCGCAACGGGTAAGGGACAATATCAATTAGCTCGGTATCCACAATAGATATAGGACAGTTTAGACACTCAGTCACAACAACATAATAATTGAAAGTGAGTCACACGAACATTACATATACACTTATTGAGGGTGTTTGACTGATTAAATTATAATGTGGACATGTATTTGTATAAAAATGGGTATGTGAAGTAAATGACATGTGGAGCAATTTGCTAAATGAAAAGATGTGAAATTATCTGCTTATATGATTTGTTATGTGGTATAAATTGGGTGAACCATCGAGGATGGTTACATCACTGAGTTCGCAAAATTCACCAAAATTGCAACATAGTTTTTCAAGTTCAGAGGAGATATCCAATTAGGCTAATTAGAGTATAGCCACTGAAATCAGATATGGACTGGTCGGGATCAGTTTGCACCTGTATATGTCTTCTGTGATTTTAGTTTTGAATTATGTTTTTGCAAATATTGTGTAATGTATGTGTGTAAATTTTAAAGTATAATATCAATTGTGGCAAGTGATGTTTGTAAATGAAATGGACCCAAGTGACCAATGGGATTTCGATGATATTTATAATGAGAGATGTAACTCTTGTGATTGAAAAAGTTTATGAATAAAGTGGGCCTAATTTGATTATTGATTTCCGCATACATGTGTGATATGTTTAAACAAAATTGTACCGAGTTTCGAGTATTTGACTATTCTAGCATGCCACCCTTGCGAGGTTACGTACTTGGACATCACTCAAGATGTTGAGTACGTGACTTGCAAGAGTGGGGTACTACATTTAATAACACTCTATCGATCTTAAAGTTGCTTTCATGATTCTCATGACTTATCTTTTGTATATGATGGCTGAGGTATGAAGTTGTTGTCATTGATATGGACAAACTTAGCTAGTCATCCCAATTACGTTGTAATTTTTATTGTAAGCTCAGCATTTATAATTTGTAAACTGGTCTCTATATTTATTATTTTGTCTATAAGAATTGTTAAGATTGTAGTTAAAATCTTGTATATGAAAAATATTCTTTTTGTTGGTATAATTTAATGATATTTTACTTTTCATATACAATGCTTTAAATTATCAATTATTTGAGTATAATATTTTTGTATAATAAATTAACAACAAAAAATAAAATATTATATACAATAATATGGATTAAAAATGCCACAAATAATTATAATTAACATAGCATAACAATTTGTTAAAATGTATATTAAAAATTTGACTACATTTTACAAAACATACTTAAAAATATTTAGCTACATTTTTAGAAACTTAGATAAAAACATTTGTCTAGCTACGAAAACTAAGCATAGCCAAAAGGTATTGGCGACGATTTTTCAAAACGTCGCTATTAGTTTTTCGCTATGAAAATAAAACGTAAGAAAAAAAACTATTAGCTACAATTAGAGAAAAACATCATCTATAGTTTTCAGCTATAGATTTTGTAACGTTTTTTGGGACGATTATAAATCATCGCTAATGACTTTTAGCAACAATTTTGGGACTTTTAGTGACAGATTTTTTTATGGCTAAATGTAGTTTCTGTTGTAATGATAGATGTTATTAATGCTTTATAAGGAGTGCCAAAATCACTATATGCATAAATACGTGTCATTTTCTCATTCTCCATATCCACATCATTAATATTAACCTTTATCGTGGATGGATTAACTTAGGATTCTTTTCACCATCTATAAATACTTCAACTACTTTCTTTTCCTTTGCTAATACTTTTAATCATCTTTCTATCATCATCATCATTAGTTTTGAGTACTTTAAAACAATCCCTAAAGGACTAGTGGGAGAATTTTTATATGAATTCTCAAGCTATACTATATCCTAAATGTTTTGCATTCAATGTGAAGTTAGTCACACTAATATGACCTACCATAATACTAAAGCATCATGCTCATTACCTTTATAAACCATGCTTGGTTTAAACATAAAATAAACACCGTAGAAGTACCAAATCTAATTCTAGATTCACCTTCTCCAGCCATCAAAATTGTTGTTCAATAATTAATAACACTTGCAAATTAGGAAAGTGACATGTGTTGTAAGATAATAGGTAATATTTGTCATAATTACTTTAGGATTGAATGACAAGGTTAGCATATAACTGAGAAATAAAAATGCTAAATTTTAATAAAAAAAATATAGTATGTTGAATATAAATCAAACAATAAACTTGAATCTCACACTGTGGGATTACTTCAACAAGTCAAATTTATGCTTAGAAAAACAATATATATATATATATATACTTTTAGAAATGTATATGCTTAATTACCTCGTGCAAAGATCTTCAAGTTATTTTTCTCAAATTGGTGCCTCCCAATGATAGAGGTTATTAATGTAATTAACTAACACATGCATAATCGGATATGGAATATGCAATATGTCACTCATATGAAATCATAAATCAATGGCCTAACCTAATTTTAGTAAACTGACCTATTTTACGTACAAAATATGCACCATCAATTAGCTATGGGTAGTAAATAATCTCATTTATTAAAAAAGAAAAAGAGATAAGATGATTATAGATACTTGTTATTCAATTGTCAACCCTAAATGCAATAGAATTTTATTCATACGGGGGAAATGAGGTTCGGATGACATCAACAATTTGGTGGGTATAGTCACACATTTCATGTTGGTATTAGTATGCAAAATTGAAAATGATATAAAATTAATTTGCTAATAATTTCAATGAAGTGGTATTCACTTTTTCTGAATCCTCTTATTCAATCCTTTAATCCTAGTATTGCACGAATGTCACTTGACTTGATTTCGTATGACAAAGCTTCAAGATATCTTATATTTTGGAAGTACTAGAGTTGCATCATAGTTTAGGGGTACTTCTTAGCTTGAATTCTCTCCTTCCAAAATAAGTAGGAACTCCTTTATTTATAAGAATTGAGAGTGCTTTATAACATTAAGTTGAATGCTAAATATCACCTTATAAGTGACTGTCAGATTCTGTCCTTTGAATTCCTTCTTGATTTTTGAAGTTAATTCCAAATCGTGCTAATGGCGACTTTTAATTTGATGAAGTTAAAACAGAAATAAATATTTTTTATTTCTACAGTAGTTAAGTAGGGTTAGTCTTGGATATAGGTACCAACTTGGAGAATGTTGGAGATACGACTTTATACTCTTTTTATGAGCTGAAGAACGGTTGTCGTTTATTAACGAGATACTATGACCTTTATACTTAAGTATGTCAAATATTTCAATGACAGCTGACCACAAAGGGATTATAAAGAGATTTTTATAAATTATAAAGAGATTTTTGATACTTTGCCAAACCAATAATAGATATGACATTATTTATGTTTCTATGTGTCATATAATTTAACTAAAATTGACGTTAAGAACTAACATGATAAAATTAGAAAACTTTAAAGAGCTAAGCGATAAATTTTTAAATTATAAAGACGTTTTTGATATTTGTCTAAACTATAAGGGGTTTGAAGCAATTACACCTTTAAAATATATGAAGAGAGGGGGGGGAAGACAAAACCATAATATCATAATATTGACACAACATTATAACGAATAAGTGAAAGATGCTTGAACATAAATTGAAACTTTTATTGTCGAAAATAT
>JAOTAX010000008.1:16857492-16872390 GCA_025629825.1 Erythroxylum guanchezii
CCCCACTATGGCCGCAGGTATCCACAGATGACAAATCCACATATACAAACACCCAACACTCCGAAGGTCTCCATTTCATATAAACGTCCTCCATTTCTGACTCCAGAATAGAATAAGAAAAGAACAATACCAGGTGGACCAAATTCGCGCAACCAAAGAAATGGAGACCTTCGAAAGTAGCAACATTTTTTCCGGAAATAACAAAAACTTACCAGTGGAAGAAGAGTCCCAATGTGCGAGAGTGTTGCCCAGCGTGCGACAGAGAAGCGTAGAGAGAAGCCTAGTGTGCGAGAGACGAGTGAATCTGTGAAGATGCGAAGGAGGGCGTGCGAGGGAGGAGTGAATCTGGGCGATGAGAAGGAGGGCGTGCGAGAGAGAAGGAAGGACGAAATATCAGAGAGGGGTAATTTGGGAGGAAGCGAGCGTCTTTGTTCCGGAGACAGGGACAAATTATTTTTATCCTCCGGTTTTCGAATGGACAGAAATCTTTATCCCTATCCTCCGGAGACAAGGGACAAAAACACAAGGATATGAACCAAACAACCAAGGGGGACAGGATTCCTTTGTTTTGTCAACTGTCCCCACTCACGAGGACAGTAACCATACACAACGTTATTGTTATTAGGATAAAAACATAGTAGCTCTTTGTGATTCTAATCAACCTCCCTCTTCATGGAATAAACCTCCTCAAGGTTTTATTAAGTTAAATATAGATGCATTTGTGAAGAAGGATGGTGTCGTTTTTGGTGATATAGTATGAAATTAGGAAGGAAATATGTTGTTGGCAGCTTTGAAATGGGTGAGAGCTAATGTAGGTTATAATTTGGGCTTTAGAACTAGTATTTGAAGGTAGATTTTGAGGGGTTATTTTGAAAAGCAATTGATTCTAATTTTAGATCATATGGGATCGAATTTTCTTTAGCTAGGAAATCTTCTAATAGATATTCAACAGATTAGCATGAAATTTCCATCATTCTGTGTCTGTTTTATTAAAGAGATGAGAATTTTGTTGCTTATCATCTAGCTTATTTAACTTATATTCATCTTCCAGCTACTTTTTAACCTTTTTCCCTCCCTGGCCTCTTTTAATTTAGCAAACCCTTGAACAGGACCTCCAATACTTATAGTAATTTCTTATTTACGCTTCCATCTTTTTGCACTATTTCGATTGTATTATGCTTTGAAGTTAATGAAGTTTCGTTTTAATTAAGTACAATTTACCAAAATGTTTGGGATTATTGCCTTTATGAGGAATCATAATACTATAATTTATTAGAATATAGCCTTCGTAAGTATTCACAATTATATAACAAAATTTTTGTAAGCAACCAAAATGGAGTGCTTACGGGGCGTATCTATGGCCATTCTAATGTTTTTGCTATATTTTTCTATCACAAATGTTGATCCTCCTTACAGTCATTGCATGACGTTACCATTTCAAAGAGTTCATTTAAACACAACCTTAAAGCTCTCCTTTCTTTTGTTTCCTCAAATGCTTCTATGTCCAGAATGTATGATACCATCGTAGGAAATTACTAATCATGAAATATTTGGTTAGTATTTATGCCTTGGTTATCTAATAAAGAAAAGCTGCAACATATGAATAACTGTGACATCAGATCATATCTTAAAAATTTATGAAAACGATACAGAAGATGTTGTCTAGGAAGACGTATGCCAATTGCACTACTCTAGTGAATGTTTCTTGGGCCATTTGAATCTTTTAGGAAATGTTCCATTAAGTAACAAAAATCACATTTCAAATCTAGAGAACTTGACATCTGTCGCTAATCAAACTTTAAGTAGACTTATTAGACAGACAATTCTTAATCATTTTGCTAATATATATGCTAATGCAAAGGTAAGTTTGAAAGACTTAAATGATGACAAAACTCTGCACGCCCTAGTGCAATGCACCCCAGGCTTATCCTCAAATGAGTGTAACTCATGCCTTGAGGTTGCCTTGGAAAATGTTCTAAGGATGTATAATTTTTATTGGGGTTCACTACTTCAAGCCACAGTTGCTACTTAAGGTATCAACTATATCCCTTTTACGGAGGAGCAATTGAACCTCAAGCTTTCCTAAAAAATCAAGGGATACAGAGAAGTAGTAAGGATGAGGCTTGTTAGAAATAAATTGTGTTTCTTTGTATTAATTGTAGATATGTTTAATCATATGAAACATTTCAACTCCTTTTAGGCATATAAAGTAAAACTTGGATGATTGCAATCGTTGTATTGTTAGTATCATTTATAGCAGTATCGTTTGTTGGGAAAAAAATAAACAACCTACTAGAAAATAAGCAGCAATATATATTGATAAAAAATTTTACAAACTTTGAGTTGCAACTCTCTACTTCTCACTCTCTCTTATTCTCTTTTCACTCTACTTTTCTCTAACTTTTTTCACTATTTTTTTCACTTCTAAAACACTACCTATACAACCCCTTTTATAACCATCAAAGTTGGTTTTGTTCACTGACTTTAACACCCCAAAGCCAACTAAAACACTACCATAATAAAGAAGTTACAGCTATATCATAACCATAATAAATGAGTGTTGACAGCTAGCAAAAGTAAAGGAGAATAGCTATACTAAACTATTGTATCTAGAAAAACCTATAAGCGTCTATCGAGGTTTGACTTCTAACACTCCCCCTCAAATTCGACTTTGCACGCCAAGCTTTTGTTTGAGTTTGTGAAATATATCAGCCTTCAATGACTTTGTAAAATATCCGCAATTTAGTTAAGGTAAGTGAGTTTTGTTATTTAGTAGGTTTTTGTGTGTTGGGAGACCTAAGAAACTTAGGAGGTGAAAATAGAAGGTTTGGGTTTGGAGCTTAAGATTTGTGAGATGAAATTTTGGCTAGCGTAGATTTGAACTTTCTTATAATCCCTGTGGACACAACTCGGTTCTTGCCGATTTATTAGTCACTTCAGGTTGAAATATGCCACCAAAGAGACAACGTGATATAATGTGACCCAGGTTTAGACAATGATTCGGAGGTACCTACTGTCAAGGTGAATCATCACACTCTTTAGTTGCAATTGAATCACTTCCTCCCTCTCCAGCTACTACAGCTGTAAACGAGGCATCACCTTTTGTACCTAATGCTATACCACCCACCACCTTTACATCATCCACTACCCCTGTAGCGACAGAGATATTAGGGATAAACGATGCAGATGAAGGAGGCGGTCAACAACCTGGAGTTGAAGGACCTGATGGGAGAACTTACACCACAATTGTTAATAATCTGTGAGTGAAAATATATGAAACACTATATGTTTATAATTAAGTCATAGGTTTAAATTCTAAAAATGGTATACAATTATTTGTTTTTATATTAGGATGATTTCGTCTAGACCGTGCTCTAGAAACATGACATCCAAATTTAAGGAAAAGATTGATCTTGAGGGTTATGTATGGAAGAATATCGCTCAGGCCACAAAAGAATTTTACTATCAGGAGTTTGAGGTACAATAAAAATATTTTTTTCTTTTTTAATTAATTTGTATACATTAATTAGATAAATATTATTACATTATAAGTATTTATCAAAATTTACCTTTTATTTCAGAAAGAATTTTTTCAAGATTCTGAATTTGACGCGGTCTTACATAAAGTATGGGAAAGACGAGCACGTAGACGTTATCGGGACTTTGTTGGTGCGATACACAAGGCTGGTATACGACTGCCTTATATTTCTGAACAAATATGGAGTCAATGGCAACAGTATTGGACATCACCTGAAGCAATGTCAATTTTAGAGCATAATTCTACCAACTGACGTGGAGGACCAAAGGAAGAGAGTCTTCTCGTATATATGAGAGGATCTATTACTCACCACGAGCATGCAGAGAGACTTGTAAATATCTAAACTTTACACTTATCTGCCAAATTTTTTATGAATTCTAGTGCACTTATAACATTTTATTCTTATGCAGGAAAAGTCTATGGGCATGAGGCCTATACCACATCAGTTCTTTTTACACACTCATACTAAGAAGCATGATAGTGTGACATTCGTCAACACCCAATGTAGAGAACTTAAATGTATGTGAAATTTATGCTTTAATATTAATTCTTAATAATTATCGCTTACTAATATAAGCATTGCCTCCGAATATGACCAAATACAATATAGCATTCAACGACAGTCTCAGTATGAATAAGTTGTTGATGAGAGTCAAACATATCTTCATGCAGTGGGTGATAGGGACTATCGTGGAAGGATCTTCGGGTTAGGTTCATTTGTGAACACATGTTATTTGTAATCCTCCACTTCCAGTATAGCAACATCTAGTAGACGGTCGACAACTAATAAAGTCAATGAGCTTCGGAGCACAGTGCAGACATTGATGGAGTACATAACTTAGCTCCGTAATGAGGTGGATGAGTTGAATGGGAGAGGTAGCACCTCAGAGCATCCGCGGTCACCAGGACAATAGTGTACTTGTAGTCATTTCATTTGAATTACAAATACTTATTATATACAATTTAATATTTTTATTATCAATTAAGATAATTTTAACCTTATATCATTAATCAACTTTCTGTTTAAACAAATCGAAATATTATGTACAGATAATTCATAACTATTGAAATTATGCATTAACCATAAGATCATGAAATAAAATTTAATGTCATGATTTTTTTAAAAAAATTAAAAATATTTACCAACAAAAAATACAAATACGTCGATAAAATCCATTATATTTACCGACGGAACACAACAAACCATCAGTAAAATACATGATATTACCAACGGAACAAAAAATCAACATCGGTAATTACCAAAGGCACAAAGAATCACCGTCGGTAATATTGATAGCCCGTCGCCAAATTTATCGTCAGGATTTCCTAAACTATTGGTATATTCACCGACGGAATAACCAATACTGTCTACAAACATTCTGACAAAAACAAAACGGCCGTAGGTAAATTTACCAACAGTCACAGCCAATTGTCGATATATTCACCAACGGTTACATAAAGTGTCCGTCGGTAAATTTATCTACGGTCATTTTTATGATGCCATTGTCCATCGGTTAATTTTGTCGCTAATTTATATTATCGACAGAATTCCAAGATTTTCCGTTTGTAATATCCGTCGCCAAACGATATTTTTCTTATAGTAATATATTGATAGATCATACCAATTTTTTCTTGTAACATATGAGAATATTATTGGAAATATAGAAACAAAAATCTTTAATATTAAGAAAGCGGGTAATATGCATTGAAAGTATTAACAAGTTTTTTTTAAAAAAAAGATAAGGAATGCAATTAATTGATTATCTCTATTTCAACGTCAAAGAATATTAAATATACTTAAATGCATATTTTTTTCCTATGAAATACTAATATAAGGATAACAAAGTATCAACTAATGTAATGGTAGTTGATTTGCAAAACAAATGAGTGGCTGTTGAGTACATATATATCTAATCATAATAAGTACATAAAGATAATTATTTTGAAAATGTTGCTAATGAAACAAACACTCTAGGGTGTATTTAGTTTATTTCAACATTTATTATCCTTTTACTATAACTTAATTTTTATTTTATTTTAATGTAATTTATATTTACGTATAAACATATGATGTAGTAGATGATAAAAATTTTGAGGTTGTTAACAATTAAGCAACCCCTCAATAAGATATGTCAAATTATTATTGTATTTACAAATAAATTGACTTATCTGAATATTAATTTCATAAAATAATAAATAATTATTATATATAATTAATTAATAGAATGTTAATGGTAATTCCAGTGTTCTGACATTCATACAATATCAGACAATATGTGTCGTATTTGCTAGAAAATGGTATTAAATATCATAGTACCGTATCAGCTTTAGATTTTGATCGATTTGCAAAATACTGATTTAATTCAGTAATTTCAAAAAATTGGACTAATTAGGAAAAAAAAAAGGTCCTAAATTAGTAAATCCCCCTAACGCATTCTGCCTCGGGACTCTCCCTAACCCAAATATTTTTTGCTACTACTCTTCTCATTCATTTGCATTTTGCTGCTGCTCGCTCCTTATCTCCGTTCTCTGGTCTGGTCTGCATTCTGCAATATGCTCAACACTTGTCACTGGCACCGTCTTAGCCTCCGCAGTCTGCATAGTTGCATATGCCACAACCCCTCACACAGGCACACAGCTCGTCCTCAGTAGTCTACTGAAGTGCACGGCCCATTGCCTAACCCCACATAGGCACACATCGATCTTCGTTCTCCTCAGTCCTCTACCTTTGTCCTTCGCATGCGACGTATGCAACTCAGTTTGTTGTGCTCCTTGGTTCCTCCACCTTCATCCTCTATCATCATCCTTCGCCATCCCAGTTAACTCAAGGTTGCCAAATGCCAACAGTGGGTTGTGTAATTTTGTTGCATTATTGTGACAATCTTGTCCATGCTAGTGTGTTGACTGTTGAGTTTGTTCTATTGACTTGGTTGTGTGTGAATATTGTCTATCTTGACTTGTGATTTGTGAATGTTGTCTCATAGTATCACTAAATCTAGTATAGTAGTATGTGTTTATACGATTTAGAGTATGGATTATGGACTTATGGAGTGAACTCGAATTATAGTTGTCTTGGAATTGGATTTGGATTTCGATTCTGAATTACTATTGGATTCTCTCTTTTTTAAAAAAATATTATGTTTTCTCTTATAGTTTTATCTATGTTAATTAAAATTAGTAAATGAAACATTGTCCTAAGATAAAATAAAAGTTAGTGAAAAAATTAGTGATGAAAGATTAATATTAATGAAAAAATCATAATGAAGAACTAGTGAATGAAAGAGTAAAATTATTTTATGAACAAATTGGATTATATATTGTCACAGAGTAGTTGTTATAAAATAATTTATAAGTTGAATTATGTGATCATACAAAATAGATTAATTTATAGTTAAATTATGTCATCACATAAAATGGGTTATAATTGTGAATTTATGGTTGAATTTTGTAATTATACAAAATGAGTTATAGTTATGAGTTTATATTTGAGTTCTATAATCACACAAAATAGGTTATAATTATGATTTATAATTGAATTATGTGATCATACAAAATAAGTTGTAGTTAATTTAATGGTTGAATAATGTAATTATACAAAATGAGTTATAGTTATGACTTTGTGGTTGAATTATATAATCATACAAATTGAGTTTATAATTGAATTATGTAATCATACAAATTGAGTTGTAATTGTGAGTTCATGTTTGAGTTATGTAATCACATAAAATAGGTAATAGTTGTGAATTTATCGTTGAATTATGTAATCATATAAAATAAACTATAGAGGTTTATGGTTGAATTATGTAATCATATAAAAGAGTTATAGTTATGACTTTATCATTGAATTATGTAAAAATACAAACTGAGATGTAGTTGTGAGTTTATGGTTGAACTATATAGTCATACAAAATAGGTTGCAGTTGTGTTTATGGTTAAATTATGTAATTATACAAAATGAGTTGTACTTATGACTTTATGTTTGAATTATGTAATCTTGCAAAGTGAGTTATAGTTACAACTTGTAGCACCCCCTTATCGTAGGGTACATACCGAGACGCCCTAAGGACATTCCAGTACATAACCTATGATAATGGCACACTACGATCAATCAAAATATTCACTTTATGTGGCGTCATATATCTTATTCTCTTATGAGCGTCATTAAGAAATTCACAATATTTTAAAATCCAAAATTTCCTCATTTCATTTCATAAAAACTGAAGGTCTACAATGTGTCTTTCAACATTCTTTACATGTACATCATCAAAGCCTAATACACAAGTGCTACATGAAAGAGGAAATACACAAAATCTATCTAATCTGTTTAAAACCCAGCTGACCGAACTTTGAGCCATGACTCCTCTTTCCAAATCACAAGTCTACACTGCTTGTAGCGTCTCTAAGTAGTTAAGGTCGTCTCTCGGTCCTAAAAAGTCAACGTTGCAATTTTGGTAAGTTTTGCGAACTCAATGAAGTAACCATCATTGATGGTTCACTCAATTCATGCATCACATCAATACATGTAACAATTTATTTACATCTTTGCATAATTAATCACATATCACATTCTCACTTAAGAATAGGCAATTTTGCATTTCAATCAATCAAACATACTTATTAAAATGCATATGAAATGTTTAAGTGACTCTTTTCAAATTTTTCGTCATTGTGATCGAGTGCCTAAACTGTCCCGTATCCGTTGTGGATACCAGGCTCATTGATAACTGTCTCGTATCCATTGGAGATACCGGGCTCATTTTACATAGTGAGCCTTTGGATCTTATACACTTTCTGAGCTTTAAGCTCTTTTTCACAATCTGAGCTTTAAGCTCTTTTTTCGGTGGCTACTCTGGTCACAACTCTCATTATTTGATCATGCATTCATGTATGAAATGCATCTCTCGTAATCAATCGTATTATGAAACATTTAGTTCATCACATTCACATACAAGTAGCACTTCAATATCTCATTCACATATCATAATCATCGGACCTTCATTGTCCGAAATCAACACAATTAAATCACATTCATTCAATAATTCAAACACAATAAGATCAAACAATTAATTGAGTGAGACCGTTTAGGTTACTCACAAGCCGCTCCCGAAGCTAATGCCTGGAAGTTCCAGCACCGTTTGGAGGTTGACGTTCTAGTTGCTCCTCTATAACAAGCAATATAAACATATCACAATTTGCACAATTATAAGTGTTTAAAAATGCATATGTATGCAATGAAATATGTACAATGGTGTTCATGACAATTCTGGGTATTTTTTCCATTATCCTCATCACATAATCAATCTTTTCTCAAAACTCACCTGAGTATAATTTATACTTAGGTTTATACCTCAATTAAACCCATAAAACCACAATTCATAACTCACTGAATCACTTTCAGATTGTTCCAAAACTAAATTTCGGGTCTACTATTCTTATACTAAAATAGTACCCTATTCTTAATTTCCATCCAACAATTGAAAGTCTTAGAGACTATATCAAAATTCAACTTCTTCATGTAATTTATAGTCCTATGTCTCTAGTTTACTCCAAATAAAAAATCATCTCATTTGGATGTCTAGAGAAGAAGTTAGGGTCAAAAGAAACAAGACTATTCAGACCAAAAATAAATAGATCCACATTTCCATCTTTTATTGATAGTGAACATGAAAAATGTCTATTTTTCTCTTATTCATGATAGGACAATAAATCACCATTTTTGTTTCATAAAATAACAACTCTAAAGGATTAACAAGATATTCACTTGATAAAACTCCAAAAACTCCAAAAAAAACCTAACTCTCATGCACCCACGTACATCATCTTGAAGGTGGTTTAGGTTAAGTTTTTCTTGAGGCAAAAAGGAATAGATAATGAAGTTAGAGTAGAAAAAGGTAGATGAAAGCAAGATATAACTCTAGTGAAGGTTTCGGTGAATCAAAAGTCCATGAAGGAAAAAGCTTGCAAAAGATAGTTTTGAAGAAAAGACTAAGTTAAAAAGTAACTTAGTCTTTCAAGTATATAAAGAAACGTGAAATGGGTCTGGTAAGTCGAGAAGACTAGTGATTTTGATAAAAGTCAAATAATAATAATAATAATAATGGAATTGTGTGAACTGTTTGATGAATTTATTAAATGCACAGATAAATACATATGGCACAATTCATCAAATCAAGATGATACTTGAGTGAAAGCTGAATAAAATGAAGCATTTAAGTTGGGTCAGACGAATTGATTAAGGCGTAGATGGATCAGACGGAGTGACTAAGTCACAAACGGATCAGACGGATTGATCATGCCTCAGACGGATCAGACGAAGTGCTTAAGTCTGAGATGATTAGTCGTAGTGCCTAAGTCTGAGATGATCAGTCGCATTGACTAAGTCTGAGATGATCAGACGAAGCAAACTAAGTTTGAGATGATCAGATGCATTGACTAAGTCTGAGATGATCAGACAAAACAGACTAAGTCTAAGATGATCAGACGAAGTAGACTAAGTCTAAGATGATCAGAGACTAAGTCTGAGATGGTGAAATACAGTGGATAAGTCTGAGACGGATCAGACAGAGTTGATGCATCGAAGCAAGATGGACGAAGTACACGCGTCCAAGCAAGACACAGACGAAGTACACGCGTCCAAGCAAGACGCAGACGAAGTACACGCGTCCAAGCAAGGCAATGAAATCAGACGAAGTAGACGCATCTAAGCAAATAGACGCATCTAAGCTAGGCAATGTAATCGGACGGAGTAGATGCATCTAAGCAAGGCAATGTAATCGGACAAAGTAGACGCATCAAAGCAAATAGACGCATCTAAGCAAGATGATGTAATTGAAGAATGTACTAAAACGTCAATTAGTTGGAGTTAAACTCAACTAATAACACACACTAGAAGATTTTAAGGATTCGTCTCTCAGACGATTTAACACAATTCAACTTTACTCCATATGTCTCTAACAGCTTCAATATCATCATCTCTCAAATTCTAAAGTAATCTCCGAAGTTTTCAAATTTATTTTTAACAATTCTCCAATATCATTGATTCCTATTTCTATTTTCCAAACATCAATTTACCTGCCAATTTGACATTTTTCCTAGTCCAATAAAAATCAACACTTTCGGAAATTATTCCTAAAATTTACTAAGATTAAACATTTACTATTACACTCACCAATTAAATTTCTGATACAACAATTTCACAAATTCTCAATAGTATGACATCAGAATTCAATTATACCCGAAATTATCTATGAATGCATGTATAATTATTTTCATATGCAAAAGTTCAATATTCACGTGTATGTGTATATCATATAATGCATGAGCATGCAATGCATTTCTAAATTTCTCGGAAATCTCTCATTCTTACTATTTTAGTCTTAACATGGGTAACGGGATGTTACAACTCTCCCCTCCTTAGTTGAACAGGTAGAGATATTACCTCCTCATATGCTCATTCGTTTCCCACGTGGCTTTCTTAGTTGAGTGATTCCTCCAAAGGACTTTCACTAATGGAATGACTCTGTTCCTCAACTGCTTCATTCTACCACAATCTTGATCCGCTCCTCAACATAGCTTAAGTTACTAGCAACCTCAATCTCTTGAGCTGGTATCACATGTGTTGGATCCGATTGGTATCTTCAGAACATAATCACATGAAACACATTATGCAATTGAGATATCTCATTCGGTAAAGCCAACTTATATGCCAAAGGTTCTATCCTCTCAATGATCTCATAGTGACCAATGTACCTAGGGCTCAACTTGCCCTTTTACCGAATCTCAATACTTTTTTACATGGTGACACTCTCAGGAATACTCTATCTCCCACAATGAACTCTATATCCCTTCTGTGCTGATCCACATAACTCTTCTGTTTATCTTGAGCCTCTTTAATTCGGCTTCGGATCAACTTTACCTTATTCACTGTATCTTATATCAACTCTGGGCCTTCAATCATTCTCAAGCCCTCTTTATCCTAATACAATGGCGACCGACATTTTCTACCATACAGTGTCTCATACGGTGCCATTTCTATACTACTGTGATAGTGGTTATTGTAGGCAAATTCTATCAGTGACATATACTGATCCTAAGCTCCTCAAAACTCTAATACACAAGCTCTGAGCATATCCTCAACAGTCTTAATTGTCCTCTCACTCTGTCCATCTGTCTAAGGATAAAATGCTGTACTGAAATTCATCTTAGTACCCATAGCAGACTGCATCTCACCACCTCATTCACATATCTCCAGGCCAACTAATCTAGTGAGTTATTCTCTCTCACTAGCAAGAAGTGGGCTGACTTAGTCAACCAGTCCACTATGGCCCATATCGCATCGTTTTGCCTCAAAGTCTTAGGCAATCCCATAATAAAGTCTATAGTGATCTGCTCCCATTTCCACTTTGGAATGGGCAATGAATGTAGCTTCCCTACTAGAGCCTAGTGTTCAGCTTTAACTTGCTGGTATGTCATACACTTAGATACATACTCCGCCACTTGTTTCTTCATTCCGGGCCACCAAAAATGTTGCTTCAATGTGTTATACATCTTGGTAGTACTAGGATGTATAGCATAGGCGACCATATAAGATTCCTTAAGAATTTACTTCCTCATATCCTCCACATTGGGTACACACAGCCTCTGTTTCAATTACAGTGTCTCATCCCTCAATTCAAACTCAGAATCTAGATTCACCTTCACTTTCTCCATAAGCTTGACCATATCAGGATCAATCCTTTGGACTTTTCTGATTTTATCATGTAGTATTAGTCTCAGCTTCAAAGTAGCAATCAGTGGCTCATATTGCTCCAGATTCAACTCCACATTCAAAACTCTCAAATGAATCAAGTTGGGTAACCTCGATAACTGAATCTGAACTGTACTGGTATTAGCCTTCCTGTCCAAAGCATCAGCCACCACATTAGCTTTCCTCGGGTGGTACTCAATTGTGCAATCATAATCTTTTAGTAACTCAATCCATATTCTCTGACTCAGGTTTAACTCCTTCTGACTCAGCAGATACCTTATTCATCAAGGTCATAAAAGTTGTCGAGGCATTAGTTAACCCAAACAGCATAACTAAAAACTCGAAGTGCCCATGCCTACTCCTGAATGCACTCTTGGGTACATCAGCCTCTACTATCTTCAACTGATAATACTCCGATCTCAAATCTAGCTTGGTAAATACTTAAGCTCCCTGCAACTGATCAAGTAAATCATCAATCCTAGGCAACAGGTACTTGTTCTTCATTGTCACCCGATTCAGCTACCTATAGTCGATGCATAACCTCAAAGTCCCATCTTTCTTCTTTATAAACAGCACGGGAGCTCCCCAAAGTGATACACTGGGTCTAATAAAACTCTTTTCTAGCAACTCCTATAGTTGAGCCTTCAACTACTTTAGTTCAACAGGTGCCATCCTATATGGAGGAATAGATATAAAAGCAGCACCTGGAACTAAATCAATGGTAAACTCTGTTTTCCGATCTAGAGGCAAGCTAGGTAACTCAGCGGGAAACACATCCAAGAATTCCCTAATCACAGGAATGTCCTGCACATTCTGCTCAGCTCTAGTATCAATGACGTGGGCCAGATAGGCCTCACATCCACCCTGCATCAAACTCAATGCACTCATGAAAGATATCATCCTAGCTGGCACTGCTTAACTAATTCCTCTAAATACTACCCTCGGTTGACCAGGAGATTCTAGCACTACCTCCTTGGTATAGCAGTTCATGACAGCCCTATGTGCAGTGAGCCAATCCATACCTAAGATAATATCTATCTCACTCAGCTGCAATATAATCAGATCTACCTCCAACTCTGCTTGATCAATCTGAATCAAACACCCCTTACAAACCTCTCCTATAACTGTAGTACTGCCTATTGGCGTACATACTGTAGTAGCTACCTATTACAATGCAGTCTATATGTTGGACCTCGTTTTCGGAGCCTAATATTGGGAGTTACAAAGCATGAGCAAACTCATTCTTCTATTTCAGAACGGATTTTGGGAAACTTTCGATTGGGATTTCAGTCTAACTTCTTCTTAACATTTGTTCTCCATTGTCTTAAGTTTCTAATGATACCAAAAACATTCAATTTGGTTTAGAAATCTGAAAGTTATAACCCAAACATTTTTGGACTATTACTAAACCGAGACTATACACTGTACCCAAATTCACTCTAGAAATTGAAAGTCTTAGGAACTGAATTGAAATTCGATTCCTTCATATAATTTGTAGCTCCATGTCTCTAGTTTAGTTAGAAATAAGAATCAACTCATTTGTAGCTCTACAAATCAAGATATCACCAAAATACTGAAGCATGTTCAATAAAATATCCAACTCATACTCTTTTAACCGATCCTCTCGCTTTGATTCAATTAATCTTTTTCAAATTAATACTAAAAGCTATAAATTTTTATGAAGAGGTAGAGGAATGCTTTAGGAATCCATTGCTTCAAAAATCAAGTCTTTGGAGGTTGTACGAAAAAGTTATGACCAAAAGAGTGAAAAGTGTTCAAGTCTGGAGGAGAGTTACGAAGTCGTGATCGCCTCGCGATCGTTCCGCAAAATCGCAATCACGACTTGTCGCGATCTCGACTTTTCCCTTCGTGCTTTTCTTCTCCGACTTGTTTTGGTAAAAAGGGCATAACTTCACTACAAATATCGGATTAAGGTCATTCAAAGACCGTTTCGAAGAAGACTTCTAGACCTACAACTTCCATGAAGACCTCAAAAATAATTTTTGCCTCTATAAGGGTTAAAATTTCCAAACAATATAGTTGTTCCAAAAGTCTACCATATGCAGTATCACAAACTTCAAACGATCATAACTTCCAGCTTCGATATCGAGAAATTTCATACTTTATAGCGTTTGAAAGCTAGAAAGATAAGCTACAACTTTCATGAAGACAACTTTAGCTAATTCTACCTATATCGATACAATTTTTCCTTTGAGTTCCGAACACAACTTCTACACCTTTAAAAGCTTGCAAAATGCAATATCTCTTCATATCAACTCACTATTAGGTACCTTTCAGTAACTCTTGAACTTCACTTCAAGAATTTCATCTTATACAACCTTTCCAATTTCTAACATGTTATTCTAAAGCAAACACCCATTTGCAATTTCAACAAAGAAGAATATGCACATACACATTCCTCTTCCACAACGATCATACTCAACCTATAAAGTAGCATAATCATACACAAAAAGGAAATCCTTGAATTTTCATTCTCATTAGTAAGCAAAGTATATATTTGAACAAGCTTAATTTAAATATCAACATACACATCACTAACTTAACACAAGATACAAAATACATGAGATGCTCAATGTTTGATATGCTTATAAAG
>JAOTAX010000008.1:16872490-16907994 GCA_025629825.1 Erythroxylum guanchezii
GAAAAGATGAGCAAAAATTGTAAAAGTAGCAAGGAAGAAAGAAGACTACGAAGATTGGTGGAGGAGAGCCAAAAAAAATCACCCAAAACCCTTTGAAAAGAGAAGTGTCGTGAATGTCTCCAAAAGGGGGGGGGGGGCGTGTTTAACTAAAAGAAGACTATGTTAGGCAAGTGACATGTGTCGCTTGCCACATGTCACAATGTTACAAGATCACTTAATTTCTTTCCAATTCAATTCTAATTTCTACCCTAATTTCTCCCCAAAATTTCAATGGCTCAAAATTAATAAATCCTAAAATCACGTATCTAATTTTCAGTGTCATTGGACAATACTTTTTACTACCGGTAACCAGTCAGTCTGCCACTTGGCATTTTTCCTAGTCCGAAAAAGTATCCCGAAAGTTCACAAAAATTTTACTAAAATTCACTAAAAATTTTAAAACCTCAAAGGCCCTCTCCAATCAATTTTTCAAACACAACAATCACACATAAACACATTTATGATCAAAAATATCTGGAAATGTCATGAATACATGTACAGTCATTTACATGTGCAAAAGTCACTATTTACATGTATGAATATTCATGAACATGCCAAGACAATTTCAAACACTCATAACCCGTTCCAAATTACTATTTTACCCTTCCCATCGGTGATGGGAAGTTACATACAATCATCAGACCTTCATTGTCCGGAATCAACACAAGTAAATCACATTCATTCAATAATTCAAACATACTAAGATCAAACGAGTAATTGAGTGAAACCGTTTAGGTTACTCACAAGTCGCTCCTGAAGCTAATGCCTGGAAGTTCCGGCAATGTCTGGAGGTTGACATTCTAGTTGCTCCTCTATAATAAGCAATATACACATATCACAATTTGCACAATTATAAGTTTAAAAATGCACATGTATGCAATGAAATATGTACAATGGGTGTTCATAACAATCCTAGGTATTTTTTTCCATTATCCTCATCTCATAATCAATCCTTTCTCAAAACTCACCTGAGTATAATTTATACTTACGTTTATACCTCAAGACCTTTAAAATCACAATTCATAACTCATTGAATCACTTTCAGATTGTTCCAAAACTAAATTTCGGCTCTACTGTTCTTATACTGAAATAGTACCCTATACTCAATTTCCATCCAGCAATTGAAAGTCTTAGAGACTGTATCAAAATTCAACTTCTTTATGTAATTTGTAGCCCTATGTCCCTAGTTTACTCCAAAGCAAAAATCATCTCATTTGGATGTCTAGAGAAGAAGTTAGGGTCCAAAGAAACAAGATTGTTCAGACCAAAAATACACAAATCCACATTTCCATCTTTTATTCACAGTAAGCATGAAAAATGACTATTTTTCTCTTATTCATGACAAGACAATAAATCACCATTTTTGTTTCATAAAATAACAACTCTAAAGGATTAACAAGGTACTCACTTGATAAAACTCCAAAAACTCCAAGAAATCCTAACTCTTATGCACCTACGTACATCATCTTAAAGGTGGTTTAGGTTGGGTTTTTCTTGAGGCAAAAAGGAATAGATAATGAAGTTGGAGTAGAAAAAGGTAGATGAAAGCAAGATACAACTCTAGTGAAGGTTTCGATGAATCAAAAGTCCATGAAGGAAAAAGCTTGCAGAAGATAGTTTTGAAGAAAAGACTAAGTCAAAAAGTAACTTAGTCTTTCAAGTATATAAAGAAACGTGAAATGGATCTGGTAAGCCGAGAAGACTATTGATTTTGATAAAAGTCAAATAATAATAATAATAATAATGGAAGTGTGTGAATTATTTGATGAATTTGTTAAGTGCGCAGATAAATACATGTGTCACAATTCATCAAATCAAGACGATACTTAATTGAAAGCTGAATAAGATGAAGCTTTAAGTTGGATCGGACGAATTGATTAAGGCACAAATGGATCAGACAGAGTGACTAAGGCATAGATGGAGTGACTAACTCATAGACAGATTGATCATGCCTCAGACAGATCAGATGAAGTGCTTAAGTATGAGATGATCAGACACATTGACTAAGTCTGAGATGATCAGACGATGTAGACTAAGTCTGAGATGATCAGACGAAGCAGACTAAATTTGAGATGATCAGAGACTAAGTCTGAGATGGTCAGACGAAGCAAACTAAGTCTGAGATGGTCAGAGACTAAGTCTGAGATGGTCAGATACAGTGGATAAGTCTGAGACGGATCAGACAGAGTAGACGCATCTAATCAAGACGACGAAGTACACGTGTCCAAGCAAGACGCAGATGAAGTACACGCGTCTAAGCAAGACACAGACAAATTACCTATGTCTAATCAAGGCAATGAAATCAGACGGAGTAAACGCATCTAAGCAAATAGACGCATCTAAGCAAGGCAATGTAATCGGACGGAGTAGACACATCTAAGCAAGGCAATGTAATCGGACAGGGTAGACGAATCTAAGCAAGGCAATGTAATTAGACAGGGTAGACACATCTAAGCAAGATGATGTAATTGAAGAATGTACTAAAACGTCAGTTAGTTGGAGTTGAACTCAACTAATAACAGGCGCTGGAAGATTTTAAGGATTCGTCTCTCAGACAGTTTAACATAATTCAACTTTACTCTATATGTCTCTAACAGTTTCAATATCATCATCTCTCAAATTCTAAAGTAATCTCTGAAGTTTTCAAAGTTATTTTTAACAATTCTCCAATATCGTTGCTTCTTATTTCTATTTTCCAAACACCAATTTACTTGCCAATTTGGCATTTTTCGTAGTCCAGTAAAAATCAATACTTTCGGAAATTATTCCTAAAATTCACCAGGATTCAAAATTTACAATTACACTCACCAATTAAATTTCTGATACAACAATTTCACAAATTCTTAATAGTATCACATCAAAATTCAATTATACCCGGAATTATCCATGAATGCATGTACAATTATTTTCAAGTGCAAAAGTTCAATATTCACGTGTATGTGTATATCATATAATGCATAAGCATGCAATGCATTTCTAAATCTCTCGGAAATCTCTCATTCTTACTATTTTAGCCTTAACATGGGTAACAGGATGTTACATAACTTTATGGTTGAATTATACTTACACAAAATGGTTTGTAGACTTATAGTGGTGAATTTATGACACAATATAAGATGTTTTTAGATAGAATGTTCTTAAGCATCAAATTTTCTTAAGGAATAATTTATATAGTTTTATGAAGTTCACTTACATGTCTATATCATATGATTTTTGAGAAATTGTTATTTCTCTATTTCTTCCTATTATTTTACACAACTTTATTTTGATATGAAGTTATTAAGTTAATTTTGATATATGTCTTCATTTTTTTTACAGATACATGGAAGACAATTTAAGTAGTCCTGATAATTTAGCCACTTCAACAAGATTTGATAATCCAGTTTGGGCTCATATTAGATTGGATCCTGGAATGAAGCATCATACCATTTATTAATATTATAAAAAAAGCATTTGAAAGGTGGGGAATCACAAGATTAAAGAAGCATTTGTCAAAAGTGATGTGGAGCCTTGCTAGAAAGTGAGCCATGATGTGAAATGAAAAATAAAGACTTTGCTTGAAGAGTATCAGTATAAGAAAGATAGAAGGCAAGACTAAACTACAAAATTGGTAGTGAAAGTTCCTTTTGCAGTAATCAGGATAATGGTCGGGATGTTGAAGGTGGCATTCCTACCTAAAAAGAAGGGAATGTTGCAACTGATGTGAGAAAAAGAAGAAAACAAGTGTCTAACTTTTTTCCATCATAAAAAACTCTTAGAGTGCAGCTTTCAATTCGTAACACCTAATAATATAAACAAGTAGCTCATAAAGTGGATGTGGCAATTGCTAGACAGTGGTATGATTTAGGTATAACATTCAATACTACCTAGTCTTATTATTACCAGCCTACAGTGAATGATATTGCCTCTTATAGCCTAGGATATGAAGCTCCTTTAATTGATGAATATAGAATTAAACTTCTAGGCAACTTTGTTTGTGAACTAAATAGTTATTTGGATGAAAGGATAATAACTTAGGCTACTTATAGGTGTTCAATCATATATGGTGGTTGAAAAATAGAAGACATGAGCTTATTATCAATTTTTTAGTTTATTCTCAAAGGGGATAATATTTTTGAAGTCTATTGATGCATTTGGTGTCGCTAGAAATGATTATGCTTTGTTTTAGATAATTGATGAAGTTATGAATGAAAGGCTAGAAAATATTGTTAAGCTTATTACTAACAATGATTCTTCTTACAACGCAACTAAAAAAGATTGCAAAGCAGGCTTAATTCTTTTTATTGGACTCCTTATGCTACACATTACATTAAATTGATGTCGAAAAATATAGAAAATGCTAGATATTTTTCTATAATTAATGAGACTGTGTAGAAAGCAAAAAAGTTACCAACTTCATCTTTAATCATGCATGCGTCCTAAATTTAATAAGAAAGGATTTCACCAATAGTAGGAATTTGTATTACCTTGCTATTACAAGATTTGAGACTAATTTTTTTATCACTTTATTGTTTTTCCCTAACAAATAAGGACTTGACAAGTAATAAATGAGTTGCACCTTAGCATGCTAGGTCTAATGTTGGATTGGAGTTTTATAGACTTATACTTGAAGATCATGAATTTTGGTCCTAATATCAATTTTTCATTCAAGTTTGTGAGCCCTTGGTAAGAGTACTTATTCTGACTGGTAGTGATGAGAAGGCAATAATGGGTTTTTTTTATAATGCCATAGAGATGGCGAAGGAAGCATTCAAAACCAATGCAATAAATAAGTCATCTTTATATACACCTTATCTTGTTGTCATCAATGAGAGATGAAAAGACAAACTTTTCTCTCTATTGTTTGCAAATGAGGTATTTTTTAATTCTAGTATCTATTTTAAACCAAGTTTTACAAAGAAATTTGAAGCTGATAGGGGAATGCTATTAACTATTACAATAATTGTTGCTCATGAGATTATATGAGATATCCAAAACTACAAATAGAGGTTTATAAGGATGCTTCTTATGATGTTAGGACGCCCATTGCTATTCATCAAAGGAACAAACTTAATCCAGATTTTTTTTTTCATTTTTGTTACTTGCTAGAAATTAACCATTACTTTATTTTCTTTATAATGTTACTTTTGTTGTCTTATAGTTATTTAGTGGAACCAATTCGAAAATGGTATTCCAAAATTGCAAAAATTTGTAATTCAAATTCTAAGTTAATGTGTGAGTGCAACAAGATATTAAAGGAATTAGAGCACATTTGAATTTATCCATTCTAAAAAAAAGAATAGATTTGAACAAAAAATATTGAACAACTTGGTCTTTGTTCGATACAGTCTAAAGTTTCGAGAAATGTATGATATTATCATTATTAATTTGAATATAATTACTTATACTTTCTTAATAATTTAATTTTATTTGTTTACTAGGACTCTTAATAGAACACGTAATTCTATAAATCCAATTGGCCTTGACCATATCGATCCTTTGGTAGATTGGTTTATGAGAAACTAAGTTTAATAGATAAGAGTGAATTGGAAGATAATCTTTCATAAGAAAATATTGACATGTCATTTAATGCAATAAATTTGAATGATAGTGATGATAAGACTCCTCTTAATAATGAGGATTTTGTAATAAATAAGAATTAGATTAATACGATTTGGGTGGATGCTCGAACAAATAGTTTCAATTTTTTATTTCTTCTCTTCTTTTAATTTCACTTGTATTTGATGCATATGTTAAATTATATATGCAATATAAATTTAACTATACAAACTCTTATTGTAATACTTATAAAGTCATGGAACTTTATTATTCTTTTTATTTGATATAATTATTATTTATTATATGATGAAATTGCAATATTTTAAGTACTTTGTGTTATCCTTAGCTTTATACTTGTATGATGATGAAATAATCATTTTTATAGTAATTGTGTTATTGTTTATATATCAACAATATGAAAAATAATATTAACAAAAATAAATAGATTGTTGTTTTTTCAAATTTCTATTGTTATGATTTTTATAGACAAAGTTAATATAAAATTATAAATTATACAGCATGCTATATTAAGAGATTATCTTATAATTTTAAAAAATTAAAAGATTATTTATAATGTTAAAAATTATCCAAAATGCTATCTAATATTAATGGATACCAGTACAGTATCGTACCATAACCAAATTTAGTGGTGATACTGGTACGATATTTATAACATTGAGCCATTCCATAGAAAATAAGTTCCTAAATGTCCATTTTCCCTTAAATGAAATCTACAAAATACTGCATCACTATGGTATAGCTTTTAAATAAAAGGTATTGCAACTAGTAAAGGCATGGAAGACTGAAGTGAAGCAAAATCTCCAAGATCCTCTGATTTAAAAACTGGACCGGACCGGTCGGTCCGATCGGTTCGGTCGACTATCCGGTCCAGTTTACCCAAAAAAATCGGCATTTAATTGGACTAGTATGAATCGGTCAAAACCGGTCGGTCCCACCACTGGTTCAACAAAATTTTTATTTTTTATTTTTTTAATATTATTAATATTATATATAATTAAATATAATTATTACATAATTATGACGTCACACCGGTTCGACCGGTGGTTGAACCGATTGAACCGATCAAACCGGTCAAACCAATGACCAATAAGGCCTCCGGTTCGATGGCCGGTCCGAGTTTCAAAACACTGCCTCTGATTTAAAAACCGGACCAGTCCTATCAGTTCGACCGGTGACCGGTCGGCTATCCGGTCCGGTTCACCCAAAAAAATTGGCATTTAATTGGACTAGTATGAATCGGTCAAAACCGGTCAATTAACCGATCAAACCGGTCCGGTTCGACCGATCCCACCACTGGTTCAACAAATTTTTTTTTTTTTGTATTTTTTAATATTATTAATATTATATATAATTAAATATAATTATTACATAATTATGACGTCACACTGGTGGTTGAACCGGTCGAATCGGTCAAACCGGTGACCAATAAGGCCTCCGGTTCGATAACCGGTCCAAGTTTCAAAACACTGCCAAAATCACGAGGAACAAATGCAAAACTATTTCTTACTTTTTTTGTGCATAATAAACATTATAACAAATGACTGATACTTCGATTACTAACTTGAACAAAACAATAAGATCTTTCACTTCAACAACTTAGTAGAAAAGATATCTCTATAACTAAGGATGGACAAATAACCATAAGCATACCCAATAGCATGGAGGAATTTAAATTTCGCGTATTGGATAAATCATGTTGAAGATATAAACTCAAAATAAATGTGTTATTATCTCTAGAAGTCTGTTTAGTTTCTTAAGAAGACTGTTTCTTTTCTTGAGTAAGTCTATGAGTTGTTTTTGTACTTCTATAAGTATTATTCTGTTTGAATGAAAGTTGGAAAACTTTGAATCAAAGAACTTTCATTCTAGCTTCTCTCTACTTTCTCCTCTGGGTTTCTTCGTTTCTATCTCTGTTTTCTAACAAAGTCGTATCACAGTGGCATCAGACCATAACCCAAACCAACTCTTGGTTTTCTCTAAAAAAAACCCACTATGTTTTTTACTAGAAAATTACTCCTCAAAGCTAGAGCTGTGCAATCACTCGGTTGGTGAACGACCAGGACATCATGAAACTTTGGTGACCAATGGCAAGTCCCCAGTTAAAATCCATGTGGCAATGTGAGTCAGATTAAAACTAGTCAACGAACCACAGAATAGTAGAGGAGAGAAAGCTCAATGACAAAGGGTTTTAAAGACTGATTTTTTGGTGCTGTTCTCGTCTCTTTCATCTTATTTTTGCTGCTCTTCTACACTGCTGCAGTGCTGCAGCAAAGCATATCCTTTGCATTTTCTCAAAAACTCTCGATTTTCTCTCAAAACCCACGAAACCCACTAGATTTTTGAATCTTCAGAACTGGCTCTTTGACCTTCTCAACAGCCAAACATTTGTTTTTGTTTGGAGATTGCTTCGGGTTCACCGTGTAGCCCAGAAAGATCAAGCTTGAGGGACTGAAAGGGAAGTGAGCGGCCCAATATAGCACAAATTTTTTTTCAAGTTTCTTACCATTGGTAGTAACAAAGGTCACCGGCTACGAATGCACCACTTTGGCTAACGATGCCATACGCTTTTTAGTATTTCTGGTCGTATCTCTAAAGAATTTTAGAGTTTTGGTCCAACAATGATGAATTGAGGTATGTTTTCCTTTCAATTCCCACAACTCACCAAATAGATTATGATAATTGGTGTATTTGTATGAAAGCTTTGCTTGGATCACAAGATGTACGGGATGTTTTCGAGAAAGGACTTGAACAACGTGAAAATGAAGATGATTTGGCTCAAGCACAGAGGAATGCTCTACATAAAGCTCGAAAGAAAGACCAACAAGCTTTGACTCTCATCCCTATGTGTTTGGATGAATGCATGCTTGAAAAAGTATCAAATGCTTCAAGTGCCAAAGAAGCATGGGAAATTCTGTAGAATTGTTTCAAATAAGGTGCTCAAAGTACGTTGTCAAACCTTGAGAGCTGAGTTCGAGTCTCTCAAGATGAAAAGGTCATAATCAATTTCTTCATATTTTTCTAGAGTTCAGTCAGTTGTTAACTAACTCAGAAGACGTGGAGAAACTATACAAGATTCTCGTGTTGTTGAAAAGAATTTGCGGTCTTTAGATCAAAAATATTGAGTATATTGTTGTGGCAATTGAAGAATCAAAGGACTTAGATTCAATGTCTATTGATGAGTTGATGGGCTCATTGCAAGCTCGTGAAGAACGAATGATAGAGAAGGAATCTCAATTTGATCAAGTTCTTCTTTCGATATTGTCTTTAAAAGACGAGGACGAAAATAAGGATTTTACTCAAAGAGGAAGAGGAAGAGGAAGAGGCAGATTTTGTGGTCATGGAAGTGGAAATTATCAAGGTAGAGGAAGATTAAGATTTAATAGAAACTCCAACAACTCTTAAGATTCAAATCTGAGACAGCTAGTAAGAGGACGTGGCAGAGGAACTTGACATAAAAGGGGTGGTAAAAAAGCTGATGTGCAGTGTTATAATTGTGAAAAATATGGTCATTATGCCTCTAAATGTAGAAATGGAGCATAAAAGGAAGATAAAGCTTATTGCATAAAAGGAGAAAATGAAGAAGAATCAGCCTTCTTGTTAACTTGTAAGGAAGAAAAAGATCAAGAATCATGGTTTTTGGACATCAGTGCAAGCAATCACATAACAAACAAGAAAAACTTATTTGTTTCTTTGAATGAATCTTTTAAAAGAACTATTTATTTTGTATATGAAAAAATGTGAATGTTGAAGGGATAGGCAATATTCTGATTTTGGCTAAAAATGGATCTCATCAATTTATTTCCCAAGTATATTATGTGCCTTCGCTCAAAGCAAATATTTTGAGCTTGAGGCAACTTTTGGAGAAAGTTTAAGATATTCGATTGAAGGATGGTCGATTAATGATTAGAAATTATGAAGATAAGTTGATTGCTAAAGTTAAAATATCAAAGAACATAATGCTTTTAAACTTCAAACTGATAGTGCGAAGTGTTTGAAGCTTGTGTGTCGAATTCTTTTTGGCTTTGGCATAAACAAATGGGACATTTGAACTTTAATAGTTTAAAGCAATTGGTGAAAGAAAAGATGGTGCATGGCTTAGCTCTTATTGATCATCCAAATCAGATTTGTGCAGGTTGTATTTATGGCATGCATTTCAAAAATAACTTTCCAAAGGAGTCATTTTCAAGATCATCAAAGCCGCTCCAACTTGTACGTGTTGATATATGTGGCCCAATTAATCCTCTCTCTCTTGGTAAGAATAAGTATTTCTTATTGTTTATTGATGATTTTAGTCAAAAAAACTTGGGT
This sequence comes from Erythroxylum guanchezii, assembly GCA_025629825.1. Lineage (NCBI taxonomy): Eukaryota > Viridiplantae > Streptophyta > Magnoliopsida > Malpighiales > Erythroxylaceae > Erythroxylum > Erythroxylum guanchezii. The sequence continues at coordinate 16,882,397 of JAOTAX010000008.1, forward strand.
TTATTTTTTGAAGGAGAAATATGAAGCTTTTGAGACCTTTAAAAAATTCGAAATGCTTGTGGAAAATGAAACTTGATGATTTATGTGAATCTTATAGAATTAGAAGATTCTTGACAGTCCCAAGATCGCCATAGCAAAATGGTATTATGAAGAGGAAGAACATAATCATTCTTGACATGTCTAGAAGCATGCTAAAGAGTAAACACATGCCTAAAGAATTCTGGGTAGAAGCTATATTTTCATATGTATATTTGAGCAACAGATGTCCTACAAAAAGTTTGCAGAAAATTACTCCTCAAGAGGCATAGAACGGTAAAAACCCAACTTTTCTTATTTAAGAATTTTTGGTTATGTTGCGTATACTCATGTTGCTGATGAAACAAGAGTAAAGTTAGATGATAAAAGTGAGAAGGTTGTGTTTATTGGCTATAATGCAAAGTCTAAGGGTTATAGACTTTATAATCCTAGAAGCAAGAAGATTGTCGTGAGCCGAATGTCAAGTTTGATGAAGATGATTGTTGGAACTGGCAAAATCAAGAGGAAGATTACAACTTCCAATGTTTGATACTGAGTTTATTCAAAATGAAAATGAACAGCCTATGTCTCCTAAAGTGTCTTCTCCAACAGCAACTCATGTTGATTTGAGTCTTTCAAGCTCCTCCGAAAGGCCTCAAAAGAGAAGTCTTCAAGACATTTATTTAAACATTAACAAAATCAACAATTCTGCTCTCTTTTGTCTGTTTACAGGTGCATATCCATTAAACTTTGAAGATGCAGGAGAAGATCAAAAATGGAGAAAGGCCATGGATGAAAAAATAAATTCCATTCACAAAAATGATACATGGAGATTGGAAATTCTTCCAAAAGACAAGTATGTTATTGATGTCAAATGGATTTATAAAATTAAGAAAAATGAACGAGGAGAACTGGAGAAGTTCAAAGCTAGATTGGTTGCTAAGGGTTATAGCCAACAACGAGGCATTGATTATGATGAAGTCGTTGCTTTGGTTGCTCGTTTGGAAACAATCAGATTAATCATAGCATTGGTTGCTCAAAACAAATGGAGAATTTATCAAATGGATGTTAAATCTACATTTTTGAATGGACACTTGGAGGAGGATGTTTATATTAAACAACTTCCTGGATATGTTATCAAAGTTCATGAAGATAAAGTGTTGAAGTTGAAGAAGGCATTATATGGTTTAAAGCAAGCACCAAGAGCTTGGTACAGCCTCATTGATAATTACTTTGTTCAAAGGAGTTCATAAAATGTCCACATGAGTATGGTCTTTATGTGAAGAAAAAGGAGAATGGTGATATGCTAATTGTTTGTTTGTATGTTGATGACATGATTTTTATAGGAAACAATTCAGCCTTATTTGATGAATTTAAAAAGGAGATGACTGCAGAATTTAAGATGACTAATATAGGGCTTATGTCTTATTATCTTAGAATTAAAGTGAAGCAATCTGATGAAGGCATTTTTGTCTCACAAAAGAATCATGCAATGAAGATTTTGAAAGAATTCAATATGGAAAATTGTCAACCGGTTTCTACACCAATTGAATATGGAGTTAAGCTGTCAAGATCTGATGATGGTGATAAGATGGACTCAACTATGTCATAAAGCTTGTTGAAATTTTGAGGTACTTGACATTTTATAGACATGATATTCTTTATGGAGTTGGAATTATTAGTATATATAAAAAATCTCCAACTGTCACTCATTTTAAGGCTAGTAAACAAATTTTGAGATATATTAAATGAACTCTTGATTATGACTTGTTTTATTCATCTTCCAAGAATTCCAATCTGGTTGGGTACAACGATAGTGATCGGGGAGGTGATGTTGATGACAAAAAGTACTATTGGTTTTTTGTTTAGACTTGGAGATGATGTATGTACTTAAAGTTAAAAAAAAAAGCAACCCATCGTTTCCCTTTCAACAAATGAAGCTGAGTATGTGGCTACTGCTGCTTGTGCTTGTCATGTTGTACAGTTGAGAAAATTGTTAAAAACGATGTATATGCCACAAGAAGAAGCTATTAAGATTTTTGTTGACAAAAAATCTACAATTACATTGAAAAAAAAATCCTAATTTTTATGATAGGAGCAAGAACATAGATACAAGATTTCATTTTATATAAGTATGTTCCCTTACTAGACACATGATGTGCTGGACCTCGCTTCCGAAGCCCAGCATTCGAAATCATACGACATGAATAAACACATTTCTTCTGCTCTGATACCAAACAATGCTGGACTCCGCTTCTGGAACCCAACATTCGGAGTCATCAAAATGTGAGCTCTGATATTAAACAATGCTGGATCCCTCTTCCGGAGCCTAACATTCGGAGCCAAGAAATAAGCAAACACATTTCTTCAACTCAACCATTTTAACAAAGAAGTCAATTATGAACATACACAACCGAAACTACTTCAATCTATCATTTCATTACTAAAGCAAAAGAGTTTGAAAAACTTTATGTACAAATCAAAAGCCACACCGTTGGCTTAATACAAAATATAAAATACACATGATACACTTGAATGCTTATGCTTAATATGATTTTAAATACCAAAAGTTTATGAACTAACTTAATTACAAAAGTCTCTATTCTTAGTGTTTGGAAAGCTTTGCAAGGATCAATGCTGATCTGCTTTTTCTTCACCTGCGGAGTGGAAGGTAATGGGGTGAGTTACGAAGCTTAGTGGCTTATATATTTATAGCCATTGACAACGAGCCATATAATTCAAGCACACACGCATATATATAAATGTAACAAAGTACATATATATGTCCTATTTAATCTAGCAATTCTATCATCCACAATTTAAGCTCAAAATTTCATAATTTAAATGTCATCACATAGTTCATATCATGAAGATTCTTCCATCAAAATATAACACTCAAATATGCATCATACTTGACAATTCAATGATGTAATGCACAAACAAATGGGTCGAGAGTTCCATGGAACGAAACAGAGAAACCGAAATTTACTCCGTGAACAAAACAAGTCTGAATTCTCAGGATCTCGTGGCCTTAAGCAGGCAGCCGAAAGAAGGTTATAGGTCACGTGCACGTGACTAACAAAACGTTCCTCTCTTGCCCAAACACAATCAAATTTCAATGTTTAACTCATTTCACACACATTCATACTTTTCATGCTCATTATGCTTTCTCATCTTTTCATTCATGCAAAATGCCATGACATGTTTCAATGGCATAACTTGATCATAATTCATAAATCACAATGCATTTTCAATAATCACAATAATTCACTATCAAGCAAGTTAACATACAATACACAAGCATTCAATTCAAGCAATTTAGCATATATTTACCAATAAGACAAACTTGCTCATATTACATAATAACCATAAATATATTACCCACCTAATTTGTGTGCAAAAATCCAAGTCAAGGTTGTCTTTCCTCTTGCTCTTGGGTAGGATTCTCTTGGTTCCCTAAAGCAAACCAAGTCTCAATAGGAATCCAATTGAAAATCTCACAATGCAAAATCTATAAAATTGATTATAGAATACTTAAACCCAAGCATTTTCAAAACTCCATAAACTAAAATCCTTCCAAACAATCCAAAAGATTCAAAATGATCTTACCTTCATTCTCCACCAAATGAAGGGATCTTTAACTTAAAGGGAAGCTCTTCTCTTTCTTTACCTTTTTCCCTTCTTGAGCAGCTCCAAAGTCTCTCTTGAAGACTAAGAAAAATTAAACCCTAGCTTGTTTTCTCTTCTTTCTTTCCTTCTCTTCTTCTCTTTGTATTTCTCTCTCTTCTTCATGACACTATCTCTTTTTGTTTTCAATTTTCGTTCTTCTCTCTTCTTAAAATGCAAGACAACACTTCTTTTTCCAATTATGCCCTTAATGATTGAGAAATGTTCAATTTGCCCTTCCATTTATGCCTTATGTCTTTTTCGCTTAAGTGTCTTGCCAAAAATACCCTTGAACATTTTGACATAACACTTTCTTCTATAAAAATGTTCCCCGTTGTCTTAAGTTTTTAATGACACCAAAATCATTCAATTTGGTTCAGTAATCTGAAAGTATTACCCCAAATATTTTCGGACTGTTCTTATATTGAAACAGTACACTATACTTAAATTCCTCCCAGAAATTGAAAGTCTTAAAGACTGACTTACAATTTACTTCCTTCACGGAATTTGTAGTTCTATGTCTCTAGTTTATTTTAAAACAAGAATCATCTCATTGGAAGCTCTACCGATCAAGACATCATCAAAATACCAAAGTATGTTCAGTAAAATATCTATTCCATACTCTTCCAACCGATACCCTTACTTTGATTTTGTTTGAAGGTCGGATGACAAGGTTATGGCCGAAAAAACCAAACATGATTTTTGCCCTCAATCATATTGTACCTGTGTTGGAAAAATTAGCATAACTTTCTCTATAGATATCGGATCAAGATCATTCTTAGACGGTTTGAAAGAGGACTTATAGATCTACAACTTTTGTGAAGATTTTGAAGCTAGATTCTGTCATCTAGAGGGTCAAAATTGGACCAGACGATAGGCCAGATGATTCCAGATGAAAGGTCAGACGAAACCAGATGAAAGGCCAGATGATTTGGGAAAATTAGCATAACTTTCTCTATATATATCATATCGAGGTCATTCTTGACGGTTTGAAAGAGGACTTCTAGATCTAAAACTTTCATGAAGACCTTAAAGCTAGATTCTATCATCTAGAGGGTCAAAATTGGACCAGACAATCCCAGACGAAAGGTCAGACGAAACCAGACGAAAGGCCAGACGGTTTGGGACAATTGGCATAACTTTCTCTAGAGTTATCGGATCAAGGTCATTCTTAGATTGTTTGAAAGAGAACTCATAGATATACAACATTTAAGAAGACCTTGAAGATAGATTTAGTCATTTAGAATGTCAAAATTAGACTAGAATATGTAAGGTGAATAGTACATAAAAGAAGTTTCGGCATCAGAAGATATAAAAGGTCAACCATAGAAGATACAAAAGGTCAACCAGATAAAGTACAAAAGATTTCAGCAGTGCATAAGAAGATAAGTTTCTACAGGGTCTTCCTCACATCACCAAAGTTCTAAATCATTGACTACATTCTCTAAAGTACCTCTACTTATAAAGATCATAACTTTTGACTCCGATATTCAAAATTTTCATACTATATACCATTGCAAAGCTAGAAAGATAATCTACAACTTTCTAGAAGACAACTTTCTCTAATTCAGCATAGATTAATCCAAAATTTTCCCTAAAGTCAGTACATAATTTGCCCTTATGGAAGACTTGAAAATTTCACTGTACAAACTTAGGATGTCCTGAGCATAACCATTCAACAACCAAAGTGACTTCATTAAACTCTCAAATCTAACCCATTTGACTCTTCACATTCAACCGCGTCTCATCATTCATAATTTCTATCTTCTTTTTTTCATAATATCTCACTTATGTATATATGTATGTATATATATATATCAACTATTCATGTTCAAAAACCATCTGCTCAAGTTGATAACTTCTTCACATATACCTAATTCCAACTTAACCTCATCCTTAATTAATTCACATTTCAACTTAATAATCATCCATACATAATTCATATTTTATTCATCATCAACTTACTACACACATTCAACTTCATTGTCGCTTTCATTTTACTTTAAACTTTCACCTTAATTCTTCCCATTTCATAATCTCTTATCTACCAAAAACACCAAAGCAAAAACATGAATCTATGCACACTTCTCATTTACTACTTTAACCTTATCTATCAATTCTAATTCAAGAATTTTCATTCATTTGTTCTTTACTCATGACTAATTGTCAAAATTTTTCATTTAATAGTTCTAACTTCTAAGAAACGTTAGGGGTCTCACATGATGTAGATCTCCTAAGCAAACAAGTTAGACAACTACCACAATCTCGAATGGAACATACTTATTTGCAGGCTGGTGGATAAAACTTTTCATTTGTTGAAATGCAGTTCCAGTGATTATGTTACCCAGAAGTACATTTATAAACTGGAAAATATATTATCATGGTTAATATTGTCCTATCACACAAAACAAGCACTTTGACATGCAATTTAATGGAGTTTCGTGTGTATGTGTATGTGTAAGAAGGAGAGAAGATAAAAGAAGACAGGAGAGAGAGACTTATACATAAATTAAATAAAAATAGAAGGTTCTATATTTATAAATAAATTAAATTTTTAATAATTTTTAAAAATGAGTCCTACTTTGCTACATCAACACTGCTTATGGTGGGGTTTGTACTTTAACGTTTTCTAAATGTTAGAGTTATAATTATTAACTATGAAATGTTAGGGTTAAACTTATCAATCGGTGTAAAACTTAAGATCAAAAGTGACCCTTTTGCCTTATTACTTTTATACAATAAGACATTAACAATATGATATATTTTATGATATGATAAAATATACTATTAATATTTTAACTTTAAAAATAGACAAAAATCCTTTAATTTTTAATGATATTTATTTCGTAGAAATATTTTTCTCTATTAAATAGGTATTATCATATTGTTAAAACAATGTAAATTATTTATCATAAATTATTCTCAATGATTACAATTTTTGGGCCATATGAACTCTGGAAAACAGATTTACTAAACATCAATGTTTTCCAAATCCCCTCCAGTTTCGGGGAGGAGAGGGGGGAGGGGGAGGGGCTCCAGCCACACCTTCATAACTCCAAATACCTGGATTCGTTATAGTTCCTCCTGTAATACTCCAACCGCCCCATGAATTGGTGATTCCTAAACGAGTCATAAACGGAATAATGAACATACTTTGTCTCCACATTGGATCGCATCAAAGTAGGTGATAAAGTCGCTGGAAGACATGGAAATAAAGGCATCGTTTCAAAAATTTTGTCCCCTCAGTCACTACGAACGCCCCCGATTAGTGCAATAGGATGTGTCTATTTATCTATCTCTTGACTCGAAATGGGAGCATTGTTTTTCGGAATCAAAGCAAAAATGCAACGAGTGGTTTTTGGGGGTGATATAAGAGCAAATTGTAGAAAGAATTATGCAAATCTTTTTTTTACTGATATTCTTGATTACTAATTATGAAATCTCTATCAACAAGATAAATTCTTTCTCCCCTACAGTATCTTTACTGCAATAGTGTTTAACCATCAAGTTCGAGATGGATTGGTGTGGTTCCTCTACGCTTAGGACACTAGAATATTGAACCATGAACGAAGAAAGGCACGAGAGAAAGGCAAATTCTATCAGCTAGTGATTGTGCGGCCCCAATTATTGACTGGAGAAGACACCAAAAGCCTTTGCCCTTCCATCCCTTGGTTTTATGTTGTCAAAGAGTTGAACCAAAAAAATAGATGGCAAATACATGATCGAATTAATTGGGTCATGTAAGAATAAGATTTAAATCTACCGCTCTATTATGATGCGCGCGTGCGCAACTGCTTGGTGTGTTTTCACCTTATTCATTAATCAGGTATAACACCGAAAGTTGATGCAGGCCTATGCACGTGTCCTTGCTTTGAAATCAAAAGAAGCCAAAATGTAACACCATAAAGAATGTGAAGTAGGATTATGGACCATGAAGATGAGGTTATTCGTTATAAGATTGAAGTGTTTGCAACCTTCGCAAACTGCGTGAAACAGAGACACCGCAGTTGGACCCAAATTAAACAACGACAAAGAAATCAAGTGCCTAAAATTATGGGGGATGAGATAAAGGTGGGCAAAATAACTCTATTAAGTCAAAGAAATCAGATAAAAAAGCCTGAACGGTGGAAGAAGATAGGTCCTTCAGCCTCGGGCAGCGCACCCATGTCCTGTTCTCCCAACCCAACCCCAGTTGTTTTCCACTACTTTCGTCGATTTTTTGAATTATGACCCATCATCACTGACTAGTATAATACCATACGCGCCCAAACTGTAGACTTTGTCTTGCTTAAGCCTCTTACTGAATTTCTTTGTTCTAAGACCTAAGTTAAAAGGAAAACTTTCCCCCGTTGGAATGTGGGTGGATGATTTAAAGATAACTTGTTGAAATGTGGGTGGATGATTTAAAGTTACCTTGTTATAATTGAGATTACAGCTAAAAAAACGAAAGAGAGGAAAACTTCCTAACTCCTAACCCTTTCCCAGGGGTTTGTTGTTGTATTCCAAGTTCCAACGACAAGAGTCCTTGACAGTGAGTAAGTAACGCGCTCATTGTCCAAAAGGGTATTCTCGTCATGAAGCATAGTTGAACTTGCAACTATTTTCAGTCTGATGTTCAGCTCTACTTAGTAACACCACCGGATGCTCCCTGTCTCTCTTTTTCTTTCTTTCTACAGCACAAAGGAACCTCCAAATGTATCTTTTGAAGGACACCTCACCGTCTCTCCATTGTCTTTGTGTAACGATGTTATGCTATAAGCTACTGACACTTTCTCTTTTCCTCTCAATTCTGTTCTTATCATCGTCAACATTCATTCGCTTCTCACATGCTGCTTCCTTCCCTGCTCTACCCGCTGCAGGTACACTTCACTCAATCACTGTGTCGGCCAACTCTTGGCAGGCAGCCTTAACAAGTTTATTATGTTGGAGAGAAAAATGTTTTCTTTTATTGTTTTCTGTTATGTTTCCAGTTCAGGGCACGAATATCAAAACTTTTTAGTTCCTTGTTACTTGTTTGGTGGTCTGTAAAGACTTGGAGTTAGCATATAATCGCTTTGTTTCCGACTTTATATTTCTTTTTCAGGGAGGGTGAACGAGGAAAAGTATGAAGTGAAGTTCTCATGGGGCTCTGTTGTGGAGGGACCAATGGGTGAACCCTTGGAGTCTGAGAACCCAACACTTCTGTTAGCTGCAAATAGGACTTGCAGAAAAGACCCTCTTGATGAGTTCAAAAGATATACTGGAGGCTGGAATATCAGTGAGCGTCACTACTGGGCTGTAAGTTCATGAATCGTTGGGATTAGACATGCTGACAATGATATATGGCAGGCCTTAATGTTGTCGGGCTTAACAAATTCTGTTTGGGATAGTTAGGCTAACCGAAATTTTTGTTTGAATGCAGTCTGCGGGTTTTACTGCACTTCCATTGTTTGCCATTGCTGCCATCTGGTTCCTGAGCTTTGGGCTATGTTTATTGTTCATTTGCCTCTGTCGATTTTGCTGTAAAAGGCAGCCTTATGGCTATTCTCGAACGGCTTATGCGCTGTCTCTTATTTTTCTTATTCTCTTCAGTGTTGCCGCTGTGTAGACCTCTCTCTCTCTCTCTCTTTCTCTCAACACGCACACACATTCACGCGAACTTTGTTGTGTCAATACTAATAGTCCATTATGTTTTTCACAGCATTGGATGCGTTGTTCTATATACTAGTCAAGGAAGATTCCACAGAAGTACAACACAAACGTTAGACTATGTAGTTAATCAGGCAGATAGCACAGGAGAAAAGTTGAGGACTGTGTCGGATTTTCTGGCCTCTGCCAAGCTAGTTGATGTTGATAAAGTTTTTCTACCTTCTAACGTCCAAACTGATATCGATCAAATTGAATCAAGACTAAATTCTTCAATTAGCATCCTTGCTGACCAAACACTTGACAATGCAGATGATATACGAGATCTTTTGGATTCTGTGTGAGTCCACGTCATGTGTTTGACCTCTTTCTTGGTTACTATTGATCATGAAATGAATACGGTGCTATATGTGCAGGAGACTGGCACTTATAATTGTTGCTGCTATTATGCTTCTCCTCATATTTCTTGGATTTTGTAAGCACCACTCCCCCACCTTGTTATTTCCTTTGCTCTTGTTATTCAATATGCTATGTGCAAAGTATTGAAAAAATATGTGAATGCATATGACTTGTTTATCCATATAAACACATTTTTTGGTGATACAGTGTTTTCAATTTTCGGCATGCAACTCCTGGTATACATGTAAGTCAGAAAAATATTTTGGACTTCTAGCATGTTTTCACTTTCCTGAGTTTATTGGTTAAATTTTCTCGTGCCATACCCGGTACTTTTTGCAGCCTAGTTGTAGTTGGGTGGCTACTGGTCACGGGAACATTCATCTTGTGTGGAACATTTCTTCTTTTGCACAAGTAAGATTATAACTGGTCTATCATGCCTTATTTTTCTGTTAGGTATCATGACATAAGGCTCTGCACTAATAATACTTCTTAACCAAACTGATCATATCTCCCATATATATTGGCCCCTCATGATGTTATATATTTTTGAACAATTTGTCGTATCAATGGTTTTTAATCTACATAAGCCTCTTTCTTGCTCATTCTATATTGTTTGTTCTTTCATATAATTACCTTAAACATTTTCTCTGAAAGTGACTTGAAACAAGAAAGATGAAAATCTTGCCTCTAAATTTGAAAAGCATTTTAGGCTCTTGAAACAAGTTCGTTAATTTTCTGAGAATGAGTTGTGCCAAAACAAATATTTATTTGCTTTGGAATTGAATCTCTTTGTTTCGTTTTGCAACCAAACTAATTGGTTTATTCTCTTTGATGATGACATTTTATTACCTACATTATTTGATTCTTTTTGCTTAGTTATGAATTGGCTTTAATGTACAACGATCTTGACACTGATCAGTTCTGGTGGAAGCGTCCTTAAAGATTGACTATATGCTAACTCTTCATCCTCAGTATCTAATCCGTAAAGGTCTGTTACTTTTATAGACTAACTACAGGCACTGCATTCAGTGACGTTCAGCATCTACTGTTAACACCACACTTATGCCATCAGTTGCATAGTGTAGGCATTAATATCAAGAAATTCTGTTGACTGTATTTAGATTGAAGAGAGAAAACCTTATCCACACATTAGATGTTTTTGAGCTTCATAATCCTGGAAACACAATAATCTTTCTGAAATAGTAGAAAGAAATTAGAATTTTCTAGTGCTATCCCCTTTCTGTCACAAATGTTTAGATAGCTATTACAAACCGTGGAAGCTGCTTCCAAGCCTATGCTTACAAGTCTCTCTGAGGAGGTTGGATTTTTTCATTGTTATGTAGCTGAATTTTTAACGTGTTTTCTTTTGCAATTGCTAGTGTAACTGCAGATACATGTGTTGCAATGGATCAATGGGTGCAAAATCCTAGTGCCCATACAGCTTTGGATGATATATTGCCTTGTATGGACAAAGCAACTGCCCACGAAACCTTGTCACAAAGCAAGGAAGTTACTTCTCAACTTGTTGAGGTGATTAACCAGGTTATCACCAATGTCTCAAATATTAACTTCTCTCCCAACTTTGCACCAATGTACTTCAATCAATCTGGTCCACTGGTGCCAATACTCTGTAATCCTTACTTTTCTGATCTCACGGATCGAGCTTGCACTCCTGGTGAAGTGGACTTGAATAATGCAACTCAGGTAATTCTCCTCTAGCAAGAAAGGAATGCAGGATTGAATAACGTCTAATTTTGCAACAGAAACCAAGCTAAAATAATTTATTATCCCTTCCCTTTCTGGCTAAAGTTACCTGTTCAGCATGTCTTGTTAGCAATATATGTTATCTAGATACAGGAAATCAAGTTCTCTTATTGAAGATAAAATGCTTCATTTAAGCTGTATAAAAACCTGCAATATATAGGCTTACAGAGATGCCTATTGTGGCAAACATTTGTAAAGCTTTAGCTGGTGCGGACTGTACATTGCTGCTATTCCGGATAGAGAATAATCAGTAGAGCTGTTTTATAGTTTATGGTTCAACTTGTGCAGGTGTGGACCAACTATGTCTGTCAGGTTTCAGTTACTGGAATATGCATAACAAAGGGACGTTTGACCCCAACCTTCTACAACCAAATGGCAGCTGCAGTTAATGTTAGTTTTGCATTGCACAGTTATGGTCCTTTCCTGATTGAGCTAGGGGATTGCACTTTTGCAAGGGAAACTTTTGCTGACATATGTAGGGATCATTGTCCCGGTCTTCAAAATTCCAGTAAGAGGATCTACGTTGGGCTGGTGATGGTCTCTACAGCAGTAATGCTTTCTCTCATCTTCTGGGTTATATACGGGAGAGAAAGAAGGCACCGGGTCTACACCAAGCAACTCTTAACTGGATCAACTCAGAGTTTAGAAAGCGACAAGAGAGAAACCAATATGTGAATCTGTTTGCAGTGGTTGGAGAGTTGCTTCATGTGGTACTATTTTCATAGCTTTCTGAGGGTAAAAGGGAAGGAATGGATTGGTCTTTGTAATTAGCCAAATGAAAAAACTGAAGGCAGCATTAGATGATGCCACCACTCAGGTCTCTATCGACTTGAGCTTTCGACCTCTTATAAGCTTTGATTCTCCGACTCGTTGAACAGCGTGCAGTTGAGTTGTCAACATCTTTCTCTTTAGTTTACCCATGGCTGCATATAAGCAATGCATATCCATTATAGTAAAACTTATATATATATATATAGAGATAGATAGATGCATAGATATAAATGCTTGTTTTAATATTACATGTTAGATAAAGTGATTTATTTGATTTGATATATCACGGTAGTTAAAATCCATTCTAACACGCTTATGGTCAAAACATCTAACCATAACTAATTTGATCAACAAACCAATATTCCATCATAGCTAGCTAAAGCTCGAAATTAATTGACGTCAATTGCCATAATTACCTTGGTTCAATCATACCTTCCTTGTGTCATAGTCATGCTAGTCTATGGACAAGGCTCATCAATGATTAGCAAAAATTACATGCATATATCAAAGGGATAACAAACCAAACTACCATATGAATTCGACGACCTAGCCAAAATAAGATGAAGGTCCTAATTGACTTAATATTTAAATTGCTACAAAGTTATGTCTTTCTACTAAGTGGATTTTGAAATTGACTTATTCTTCTACTAAATTAAGATTTTGCTTCTCTGATTCTTCTTATATTGATGTAATGTTAGATGATCAAGAATCTTCTCTACCTGCTAATCAGACTATTTTCTACTTACTAATTAGACTATTTTTGTACAATCAGTGGAACTTTCTTGACTTTGGTTATACCTTAATCTATTGTATCCTTATGATAAGATTTAAGAAAACTAACATAGAAACAATGATGTACAATTAACCTTTTGGACAGTTTGATTCTATATATCATGTTCCCAACTTTGCCAAATATTTTGAACGACCTATCATATTTTGACACCACCAAATGGTGAACTTGTTCATTATTAAAGTTCTTCAATATCTAAGAGGTAATTTTAAGCAGTCCTTTTTTCAATATTAAACTTTAAAGGTCGTTATCTTCGACTAACATACTTTTTCATATGCTTTCAAGCCTTTTAAAGATTATTGTTTACCTTATTAAACGACTTTTGTTTGTCCCTTGTAAATTAGAAAACATTTGGGCATTTGACACATGAATTTAATTGAATGATCTAGAGGGGAGTGAGAGGTTATTGTCTCAATATAATTTCCAAAGGAACTTTTCTTTATTGTCAAAATTTTGTGCAATTTATAAAAAAAAAATGATCACTATCAAGTAAGTTAAATAAATTTTCTAACTTGTGCTTACTTAATTCTATAAGTACTCTATTAGCCCATTGATTCTCTTTATTTTTCCCTTTATAGGCGATTAAAGATTACATCCCATCATATTGAAAAGAGATGTCCAAAAGTAGCTAATAAATTTGGTCAGTAGGTCGCTTACAATGTTTACATAATCCAAACTACAACATACATCTATAAAACAATTCTCCATCAAATATTAGCATTACCATTTAAATACGTTGTAATGATGATAACTTTCTACATCTTGGACATTTTTTCAATATCAAAATACTACTCTATATCAGATAAGAAGTTCTTTAACTCTTCAGCATTATGAATGTTCTCGAAAAATTTTATTTAGAACATATTTAACAAAGTGCTTTTAACTCACCCAATGTTTTGTTTTATAATGAATTTCTTAAGGATTAAGATCTTAATTAAGGTTAGCTTCCTCTTGTGATTTTATCAAATATATCACTTAATACTTTAATGCTTGAATTTGCCTCTATAAGAGTTGGAATTGAGATGGGTAAAAGGCAACTTCCTTTTTCCATTTAGCCGTAGGTCAGGTAGATGCCTCCGTTCAAGAAGCATATTCATTTGGGTTTCTGACTCCCACTAGTAGACACAAAAAAAGTGTCTTATACTAGTTGTTATGAAGACTTTGTTTAAAACTACAAACTCAGAACAAAGTTGCACCAAACTCTCTATACGAAAATTGAGTTTGCACCATTCAACTTAACCTTCACAAATGCCTCTTGTTTAGAAGTATTTTGCGTAAAAAAAATTAAGAAAAAGAGTGTATTAAGTAAATAAAATAGGCAAAACAGAAATTATGCATCAAAGATATAACAAAATTGCTAACCTTTACGAGCTCTTACAATAATTACAAAGGAACAACAACTTTAACTCTTCAATATTGAAATCCTTACTCAAATAAGCTATTCATAGGTATTTGGATACTTAGTGACCAATATTACAAGAAAGTAGAAAAAAAGAAATGCTAAGTACACTAACTTAATGGATAATTTATATTCCCAACCACTCAGGCATTAATTTTTTTAGGAAATTAATACATACAACCACTTGGACCACTATGAGCTTGTTTAAATGAAGCTTTGGTATATCACCCATCTCTTCCAAGTACTTTTCCATATTCTTCTACCTTCTTCCTTATTTCAATTCGATTAAAGTACCAATAATTTGTCATTGCTAACTAAAGCTAGAACTCTACTAATTCCACTTATTGAAGTTTCTTATTTTTTAACATATCTTCCTTATACCTTGGTCGTGCTAATCCTTAGACAATGGTCAAAAATTGCTAGCAAAAGGAGCGTACATGTATTGAGGGGCTCATATTAGACACCATACAATATAAAACAAGTAAGATGAGTTACATGGAAGTTAAGTTTGATTTATAAAAGGCGTATGATAGGTTAAGTTGGTATTCATATGTGACACATTATACAAGATTCATTTACCTAGAAACTAGGTTAATCTAATCGTTAATTGCATTACTACTATTTCATTTCTAGTTTTATTAAATGTCAATTTATCTTTAACCTTTTAATGTGAACCTACCTAGGAATAAATTCTAGAGACCCACAAACAAGATTGAATTCTTACTAAGGAAACTAAGTAAAACAATTTGAGATTGACCATTTGGTTATAAAGAACCAAAAAGCATATTCTATAAAAAGGATTTAGAATGCTATAAAAATACTTTTATAAGATTTATATTAGTTTAATAAGGAATAAGGATGAGAGGCGTTCTTGCAAAAACTAAGCAAAAACTCAAAAAATCACTATATCAATTGATCAAATTCGTTCCCTTTTATATAGGATTACATATGATTGCTATTTTAATTGAAAAATCAACTATTAATACTACAATAACTTGGAAATTAGTTAACATCCACTAAATAATATTAGATATATTTTGGGCTAAATAGTTAAACAAAATATAAGCCTAATCACAATTACATTCAAATAAAATAATAAATAAGTCTATCATAAAGAAATTAGCCAATTTCATAGACATATTCCTTTAGATCTTCTCAAATTATAACTCTTATAATTGTCTAGTGGGTATATATAATAGATATTTCAAATAGTTATTTGTGCTGGCATCTTTTCCCTACCTCTAAAAAATATTTTTCTTTAAATTTTAGTCTTGAATAGAAAGGTGCCTTCTTTAGGACTATAAGAATAAAGGAGATATAGTTACTTTATAAGTTCCTTTTAGTTTCGTAGAGTGTACCCATTTGACGTATTATGACCTTTTGTCATAGAATAGCTTACATAACTACTTAACAAGTAGGGCCCTATATGGATGTTTAGTTAGATATACACCACACTCACCTTCCTTTTTGAGTGTTGATAGACCTTTAAAAGACAAAGTTTAGTTGTAGCTGAATTTCATTAATAATTTGTTTTTAGTTAATAACATCAATATACATAATTAAAGAAATGAATCCAGAAATATATCGACAAGATCAAAAAGTAAAAAATAAAAAGGCTATTGTGGTTATATGCACAAAGTCTGGATTAGAAGTAAGAATAAGTGTTTAATGAGAAGACCAGAATATAAGAAGTAATTTAGTCAATATATTTCTGGTAAGGATCACTTTTCCTTATCATTTATTGACCAAATTCTTGAAACACTTATAGGATATTATTATTATTTTTCCTATATTGATATTTTAATTATAACCATACTATCATTGCATAAGAAGATTAAGAAAATATAATTTTCACTTGTCCTTATAGTACATTTTCATTATAAAGAATTACCATTGGATTATGTAATGCTCCTACCACTTTTGAATGTTGTACGGTGATTATATTTTCATATTTTATTGAGAAAATTATGGAAATGTTTATGGATGACCTTTCTATTTTTGTTAACTTTCAATAGTTACGTAAAAATTTAGATAAGGTTTTATAATAGAGTGAGGAAACAAATTTGGTAGTAAATTAAACAATATTCTACTTTAAAATGAAAGAGGGTTTATTTTTGGGCATAAAATTTCAACACATGTGATTAAGTTAGATAAAAAAAAGATAGAAATAGTAGTAAAATTTTTTTCCGCCTCATATCAATGAGAAGGGAATTAGGAGTTACTTGTGACATATAGGTTTTTATAAGAGATTTATCAAAGAATTTTCCAAGATATTTAAACTAATATAAAACTGGTTAAATAAGAAAGTAACATTTAATTTTGATGCAGATTATATGGATGCATTCAACAAGTTAAAAAAGGTATTATTATCTACATAAATTATATTATAGCCATATTGGAGTTTTTTGTTTGAACTTATGTGTGATGTTAGTGATTTTGCAGTTGCATATTATTACTATGTTAGTTAGACTTACTACTAATGCTCAATTCAATTATACGAACACTGAAAAATAACTTCTTACTATTATTTAAGCTCTTAACAAGTTTGGATCATAGCTACTATTTTTTTCTCTTGATAAGTTTAGGTTCTAAATTGATAATTTATAAGACCATGTAGCTGTTAGATACTTATTGACCAAAAAGAATGTTAAACATGTTTGATCCATTGGTGTTATTATTAAAAGAATTTGATCTAGAGATTAGACATAAAAATGAATTCGAAAATGTGGTTACAAATCATCTATTTAGATAGGAGCAACTAGCGAGTGTAGAAACAATTCCCATTAATGAGAGCATCCTTAATGAGGAATCATTGATAATTTTAGTTGTCCCCTAATATAAAGATTTTTTCAACTACTTACTATCCCACCAAATCTTATCTATCAACAAAAGAAGAGACTTAAGAGTGTGTCCTCTATGAAGAAATTACTATTGTCCTTAATCACTCCATAAAACTACCATTATATGGAGTACAATGGCCACTTTAGTGCAACCAAAAAAATTTGCTGAGTTGAGTTAATCTAGATTCTATTGGCTTACTATGTATTAAGATTTAAACAATTTATTAGTAGGTGTGGTACTTTTCAGAGGATTAGAAATATCTTTAGGAGAAACGAAATGCCTATGACTATGGTCCTAGAAGTTGATTTGTTTGATGTATGGGGTATCAACTTTATGGGTAAAATGAGGATTAGAAATATCCTTTGGGGTTGAGATTCAAGTGTTAATGAGATGTACTTAGTAGTTAAATGGATATGAAGTGGTTTTTGCACTAGAAGGGTGGAATTGGAGGAGATTATGAGGAAAGGGGATGGTAGGGTGGGTTTAGGATCCATTGGAGGGGTCTTGGAGGGTAAAATTTTTTGTTACACTCGAAGGTTATACGGTCTGCCCATGTAAATTCACACAGATCGTGTAAACACTGATACTGAAAAACTGCCAGACCAAAAGGTCACACGATTTGACCGTGTATATTCACATGGTCCGTACTTTGTCCAAATGACAGAATTTCACTTTGGAGTCTTCACGAAAGTTGCAGATCTAGAAGTCATTTTTCAAATCGTCTAAAAACGACATCAATCCAATATCTTTAGTGAGAGTTATGGCAATTGTGCCAAGGCAAGTACAAAATGCTTAAAGACATAAACACGTTGGATTCTTTTGGCCATAACTTCTTCATTCGACTTCCAAATGAAGTGATTCTTGAAGCGATAGATTCCTAACACGTTTTTCTACCTTTCCACAAAATTGATAGCCTTCGATGTTGAATTCAAAGAGATTGATCGAAAGAAAGTGAGGGTTTATAGAAATAACCCTACAAGGAATCCCGCTCACGCTTTTTAACTCCAGACAGTTAGGCTCTAAGAGTGAGGTCCAAGATCTTGGGCTCTGGGAACAAGGTTCAACATCATGTGCTATCAGAGCTTAGGTTTTAAAGAGTCCTAGACTTAGAATATATTGTGCTATGCATTATTGTGATATGTGATAAATTGATTGCATTGTGAATTAATTATTTGCATTAAGTGACATGCATATCATGCATACATGCAGGAAATAAGATTAAAATAAAATGTCAGCTAATTGTTAGTGTTTTTATTGAAGGAGTAAAATGCTACCCCGTAGAAGGACACGAGGAGTTTTGCAAGGATCGGTTGCACCTGACCCTCCACCAAGAGAGGAGGGCACGGATGAGTCTAGAGCCTCAAGAGATGCTGAGGCTTCTGTAGGGCACAGTATTAGGCCCTCTCGATCACAGACTCAAGCGTCGCCTGTTTCGCAAGAGCAAGCGCCTACCTTGGATCCGAGATTGTTCCAAGCCTTCACTCAAGCGTTTGTCCAGGCTATGGGATAGATGCCACAATCTTCTGTTCTAGCCCCAGTTAAGAAGGGGAAGCAGTTCGACAAGCTGAGGAAGTATCGAGTAGTGGACTTTTACGGGACAACAGATCCAGAGGAAGCTGAGACGTGGCTGAGAAATGCGGAATGGATATTAGAGCATATGGATTGTGAAGATGACGAGAAGGTTGAATAAGCTACGAGTTTGTTACAAAGGGATGCCGTACATTAGTGAGAGAGTGTCCCGGGAAGTCAGATGAAACCACTGGTATTGGCATAGAAGGACTTCCTGATTGTTTATAAGAAGAAATATTTGTCGGAAGTGTACATCCAGCAGAAGCAGAGAGAGTTTTTGAGCCTTACCTAGAAGGAGATGATGGTAAGCGAATATGAGCGCCGATTTACACAATTGGTTCGATATGCAGTTGAATTAATGATGAGCGAAGTGGCTAGGTGCCGAAGGTTTAAAGCGGGACTGCACTTAGCCATCAGAGAGAAAGTGGTGGCATAAAATTTCTACGACTTCCAACAGCTGGTTAAAGCAGCATTGAGAGTGAAAAATGTAGAGAACATCAAAAGTGCGGTAAGTAGAAAGAGGAAAGGGATAGAAAAATCTAAGAGGGGAGGCGGTGCTCCTAGGTCAGAGAGGAGTGCCAAGACTTTCCCTGCACAGTCTGAGGAGAAGAGCAGTAGAGCAAGCAGGCCAAGACAGATGAAAACTGTCTCACATCAAGCCTCAATGGCTAGAGGCAGCAGGAGGGAAGATGGGGATAAGTCACCCATTCCCAAATGTGATCACTATGGAAGGTTTCACAGAGGGGAATGTTACCGACTGACTAAAGCATGGTTCAATTGTAGGGAGAAAGGACATATGGCACGAGAGTGCCCTTAGAATCTAAGACATGAGGGAAGTCATATGCAAGCTTCAAAGAGGGCCGAGACAGTAGGACACAGGACAGTAACGAAAGTGGGCAGTAGAAGTTCTGATGCGGTCAGAAAAGTGAACCCTCCAGGGAGATCGAGGGGACAAGCACTAGCTAGAGTGTTTACTATGACGAGGGAGGATGCAGAGACAGCTCCAGAAGTCGTAACTGGTATGATTAAATTATTTGATGAAGATGTTGTTTTGATTGATCTGGGGTTCTACTCATTCATTTGTGCCATTGAGTAGAACTATGAATGGTAGAGAATTGAGCCCATTGGATACTCCTTTAATGGTGAGTACTCTAATCGACCAATGTATTATTATTAGTCAAGTATATAGAGACTATGAGATACTTATTGGAGAGGAACAATTAGTAGTGGATCTAATGCTATTGAGGATGGGAGGATTAGATGTGATTTTAGGGATGGACACCTTGGAGAAACCAACTTGGATTACAAACAAAAGATCGTGGAGTTCAAAATTGGAAATAGTAGAAAGGTAGTGCTTTTGGGGGACAAAAAAGCGAGTCTGACTAGAATGGTTTCGGCTCTGACAGCAGAAAAACTGATAAGGAAAGGATGCGAAGCATTTTTAGCCTAAGTGGTAGACACAAAGGCAGATGGAGGGAAGTTAGAAGAAATATCGGTAGTCATAGAATTCCCGGATGTCTTTCCCACAGAATTACCAATGCTACCACCACATAGGGAAATTGAATTTTCCATTGAGCTTCTTCCGGGCACAATGCCAATATCGATTCCACCTTATAGAATGACTTTGGCAGAATTGAAGGAGCTTAAGGAGCAATTGGAAGAATTATTAGAGAAAGGGTACATAAGGCCGAGCTCTTCGTCTTGGGGAGCTCTGGTCTTTTTTATAAAGAAGAAAGATGGATCGTTAAGGATATGTGTAGATTATAGGAAGCTAAATCATGTCACCATCAAGAACAGATACCCGCTCCCCTGCATAGATGATTTGTTTGATCAGTTGCAAAAGGCAAGAGTCTTTTCTAAGATAGATTTGAGATCGGGTTATCACCAATTGAGGATAAAGGAGTCCGATGTGTTAAAGATTGCTTTTAGAACACGGTACGACCACTTTGAGTTGGTCATGCCTTTTGGGTTAACGAATGCACCTGCAGCTTTCATGGACTTGATGAATCGAGTCTTTAAGTCCTTAGACCGATTTATCATTGTCTTCATTAATGATATATTGGTTTATTCTAAGAGTGACAGGAGCATGAGGAACATTTGAGGAGTGCCCTGGAGACACTGAGGAAGAATGAGTTGTATGCCAAATTCGGTAAATGAGAGTTCTGGTTAAGGGAAGTAGCTTTTCTTGGACATGTGATTTCGAAGAAAGGAGTATATGTGGATCCGCAGAAAATAGAAGCTATGGTAAAATGGGAAGCACCTAAGAATATAGCAGAAGTGAGGAGTTTCTTGGGTTGAGCTGGGTATTACAGGAGGTTTGTGGAGGGATTTTTCATAATAGCAGCTCCATTTACCAAATTGACCAGAAAGAATCAGAAATCTGTGTAGGCAGATGAATGTCAAAAAAGCTTTGAGGAGCTTAAGTACAGATTGACGAGTGCACCGATTTTGACTTTGCCTTCGGGTAATGATGGATACATAGTGTATAATGATGCCTCGAGGAAGGGATTAGGCTGTGTGTTGATGCAAAGAGACAAGGTGATTGCTTATGCTTTTAGACAATTGAAACCTTATGAGATAAATTATCCCACGCATGACTTGGAGTTAGCTGCCATAATTTTTGCGTTGAAAATTTAGAGACACTATTTATATGGAGTCACTACCAAGGTGTTTCAGACCACAAGAGTCTTAAGTATTTGATGAGCCAGAAAGAGTTGAATTTGAGGTAGAGAAGATGGTTAGAGCTACTAAAAGATTATGATTTAATGATTAATTATCACCCGGGAAAGCTAATGTAGTAGCGGATGCACTAAGTAGAAAATCGACTATGGCACATGTGGAGACAACGTATCTTCCTTTGTTGAAGGAATTAGCGAAACTCAGAGTGACATTGAGACAAGCTGAATCTGATTGTATATTGGTAAATTTTAGAGTAAGGCCAGTATTGAATGAGAAGATCAAGGAGTTACAGGAGCAAGATGAGTATTTGAGCAGGCTCAGAGAAGAGATAAAAAGTGGTAAACCTTCTGAAATAGAGGTACAGGAAGATGGATTGATGGTGGTAGGAAACAAACTATGTATTCCTGATATGCAAGAGTTGAAAGACAAAATCCTTGATGAGGCACATAATGTGCCTTATGCAATGCACCCAGGAAGCACGAGAATGTACAGAGATTTGAAGGAGCATTTCTGGTGGAAAGGAATGAAGAAAGAAGTTATAGAATATGTTAAAAGATGCTTAGTGTGCCAGCAAGTCAATGTCAGGCACCTTCAGGTAAGCTTAAACCTTTGTCGATTCCGGAATGGAAATGGGAGAAGATTACAATGGATTTCTTGATGAGATTGCCAAGAACCAGCAGGAAGCATGATGCAATATGGGTGATTATGGATAGGCTAACCAAGTCTGCTCATTTCTTCCTAATTAAATAGAATGATTCTTTGAACATTTTGGCCAAGAAATACATGGATGAGATAATTAGACTTCATGGGATTCCAAGTTCGATAGTCTCAGATAGAGATCCCAGGTTCACCTCCAGGTTCTGGGAAAGCTTACAAGAGGCTTTGGGAACAAAGTTACATTTTAGCACGGCTTTCCATCCACAGACTGATGGACAATCAGAGAGAACAATACGAACTCTGGAGGTGATGTTGAGAGCTTGTGTTATAGATTTCAAAGGCTCATGGGATGATCATTTGCCTTTAATTGAATTTGCTTATAATAATTTATATCACTCGGAAATTCAGATGGAACCTTATGAAGCTTTATATGGTAGGAGGTGCAGAACTCCTATTTGTTGGGATGATGAAGGTGAGAGAAGGCTTTTAGGGCCTGAATTGGTGTAAGTTATAGTCGATAAGATTAAATTGGTAAAACAAAGACTTAAAGCTGCTCAAGACAGAATGAAGAGTTACACAGATGCACATAGAAAAGAAATAGATTTTAAAGTTGGAGACAAAGTGTTTCTTAGAGCTTCTCCATGGAAAGAAGTTTGAGATTTGGTAAGAAGGGCAAGCTTAGTCCAAGATACATAGGCCCCTATAAGATTATTGAGAAGATTAGGCCTTTAGCCTACAAGTTAGCTTTGCCAGCGGACTTGTCTAAGATTCACAATGTCTTCCATATATCGATGTTGAGGAAGTATCAATCAGATCCTTCACACATAGTTCAACCCTAAGAAGTCCAATTAAGGGAGGATTTGACATATGAAGAGCAACTAGTGGAGATCCTAGATTCGAAGGAAAAGATCTTGAGAAACAAGATTGTAAAGCTTGTTAAAGTCTTATGGAAGAACCATACAAGAGAGGAGGCAACATGGGAGCCTTGGGAAGCAATGAAGGAGAAGTATCCACACCTCTTCAATGACTCAGGTAAGAATTTTGAGGACGAAATTCTTTTAGGAGAGAAGAGTTGTTGGATCCTGATTTGTTTTCTAAATTTCTTATTAATTGTTTAATGATTTATTTATTCTTATTTGTTTGTTTAATTATTTATTTTTAGAATTGAGTCATTTATTAAGTAGGCATGAATAAAGATTAAAAATTAGTTGGAGAGATTGGGACTTAGTTAGTGTTAATGTGGTGTTCAGTGGATTAAAAGAGTAGAGCCATAAAAGACAAAAGAAGGAGCAAAATGGGAAAGTCTAAGTAAGTGAGGGGTATAATTGGAAGAATAAGCTAAATTGTGTCTTAAAGTTAGAAGAAGGGAGGAAGTTGTCATGGAAGCTAAGAGAAGAGCGAAGAAAAACGTGAAATAAGAAGAGAAGAGAGGAAAATCATGGAGAAAGAAGAGAAAAGAAGGAAAAATCGTGGGAAGAAGAAGAAATCAAGTTTTTTAAAGGTAAGTTCATCTTCTTCTTCTTGGTTTAGTGAAGAAATGGGTTGTTGTGTGTGAATGAAGAAGTTTTAGAGTGAGAAAGGGGTTTTGTGTTGGGAATGCTTGGAGGAACATGATGATTAAGGGAACTCATTTGATTTTGGGTTTCTAAGCTAGGTTTTGGGTTTTCTAGTCTAGATGAACTATGGGTAGGTTAAGGTTGAACTTGATTTGTGATAATTTCATTTTGTTGTGATTATGAAAATTTGGGAGATTTCCATTTCCACTTGAATTGGAATTGAATGAGAATTTTGGTTGTGTTAGGAAATCAAGGACAACTTACCCAAGAGCAAGAGGAAGGGCCAAATTGAGTTTGAATTTTCAAGAGTTATAAGGTGGGTATTTTATTTATAGTTATTGTGTAATAGGCAAAATGCCTTGTGTATGTATTGTGTGCTAAAATGATTTGCTTTGAAATGTTGTGATGTGGAAATTTCATTATGATGTATGACATTGTATTGAATTGTGTGTATGATCATGCTATGCCTTGGAAATGTATCACAACATTGTGATTGAATGGAAGGAAGAAAAAGCATGAGAATATGAAATTGTGAATGATTGAATTGAGCATGAGATTTGATTGTGTTTGGGCGAGAGAGGAATTGTTTCGTAGTCACGTGCATGTCGACGTAAAGCCTTCTCCCGACTGCGGAAATCTTGAAAGTAAAGATTAAAGCACTAAACTACTGTTGTACTCTTGAACTTTGATAAAACCTAATTGTCTTTAATATACATAAATTTACTAAAATCCTTCTATTGTTGTATTTTGAAATAAATGCCTTAAAAGCATCAAACTTTAGTGCCTTAATTTGCATATTAAACAACTTTTTAAAATGTACGCTCATAATATGAGCATTCATTTTTTTATATTGCCTCTAAAACCCAAGAGACATATTAGCTATCATCACACATGAAGTTTGATCATCATCATTTAAATGATGTTTTTATGTCTTCCAAACTTCATCACTAGAATTCACATTAGGTTTATGATAAAATGCAATGTCAATAACTAACAACTTCTTTTCTTGATCGAAAACAATTCTCGAATTGTAATACTAGTATAAAAAGTTAAATTCAATAAACTTGTCAAAATCAAATATGCATCATAGGGACAAAATGTTATATTCTATAACAACAAAAACATAAAAGACCAAGTATAATTTTTGCCACGATACTTGATAAAATAAAGCATTTAATATTGGACCCCGCTTGATTTCGGGGCCTAACCTCTTCAGAATACCATAATACTTGAGCATGGTTCCTTGCAATCTCTTTAACCATCATGAAGGAGCTCCATTATTGTTTCCAATGCTAAGATTGATATATGCAAAATTTAGGAGCTTCACCATCATCGTAGAGGCCTTATATTGATGAAGGAAGGGAAGCTAGCTATAAATTCATACTGTAGGGCTATAGTGATCCATAATTCCCTATTAAAGTATATAGTAAAAGTTTGTTAGATAAAATAAGGGGAAAGAAACTCTAAATTCTTCCAAAATTCCATAATGGCAAGAAGAAACTCTAATAGAATAAGCTCTTTGACTAAAAAAAACGGGGCAATTATCTCTTCTTATATGGTGTTAAAGAAGGAAACTTTCAACGTCTTCAAAAGCTCTCTTGGTATATGAGCTTGTAGCAACTCTTTAGTGTAAATCCTTAGCTCTTTCATTAATAACTAGTTGAAGGAAGGTGACATAGAGTGCTTTAATAGTCCTTTAGTGTATAAGAGTTGGAAAGGGCAATGCTTTAATTGAATGCTAACAAGGCCCTGATGTTGGACCCCGTTTCTAGAGCCCAACATTAGAGTCGTGAGAATGTGAACGTATTATCCTATAGGGTTATTTTAACGAACCCTCATTAGCCATCATCCTACAAGGGTGGTGTGC
>JAOTAX010000008.1:16908094-16947728 GCA_025629825.1 Erythroxylum guanchezii
CCCACATACATATATATATATATATATATACACACAATATATATTCTTGGATTTTTCTTGCAAATTAGCTACACCCAATATAATATTCTTATTGATTTCTCTAATTTATGCATGAATAATTGGGTGTTTTACAATTTTTAGCCATTTTTTGCCCCAAAAATGCTAGATTTAGGATTTTGAGATTTTGTGGAATTTTACATATTTTTGTGATTAATTATGATTTAATAGTTAAATTTCATCCGTACATATATGAATTATTAGTTCAATTTGATGAATTGCATGTGAATTGGATGAAATTTCAATTAGGATTGTCATATTGCAATTTTGTGTGATTTTTGCTCACTAATAGTTAAACTGTCATATTTTGCATGAAATTAGGATTAGCTAGTTATTTTTATAGTTAATATAAGTTGTTTTCTTGTTTAATTTCATTTCAATTTTGACTTTTGCATAAAATCAATGTTTAATTTCCTAATTTTGTGTAATTATTAGATAAGGGTTTTAATTTCAATTTTAGGGTTAAATTTATAATTTGATAATTAGATTAGTTTTATTTGTTAATTACAATATATTTTTTATTTCAATTTTGTGATTAATTAGATTATTATTTAATTTTTCATTAATTTTTATTTAATTTTTATTTATTTACATTAGACTATTTGTTTCCGATTTTGCTATTTGTTTAATTTTCATCTTTTAAGTTCAGTTTCAGTATCAACAGATTAGTGAGCATAAGAAACAAGTGTGGGGAAAAGGGTATTTTTGTAATCTATAAGTTATTTTCCCACATTTATGTAAATTTCAAGCATAATGACAAGATTGCGGATCCCAAGGAAACAACAATAAGGGGAAAGGTCTTCTAGAGATTTGACTAGAGCTCGTAGATAACACAAGCCTGCCAACATTGCCCAACCCCTAAAGTGGCTGCAAATGTTGTTATTCGATGCTGGAGCCCAAGAGGAACAATACTAATGGCTTAAGGAGAAATTGTTTAGGACTGGCAGATTTATTGACTGGGAGGTGTTGAAGCAGATGGTTTAGGCCAATGAGTTTGAGACCTTGTTAATCGTGGTACATGGTCCCAATTCTTTGAGATCATAAAGCCTTTAGATTGGAAGCTGACACTCAAGGTGCTCTCCATGTTATTTGTGGAAAGAGGTGGCTACAATGGGAATCATCCAAACATGATCCAATTCTAGATGACAGGGGATATGGTTCGGATGAGCTATTCATAATTCTCCATCATGAGAGGTCTTTACGACTAGGAGAACATCACATTACGAATAGACCTTTCGTATGGATTATCCCCTCAACATTTGTAACGTACTATTAGCACAGGAGAAACCTACATCCCTAGTAAATCCAATGCATCCGAAGTGTGACATCCTATGCTTAGATATATACATAGTAGTTTGAGTCATACGTTACGCAATTAAGGTGATAGTTGGGGTGTCATCGGGAATTTGGACGTGTTTTATTTGTGGAGCATGAGCAAGAGGACGCCAATTCACCTGGGGGTACGCCTGAGCCCAGTTTCTCAAGCATCAGAGTAAAGAGAGCATAATCTGTGTCAGGCCTTATATGACAAGGCTTGCATGATGGATGGGGTTCTTTGATATATTACCATCGATGCAACTGATGGGTACCAAGGCAGCACTAAACCTTTAGGTGATGAAACATATGCATATGGTGCATAGATGACGGAGACCTATGGGTGATATCTACCTCTTAATTAGAGTTCCCGATGAACTAACAACATTAGGAGGAGCTAGAGAGGAGCCACACACTTGGAGCAGCCACCATTGCCACATTCACTGCCATCCCAGACGAGAAGGTTTGCACAAGAGGAGGGTAGTACAGAAGTACCCAAGGTGTAGAAATCACACCAAGACCAGCTGAAGATAGCTCGGTTAGAGAGACATATAGAGTAGCTCATAAGTACTCCACAAACTATTCGGGTATAGTAGGCGAAGATCGTGGAGTGGATAGGACAACTCAAGACCTTTGTTAATTAGACAGGGGATCTACTATTGCAAATAGCAAGCCATCAAGGCATAATTTTTCAACCTTCATCATCTGGAGCAGGTACATCAGCAGTAGCTCCTCCACCTTTTAAGGATATACGACCTGAGGACCCTCCATTATTAGATAGGTCGAAGTATTTTGGTTTCCTCTTTTCTTTTTCTCTTTATTTGTGTATTTTTATTATTTTTCTCCCTTGTTATTTATTGTATCTAAACATTAGTGCAATTTTATTTGATGTTATTTTTATTTTTATATTTCGTATTTTGTTTCTTTACTGTTATTTTTATTTTCTTTTATCTTTTTATCCTTTTTATTTATATGTTGCGAGGATGTTTGTATCTTATATTGAATGGATAGTACCAATGTGAGGCCCCAAATTACACGTTAGTAGGAACTTTACATGTTTATGAAAGCATATGTGGTAGAATTTAATGATTATGATTTGATTGTGTATTGCTTAAGTCTTGAATTTTGGTTTGATGGATTATAATTAGTAACTTGGAATTTATTATTGAAATTGAAAATTTGATGAATTAAAATGTACATTTAGATTGGGAAAAATGTCAAGTGACAAGACAAGTTGATACATAGAAAGCGTGGATGACTAAGCCTATAAATTGAGTGACATTTGGCATAGATAAATGAGTGACATTTGGCATAGGAGATTAAGTAACAAATGGCCTAATAGAATTGTGACATTTGGTAGCTTATATGGAGGGCAAGTGGGCTGCATGCATTGGCGACAAGTGCCATTGTATAATTGTGACATCTTGGACTAAATGAACTCAGCTAAAGCAGAAGTTGTTCTACTGTTTATTTTTCACTATCTTCATCTCTCACCACCAAAAGTTTGTCCCTATCTTACAATCTTGCGTTTTGCTTGAGTTTTTCTAAATTACCACACCCAAATATTGCAGCAAGAAAGCTACATCATGCTATCTTCTATGTTGTTGTCTTCTTGGTGTTAACCATCCTACTTCCACCTTGATCTTGGAATTGTGCTTGTTGCATGGAAGGCTAGATTGGCTTATTCACTGAAGTAAGAGTTTAAGTTAAACATATAAGTGGAATTCTAAACTTGATGGCATATGGTAATACAAATTCTATGATATTTGAATTGTGATAGAATATGTGTTGTGTTTATGATAAAATGAGTTTTGGAAAATGATGTTTATATGATAGATTTTGTTTTGGTTTTGTAGCATCAAAGACAATGGTTTGTGAACTACCTAATGAATGATTTTAAATTGGAATTGGATGTGAATTTGATGAGGAATTGAAACATAATTAAGGTATAATTGAGGTGTAATTAATGGACTATGATGAAGGTGTATTGAATTGAGTATGAAGGTGCTAAAAATCTGGAAAAAAAATTGAAGGCAATTGGATAGTGAAACTTCGGTTCACTCATCCCACGATCATGGGAGCTACATTAGCTTCTTCCCACAGTCGTAGGAAATGCTTTGAAATGAGAAAAGTTTGGTTTTGTGCAATTGTTGAACCACATAAGGTTAAGACCCTTTACAATGGTATCATTGAACTTGATTAAGGTTTGAAATGAACCTAGTTTGATGTTGGATTAATTGGTTAAAGGTTGAATAATTTTTGGAATGTTAATTGAGGTGATAACTTAAGGAATGGAATGTTTGATATCAATGTATCTAATTTTAGAATATTTTAATTATTCAAGGGATGAAGGTGTTCTTATGAACACAAATGTGATCTAAAGGATTTAAGTAATGTGAATTAGTTATGAATGTTTGAGAATTGGGAATTTGTGTGAACATATATGATGTGTAATAACTTAATGTTATTATTGACGTATTGTTACAAATGCTTAAATTCATAAGGCATATTATGTTTGTTCGGGTGTGCAAGAATGTATTCAATTTGAGCATAAGGAAATAAATTCCTACGTTATGCATTATTTCTCTTACATGTGATTTTGAAATGTGATATGTGTTGCTTTAAACCTGTCAAGTTTTAATTGTGGGTAAATAGGCATGCCTAGAAGGGATTGCAGCTGCTTCTGTACTTAGACACTACAGTGTCTTCTGTTCTTAGACACTATAGTGTCTTCTCTTTTAGAGACTCAAGTCTCTTCTGCTTCTGTAGATACCAATCATAGGTATGTTCTGTTCTATTCCCGTTACCCATTTCTGTAAAAAGGATTAGTAGGCAATTCTATATGTGTTTTGATATTAGTTCTGCTATGAAACATCATGTCCTGTTCTGATACTTTTATTATTTTTTTATGTAACTATATTTTGTGCTGATGCATTTATGTTCTATTCTAATGCAATTAATAATCTGATTACTCTCTGATTTGAATAATTAAAGTTTGCTTATGATAAGCCATAATCCATTTGCTTATAAATGTTAGACGACTGTTTGAAGCAGTCGCTATCTTGTATCATGTTTAGATATTCCTTACTAAGCTATATGCTTAGCACGGTAGTTTTTCCTCTGTGTAGGTTTCGATAAAAATGATTAAGGTTGGGACAACCGCAGTGGCCAAAGAAGGATGTGTAATGTTTTGGAAGATGTTTTGTATAAGATTTTTAGTTATATTTAAAATTATGAGACATATGTGTATTTTGTGTAAATGGTTTTTTGCAACATCCCATTCCCATACTAAAGGTGAGAACCTGAAAATTTGGCAAATGTGAGCTCAAAGAGAGATTAAGGAAATGCATTTTTCTTGCCATGCATAATGTTAGCATATGTGCACATAAATATTGAATCTTTACATATAAAAATAAGTGTACATGCATTCATTGACAACTTCCAAGTATAATTGATTTTAAATGTGATTTTATTGAAAATGAGAAGTAGAGGGAGATGAAAGAGTGATCTTGGTATGGGTTGTGATAAGGAAAGATTTGGAAACAAAAGTGGTGGTTGATCTGGAAAATGTTCACTAAGTGTGCTTCGGTCTATTAGCCATAAATTTTTCTTTAGTTATCCAAATGAGATGATTATTTGTTTGGATTAAACTAGATGCATATGGTTACATTTCTTATGAAGACATCGAATTTCAATTCTGTCTCTAAGAGTCTCAAAATTTCATAAAGTTGAGAACTGGGTGCAGTACATTGGTGGATGAATGTAAAATTCGTGTTTGTACTTTAGGAAAAATTAGATATTGATCTAGATAGATTTTAACAAAGTTTCCTTCTTGAGAGTTGTATATCTTTCTTTTATCTTTCCAACGGTATATAATATGAGAATTTTGAACATTGGAATTGAAAGTTATGGCCTTTATAAGTGGAGATGTTTAGGAGTATAAATAGTATCGTCTATGATGACGTCATACTGTCTATGATGAGGTCATATCGTCTGTAAAAATGTATTATCTGTGATGACATCATATCATCTGTAAAATGTATCGTCTGTGATGACGTCATATCGTCTATAATGATGTCATATTATCTATGTTTGACTTCTGCTTCTTCTATGTTTGACCTTCTATACACTATTGTTTGGTCCATTTTTGACCCCCCAGATGATAGAATTTGTCTTCAAGGTCTTCATAAAAGTTGTAGATCTTGAAGTCCTCTTTCAAACCATATAAAGAACACCTTAATATGATATCTATAGGAAAAGTTATGGTAATTTTCCCAATCTTGTATCTTCTATGATGACGTCATATCGTCTGTGAAAATGTATCGTCTGTGATGACGTCATATCATCTATGATGAGGTCATATCATCGGTAAAAACGTATCGTCTATGATGACGTCATATCGTATATGGTTGACTTTCTGCTTCTTCTATGTTTGCCCGAAACTTCTTTTGTTCACTGTTCGTCTAACCCTATCATCTGATCCATTTTTGCCCCTTTAGACGACAGAATCTGTCTTTGAGATCTTCATGAATGTTATATATCTTGAAGTCCTCTTTTTAACCGTCAAAGCACATCTAAATCCCACATTTGTAGTGAAAGTTATGTCAATTGTCCCAAGATAGGTTCAATATGATTTGAGGACAAAACCTTGTTGGATTCTTTCAGCCACAACTTTATCATCCGACCTCCAAATAAAGTGATTCTTGAACTATTGGATTTATAAGACATTGTTATACCTCTCCAAAAATATTGGTAGCATTTAGAATTGATTTGAAAAAGATTGATTGAACGAAAGTGAGGGAATCAGTTGGAACAATGAATTGATGTTGTTTTACTGAACATACTTTGGTATTTTAATTATATATGGATCTGTAGGATTCCAAATGAGATGATTTTTAATTGAGAGTAAATTAGAGACATAGGGCGACAAATCATCTGAAGAAGTCAAATTTTGAATCAGTCTCCAAGATGTTTAGATTGTGGATGGAAGTTGTGCATAGTATATTGTTTTGGACAAGACCAGTTCGAAAATGTTTGAAGTATATCTTTCAAATCACTAAACCAAATTGAATGATTTTGGTGTCAATGGAAACATAAGACATAGGGAAACATGTTTTTAGAAGAAAGTGTGGCAAAATAACTTCAGTATTGGGGTCAGAAAGAACATGCAAAGTTGACCCGAAATGATGTTTTATAGAAAAATCTGGAAGTGATTTAATGGGTTATGACTTGTGTTTCAATAGTTTTATTAAGTCATAAACTTAAGTACAAATCATATTTAAGTGAGTTTTAATAAAGGGGTGTGGATAAGTAGCTAAGAAATAGACAGGTGTCCCAAGTTTAAAAATGAGTTTTAATAACCTTGAAAGACAAGTTATTGTACTTGCCTTCATTTCTTTCTCTCGAAGTTTCTTTCTCTAGTGTATCTTCAACACAGAGTTTTTCATCAAAAACTCCACCAAAGCTAAACTATGCTTACCCTTATCTTCTACTGTTACCTCTTTGACATCTATTTCTTTTGCCTCAAGAAAAACCTGACTTAAACCCTTTGTAAGATGAAGTATATGAGTTGCATGAAAGTTAGGGCTTTGTAATGGTTGAAGATTTCGAGTTTTAACAAGTAAGTATTGTGTTAATCCTTATGAGAAGTCTGAATAGGAGATAAAATGGATGGTTTATTTGACATAAAATAGTCATGGAAAAAGTGGCCATTTTCATGAATACAGTACAAACTAGATAAAAATTCAGATGTGTTGTTTTTACGTATTTGGGGTTTCTTATGTGATATGGTGGTGTGGAGATGATTTTGAGTAGAAAGATCATTGAATACATGCAGGAGAAGAGTACAAAAATTTTTAAAGTGATAAGGACATATATGCTCTGTTTTCCCCTTTGAATATTTTTGGAAAATTAAGGATGAACAAACATATGATTAAAGTTAAGGAAATCATAGAGAGAGAGATGAAGTCGTGTTTTCAGTGGGATTAAATAGAAAGTTGCTAATGATAAATTAGTGAATGAATTATTGACATCAAAGTATCAAAGGTATGAGTATGTTTCGGGATAACAATATTCACATGATTGAGTGATTGAATTATGAGATGAAAATGAGCATAATATATGAAGTTTGGTAAAGTACCCAAGATTGTCATTGAACATGCATTGTACATAGTCCATATAACTATTTGTGCATAAATGAGTTTTGTAACGTGTGTGAATTGTGAATTGCATAAATGGGTTGTACAGGTTAAACGTCCGCATATACTGTATCCATAATTTGGAAGCAAATGCTATTTTGGAGCGTATTGTGAGTAGACCTAGATGGTCTCATTTCATTGTTTGTTTTGTTTAAATTTATTTATTAATTGACTACTGAATGCTTATATGAATGTGATTGATTTTGTTGGATGCCGGACTAAGGTCCGATGATATGTGAAAGTGATTGAGTGTGAATGTTGCATTTCATTTCATGAATGCACGAAATATAATGACAGTTATGACCTGAGTAGTCACCGATCAGAGCTTAAAGATCAACGAGTGAAAAGAGCCTCGAGCTCAGACAGTGATTAAGGGCCCAAGGCCCACTATGTAAAATGAGTCATGTATCCTCTTCGGATAAGGGACAGTTATTAATGAGCCCGATATCCAAAATAGATAGGGACAGTTCAGGCACTCGGTCACAACAACGTAATAATTGGAAAAGTGTCTCATGTGCATTTCATATGCATTTTGTCAAGTATGTGGATTGTTTGAAATTCTAAATTAAATTGCTCTTACATGTAAATGTGATATGTGTTCAACTATGCAAAGTTGTGAACTATATATTATGTGAATTATGTGTTACGTGACTGGATGAGCTATCGATGATAGTCTCTCATTGAGTTCGCAAAACTCACCCAAAATTTGCAAATATTTTTCAGGATCAGAAGAATATCCCGTTAGGCAAACGGGAGTATCCTTACAGCATTCAAGTAAGAGATAAAGGTCAGGATCAGTTCGCGTCTGCATTCGTGTTTTCCTATTTTTGTGTAAATTTGTATATTCCAAAATTATTATACAAATGATTTATGTTGTAATATAAAGACATTATGATTAAAGTGTTTTGTTTTTGTGAAAGGGCCCAAATGGCTATTGAAAATTCTATTGAAAAGGTTTACGAATAAAGTAGGCCCAAACAGATTATGTGTTTCCAAAAATGTGTGTAGGTTGCTGTTTCAAAAAAAATTATATCAAGTTTTGACTGATTGAGTGCTCTAGCATGCTACTCTCGCAGGGTAGGGACTCGGATATCACCGATGATGTCGGGTACGTATCTTGCGGGAGTGGGGTGTTACATTTATAATAACTATAATATAGGATGGATTTAAATTTAAGGCATGTAATTGATAAATATGATATGTAAATTTTGTTCTGTTTATAACTGAATATTTGAATGAGTTGTGAAGTATGTTGCCTTATTTTTAGGATTTGCTGGAATATCATGGTATGTTCTAGGTTTGATTTGTGTAGCACCCGTATATCCTCTTAGGGGGTATTAGGGTGTTACAACCAAATTCCTCAAAATCAGAATTATGAAAATTTTATTACTCAGGAAAGTACCAAATTCTACCTTTTCTTCTTTTTTATGTAATAGTGCTTATATCGTGTACATTGGGAACAACGTACAATTTTAAGTGTGGGGAAGGGGATTGTAATTTTCTTAAGATTATTATAATCTTTGTTTTAAAATTTTATTCACTAATATTCTGAATTAATTGAAATCTGTCGACAAATACTTGAAATCATTATTTATTATTGAATTGAATTAGTATGTAAAGGGATAAAAGTTAGAATAGAATGCTTTGATAAGTCATATGTTTAGCAATCATTGAGATAATTAATTTGAATGAGATTGCATATTATTTTCACATATAAAATCCATTTTTTTATAGCTTTTGAGCCTAAGAGCAAATACATCAATATTTAAGCTCTTTTATTCTTTCATGTGTGTTATCATGCATAGTTGAATAATTCTAAAACTTGCTTTTATTAGACATATTGAGACCACATTTGTTAAATTAGAAGCAATAAAGTGATAAAGGCACTTAGATTCAACATTTGTTTAGCCTTTTTCATTGATTATAACCCCAGTATTAACCTTTATCTTATCTTTCTTGAAGCTTGTGTATTAATTTAAAACCTGAAGGTTATT
This sequence comes from Erythroxylum guanchezii, assembly GCA_025629825.1. Lineage (NCBI taxonomy): Eukaryota > Viridiplantae > Streptophyta > Magnoliopsida > Malpighiales > Erythroxylaceae > Erythroxylum > Erythroxylum guanchezii. Next base: position 16,917,657 of record JAOTAX010000008.1, read on the forward strand.
TACATTACTTGATTACTTGAAACTTGAAAATTGAAAAGTTCCAATATTTCTTTAATTGTTGGTACATGATTTATTATGAAAAAAAAGTGTTGAAGTTATGGTACTAATGGATTTATAATGTGAAAGACATATATATTGTGAAGAATAAGTTTCCTATAATTCTTGCAATTTTGGATTTTATAAATTTTCTTCAATTTTATCACCCTTTTTATTATCCTAATCATACCATACCTAAGCCCCATTAAAACCTTATATTAAGACCTTTTGATTTTTATTTCTAGTTTACTTATAAGTGGTTGAGATATGATAATATCACAAGCCTATGGTTAAGAGTTATGCTATGTATTGATTTGAGAGTTCTTACACTTTATACCTAAACACTTGAGTGAATTAAGAGAAATCTTACCGTAAATATTTGTGCTTTTGATTTCAAAAAGATTATCAATGTGATTATTATTGATATTGACTTATGAAGGTTAGTTCTAGGATAACATGATTCTAATTGTATGTTGATTTGATTAAAATGACATGATAATTTAGAGTATAGATGGACATGTTAAGGTTAATAAGGGATGGATGTTTGTAAGATTGATAATTTAGATTATTATTTACTTGAGGACAAGCAAAAGCTTAGTGGGGATATTTGATAAATGTTTATTTGACTATAATTATATAACCATATTTAATGTAATTTGCTTGTTATTTACTACTTTATAGTATTTTTGGAACTTAATTCGCTTCAAGTGCATTTATAGGTGATAATTGCTTTCTTGGATCAAAAGGAGAGGAATTCAAATGAAATTATGGAATGGAACGATGATTTGAAGCACTTAAAACCTACATAACCATGTATAGTGACTGTGTAAGTCTTTGTAAACGTGTGAAAATTGAAGAATTTAGGTTATAGTTGTATGAAGCTATACGCCTATGCATATTGCCCGTGTAAGTCTCCGTACCCATGTAAAATCCAAATTTATGTTTTTTAAAGGTACATGGTCGCGTACATGCCGTGTAAGTTGACTATCTATAACCTAGAAACCCTATTTTTTAATAGAAAAGGACGTGAAATAGAGAATAAATAGGAGGAGCTAAGTTTTTAAGTTATTTTGAGTTGTGAGACATATAGAGAGGTGATAGTTCTAATCAAGGGATGAGTGAAACTTAAAGACAGATAACAACATCCAATCCAGTTTTGCAAAAAGATCCATTAGAAAAAAAAGAGAGATTTATAATTATGAATTCTTTTTTTATTAGTTCTTATCCATTTTTATCTTTGGTTTTGTTTTCTATGAGTATGAACTAAATTTATTTAGTACCTAGGTGTGATGAACCGTAAGTTGTGATAATAATTTGATTTGATTTTTTAATTAATACAATTTTATTGATTGGTTTATTAAGATTCAATTAAGCATTTTATTCTGGTTTTAATATATCAGGAACATTAGTGCATGATTTAATTTCATATGATTGAGATTAAGAAATCGTCTTGTATGCAAAGATCTACGTTAATTGGAAGGAGTTACATACAAACCTAGAGATAGGTCGATATAAATCCTCTTGATTAAATTCAAACCTAATAGTGAAATTCATAAATTGATAATGCAATCCTGGGGGTTCTAACTAAAAAAATTTCTATTAATCAACTGATGGATTTGTTGTTAGTATTCTTGAAAAAGGTATTAACATAAGATAGTAATTTTCACGATCCAATAATCAATAATATAATTTTATGATAAAAGGTTAATATTCAAAGATTTTTAAGGATTTTCATCATATAGGTACTATTTATTTGATATAGACTTTTCCAAGTATTTTCTTTTATCTTAAGTTCATTATTGTTTAAATCTTAGTTTAATTGTTTATATTGATTTTTAATTAAATCCACAATCTGAATTAATGGTTAGATAATAGGAAAAGGGTAATTACTAATACTTATAGTCCTTGTGAGATCGACTTGTACTTATCTATGCTAGTTATAGCTATGCCGTGCACTTGCAATTTTTAACATGGATAATTTCTTACAAGCGTAGAAAGCATCAATCAGAAGGCAACCTTAGCAAGGTTTAGTGTTGTGCAAAAGAGCATGAATGTTGCCAAATATGGTATCAAAAAGAGGAACATACAAGTTGGAAAGTGAATTCAGATGCAAAATAGTGCATCACTCACTCTAAATTGTGTTGGAGACATAATTTCCATCAATCTTATTGACCTACTTTTGGATTTTTGTTTGGCTCATTGCCATTTAGAATAAGAATTATAGAGCTTTTGACACTTTTGGGGAGATATTTTGCTTTAGAATATCATAGTTTTAAGTTGTTTGTTTAGCTTCTCATTTAGTAATGGTAATCTTTAGAGTTTTTTTTTTTTTTTTGCTAAGGTGCTTAATAATGAAGGGTTTGCAGCGTGTAAGAACTTCTTCTTGTGGATTAGGTATCATATCTTTAAGGTCCTTGATTTTCTAAAATGAAACTGTAATCAATACATGCAAGGTGTAGATTGCTCTAAAATTAGGGTTTCAAATTTTTGGTCGACATGACTTCTAAACTAATGATGTTATAACGCTTGTTTTTAGAACAATGAATGAGCTAAATAGTGTTAACTTGTAGTTTAATTTCATTTTAAAGCATCATCAACAACAACTAAAGTGAGTCTTAGTTACATATTTTTGATTGTCAATGATACACATAAATCATAAGCCATTTCGTTTCTTTTTGTTCTTTATGTTGGTTTGAACCAAGAAAATATCTGATTATAACTTATAGAAAATTCGTGTACTTAGTCCATGTTGAAAACAACTTTTTATGGTGAAACAATCTATTTCTTTTCTTTATAGATTCTAATTTTTGTTGACTTGCCTATTAATCGTTCTACTTTTTCAAAAACTAGAAAACGACCTAACTTTAGAATATGTTATTCTTATCAAGTCACGTCAACAACAATGTGCAAAAAATGTTAAGGGTTGTGTGATTTAGTCCTCGTGAATGGTTAGTTGAAAATTAATTTTTCATATATTTATATGTCGTAGATAAAAAATATTTTATTAGTTAAATTAATAAAATACTAATAGAATTGATGTTTTAAATTGCCACTAAAGTTGTAAAAGGCTGATTAATTAGTTAAAAATTTTAAAATTTTAAAAATTAAATTAAGAATCTCAAAATATTAAACAATTTAGAGTCTGTAATCCTAACTTAATATAAAATTTTAATTTAAAGAAGCTGAATTTTAAAATCTCTTTAAAGTTCTATATTTTTATAGACTCTAGATCTCATGTTATATTAAGACAATATTCTTTTTGAAGAAATTACTCATAAATTTGATTCGTTATTTTTGGATCGAGTATAAAAGTACCGACTATATAATATTTGTTTAATTGTGAAAATCCTTTTAAAATATAGAATCATATGATATTTTTCCAGCAATGAGGTAAAACACAAAAAATGTGTATATCTTTAACCCTGTTAGTGTTATATAATTACAATTATTTAAACAAATAAATTTTTTGTCAATTTAATGGATATTATTTTGTAGATAAAATTGTAATTAATTAACTAAAATAGGAAAATTCAATGAAATTAAATTAAATTAATTAAATGTTTATTGAATTATAAATACACTTGAATTAATTTATATTTAATCGATTAAGTTAGTGAAATATAATAAAATCTTAGTTGATTAAGTATATATTTGTTAAATTATGAAAACATTCTATAAATTAATAATCAATAACTGCAAAATAAAAATTACTTGGACCCCGCCTCATCCAGAAAGAAGGGAAGGGCGGAGGAAAAGAAATAATAACTTGGACTCAACCTCATCCTCCATCTAATTTCTGGTTTTGGCCCTCTTCAGTCTTCCCTTGATCTTGAAAAAGGAATCATCCTCCTGGCCATTATGCCCGCCATCTTCTCTTCCAAAAGATCTCAGCCCTTCATCATCCAAATCCAACGCCTTTGCACCCGCTCCCAACCATCCTCCACTCCTCTATATCGAATCAACTCAATTCCATCTTCCGCCAGATGGCTTTCGCTTGTTGGAGCGGCCTCGGCCCTGGGTTTTCTCTACTGCTCTGCTTCTGCCCATTCCCAGGACTCTTCTACTAAGAGATCCTTGTCTGTCAACCATCACAGTCCCACTTCTGTTTTCAGGAAAATGTCCTTACCCGATGACAGCGGCTCCACTTTTCTCTTTGGAGGTGATTGCTCTTTTTTCTCATTTTGGTTTACAATCAATTTCCTTCTTTAATGTTCATATGGGTCGTTTCATTTCAGATGATTATAGAAGAAAGGTTTTCTTCAAGTACGAGAAGAGGATAAGGTTGCGAAGCCCTCCGGAGAAGGTACTGTTTCTTTTCTTATCTAATCTGTCTGATTCAGATTTGTTATCTAAATACATGAACAATCGTTCGTATCGGTTTGTCTGATCGAGCTACTTTCCTAGGTTTTTGAGTATTTCGCATCATATCGAACACCAGATGGTGAGTTACTTATGAGACCAGCAGATTTGATGCGTGCACTGGTGCCTGTGTTCCCTCCGTCTGAGTCCAACCTTGTGAGGGACGGCTATTTGATCGGCGAGCGGAGACCAGGCGAGTTGCGATGTCCTCCTTCGGAGCTTTTTATGCTGTTTGACGTCAATAACGACGGGCTTATTTCTTTCAAAGAGTGAGTTCTTCAACATGTATGGCCTATTGCTCTTCTATTAAATCAAAGAAATTTATGGCACAATTTTCAATTTATTTTACTAGTTCTAGTTTCTGATATTTGGAAATTAAAGTTTTATGTAATTTTGGATGTAGGTATATCTTTTTTGTAACGCTGATTAGCATTCCAGAGTCGAGCTTTTCTGTGGTTTTCAAGACGATCGATACTGATAATAATGGGTGAGCGCACTGTTATTTCTCTAGACACATGCTCTTTTACACATGCCCTCGGCCGTCTGGAGTTTTTGATCAGCTTTGATGTTCACGGTACTTCTCAACTCGTGCTTAGAATTAGCCGTTATAATCTAGACTTTTTATGGGACTTCATGTAGGGAAATAGACAAGGAAGAGTTTAAGGCAGTGATGAAATTGATGCGAGCATGTAACAGACAAGGTGCTGTCCACAAGGATGGACTTCGTACAGGGTTGAAAGTTAATGGTTCTGTGGAAAATGGAGGATTAGTGGAGCACTTCTTTGGAAAAGATGGAAAGGGTCGCCTCCAACATGATAAATTCATCCAGTTTCTTAGAGATTTGCACAATGAGGTAAAACCTTGATCTGAACATAAATTGCTTGGACTTGGTGGTAGTTGTTAAAAATGTGCAGAATTGCTGCTATTTACCCATTTATGGACAGACTTTCAATAAAAAGAGCAAGAAATGGTGTTCGAGAATCTTAGAGATTCTTGGCAATATATTGTTTATGCTTTACCTGGATTTGGTTTCCTGGTTAAGATCTGACAGAAATTTAGTCCTCACTAAAGAATGTCGTTGATGTTCAAGTGCCATGGAATACTGAGTTTAAGTAAATACATATAGGTTCCACTCTTCTTTTCTTTAACTTTTCTTTTACAACATCTTAGCTGCTCTGATGGGAATTTAAACGGCCTAAAGACCATAGCTCATCTTATTCTAGAAATGTGGTTCATTTCATGTTGGCAAGATTGGCAGAGATGTTGCCTTCTCTCTTCAACCCGTCCAGCTAGGACAAGACACTCCTCATGGATACGCGCTTAAACTTGTGTCTTTGGGCCACTAATCTGTAAAACAGATGGCCAGAATTTATAGCTTTTTTATGTATTTTATGGGTTACGGAGTTCTAGTGGAATTTTGAGTTCAGAACTGTGTCAATTGTCATTTTATTTTGATTTGCAGATGGTGAGATTAGAGTTTGATCATTATGACTATAAGTTGCGGGGAACCATCTCACCTAAGGATTTTGCACTCTCTGTGGTTGCTTCTGCTGACATGAGTGATTTAGACAGGTTGCTTGATCGGGTTGACAAATTAAATCTCGAGGCTGATGACATTACATTTGAGGAATTCAAAAATTTTGCAGAGTTACGCAAAAAGTTGCTGCCCTTTTCTTTGGCCCTTTTTAGTTATGGGAAAGTAATTGGCCTGTTAACACGAGATGACTTTCAGAGAGCTGCAAACCATGTAAGAGATTTTGTTTTGCTTGTTATTGTTAGATCAGTTTGTTTTTATATTCTTTTGGACTATCAAACATTGCAGAAATGTAAATGAGCTACTGCAAATATCAAACGATTTTTATTAGGCTCCAAATATTCAGGAGCTTGCGGCTGTTGATTCAAGTTAATGGAGTTGGGAATTTGTTAGATGGAGAGGTATAAGTATCATTAGATAGGGTGTCAATTTCATTGGTTAGATTGGAAATAACAGTTTACACCTAGTGTGCTATAAATGAATTGTGGAAGTCCTAGTGGTAACTGTAGTCTATTATAATATACTAAAAAGGTCTTCTTGAATTGTTTAATGATTCTTTTTTGTCATTAATTGTTTGTGCATTTTTCAGGTTTGCGGCATCGCACTCACCAATAATGTGGTTGACATCATCTTCCGTGTTTTCGATTTAAACTGCGATGGGAATTTAAGTGTGGATGAGTTTGTTAGAGTTCTGAATAAACGGGGAAGGGACATTAGTCAGCCTGTGGAGTCAGGTTTTATGGGAGTCTTACCTAGCTGCTTGAACTGATTGGGCGGATGCATCCCTGATCAGCATTGAACTGGATGACCCTAAGCTTGTGAACCCATGTGTCATGTAACTGAATCTGTTGGACTATTGACTTTCTAACAACAGTTTTATACACCAATTTTGCAGTTCAATGAGGTGATAGGAAATTCCAGGAAGTTGGAGACCACGGACAGAGTTGTTCGCGAGCAATCAGATATTACCTTTCTATCAGTTTCACTTTCACTACCGAACTTGTGGCTTAAATCTTGACTGGTGTCTTTTGCTGACACAGATGTGTATAGTTAAATCTCACATGTGGATGGATGCAGGGGTGATTCTTGCCTGACAATTGCATTGTAGCCCCTGTTCAGATATAAAGAAAGCAACCGTTAGTTCTAATGTAGGACTGTATTGGATGATGGGTTTTAGCTTCGTCCTTTCCTTGGGAATGCAAATTTGCAAATTTTCTCCGGTCAGTTCATAAACAGATGAGAGGTTGCAACAGTGAAAATCTAAGTTCAGAGTCACACCATGCTGTTGGTCTGTCTCTAATACCCAAAAAGCATCATTTTCACGACCTCAATGCATGCTTTAGTATTTGAGGTGAGCGGCAGGAAGAAGCAAGGGAATTGAGAACAGAGAAAACTTTGAATAGTATTTGCAATCCATTCCGTGAATGAATCTATGGTTATTGATATTCTAGAAATTTATCATTTGTTTATAAGTCGGATAAACGAGCACTGTTATGGCATGGACTAACTTGTATTGACGAAAGAGTGCCACCGAGAACTTGACAAAAGCGAGGTCTTATTTGACAAACAGTTCATTGCATTAGCTGATAGCAGCTGAATTGACCAACGAATTGCTTTAGCGGTTTAGTAGAGATGTTTGGTAAAATTAATTGTTTAATATTAGCTGTTTATGTATAAAATAACTTATAAAGATATGACTTTAAAAAAAATTAGAAGGGTATGAATATTTTATATCTTAATATTTAGTTTAATATTCTTATAAGAATTTAAATTATAGATATTTAATTCTATAAAAATTAAATTTATAACTTTAATAAAAAACATAGAATATTTGATAATAATAATAATAATAATAATAATAATCGTCGTCGGTGTCGGCGTCATATTGATATTTATTACTTAATTTAAAATTATTTGAATTCTTAATTTAAATTGAGTAATCGAATTAACTTGTGAATATTATTCGAAAATTATATAAAATTATATATATATATATATATATATATATATTAAATAATTTAAGATAATTATACTTCTTTTGGTAACAAAAGAATTATTAAATAATATTAGAAAAAGATAAAATAAAATTGTAAATATTAAATAATCAACTTTGAACGTATGATCAATCAATAAGAACTATTAATTGTCCAAGACAGGTTATACTCTTAATTTCAAATTATATGGTGGTTGTCCAACTCTCTTTCTTTTTTCTTTTTTATGTATATCTTGATTTATATATTAATAAATGAATATTAACATTTATCGTACTAAACTTACTTATCAGTAGAAATAAAAATAGTTAATTTATATGTCTAAATTAAGACTAAATAAAAACTACACTAAGAGTGTGAAAAAATAATGTTTAAAGTTTACTCCAAATATGTATATAAACACATATTAAAATTTATAAAATGGAAAAGTAAAACTATTAACATTTTTTATTTGTAATTAATTACAATCATTTTGTTAATGGTTTACTTCTATTAATAAAAATTTAATTTTTGGGTTTAATTGATTTTTACGTTAGCTCGATTCAAGGCTAAATCAATTTGAATCTAACTTGTTAACTTTGAATCAAACTTGGGACCGGCAGAGCTTTTTTTCTATCCCTATTCCTAAGTAGAAGACATGATTTAATTACTTGTGCATTTTCAACAGAAATTATCGAGACAACCCTTTCCATTTGGGATGGAATCAACTTCTCTATGCAAAGCCACCAATGATATCACATTCGTAGTTACATATCATACAACGTTTAACTGACTACCATGCTTTAAACTATCAAAACTTCAAAAGCTAATCATTATCGTCACGGTGCCTCTTCCTCAATTTCGTAGAATCAGTCTCATGCACTCTACAAAGTGCAAAGATTAGAACTACGTAAAACCAAAAGAACCACTTTCGTTGCTGCTTAGCAGATGTTCCAATGGACTGTGGAGTTACAGTGATTCTTTCTGCATTAGCCGCAACCCATTGGCTAAAGTCGGGTGACAAAACGAGTTCTTGAACAGCTTTTTGAGTGGAGTATTTGGTGAACTTCTCCCATTCACCCTTTGAGAATTTTCTCCTTTCAGGTATTCCGTGGACGACAGAAGGGTAGACATCTAAATCCGCCAACTCACGAGATTGTTTCCTGCTAAAATCTAAACAAAGAAGTCAGTGTTAAAACGAGTGTGCTTACTGCACATAAGGCCACGTCTTAATTTATGTCGTATTGTTTAGGTGAGATTGGAAACTAGCAAACCTTGCGTAGGAGAACTGTTTGAAGCAAGGGTGAATCTTTTAGGCCTAGTTCAAATGATTTTAGAGTCATCGGGACTCCTAAATCCATATTTATCAGGAGAACCTCCAAATGGTGATAAATCAGGAGCATCAGACGGCAAGTGGATGCTTTTCACTAATTTTAACGTCTTCCTGCATATTTATTCTAAAACATTTCAATCAAATTCTTCCTTGAATCTGATATAGAACAGGATATGGATCAAAATGAATATTCTGCTGCACACTAACGTAACGTTTGTAAGGACTTCACTGGTCAACAATTGGGGAAACTAAAGCATGATTCCCAACAACACTTAAAAACTTGACAGAAAAATGGCTATAAAAACTTTTGAAATTCCAATTTCCTCATAACACATTGCTGGAAAACCACACCAATTGCCATCAAATAAAATGGACTCTAGTTTAAATTGGTAATATGAACAAAACCTTATTAAGAAAATGCACACTTACTTGTATAGTTGACACAAAAATTTCACTATGAAAACTCTCCTTAATGTTGATGAGATGATAATTCCAGATACCATTACCAATGCCTCAACTGCCAGCAGGGGATCCAAAGAACTCTAAAAATTGAATATCATATGACAGACTGAACAAGAAGTAAACGTAAAACATAACACACTTCTAACTGTAGATGGGAAAAAGTACCTGAAGTATCGTGACAGCAACAATGACTTACTCAGAGAGGATGCCATACTTAACAGAAGAATGCCAAAGATCAAAAATATTACACGATCCAAGAAAAATTCTGCAAGAAGAAAAGAAAGAATATATCAAGCCACCAGCATCAGAAGTCCGCTGAATTTGATAGACATGTAACAAATAGCAATATACATATAATGGAAGAATTGCCGAAAAGCAATCAAGAGGATACCTTCTTTGATGGATATTTCGACGTTTTCTGAGGACGAACCAGCCATCCTTATATCTAACAACTTTACATCCATGTTTGAGTAAGAACTTCAATTAGACCTGGTCAATTCTAGAGAAAACCCATAAGAACCAAAAGATTAATTAGGGTTTTTACTGTGCTATGCAAATTACTAACCGAGAATTAACTTTGAATTCAACAAACAACCCAAATGAAACCTATAAGGTCGATAGAATGAAATATCACTTGCACAAATAGCTTAAATATGAGAGATTCTGAAAATTAGTGTAGACATACCCTAAAATCTTAAAGCACAAAACAATTTAATTATGGTGTGAGGGACGGCGGTCCGAGAAGTAACTTCGATCAGTTATAGCTCCAAGACGCGATAGAGATGGAAAGTAACTCCGATCAATTATAGCTTCAAGACGCGGTAGAGATGGAAAAACATAGTCGAGACAAACAGAGGAGGAGAACAGTTCCCTTTGGTGATCGAAATCGACTACAAAGCTTCTCTCCATTTGGTTTACTCTCCTTCGTTGATGCGTGGGAGTGAACGAACGAAGCAACAGATGCGTGAGGGTGAGACGGTGAGACAAACAGAGGCAAGGAAAGAAGACTCCGGAGAAAGAGGAATGAGGCGGTGAGCGTGAGAGACAAAATTAACGAGGGCAAAATGGACATAAAAAAACATATATCAGCTTATCCACGCAAAACGCTCCTCTGGAGGAGCTTTTTTAAAAATACCAATCAACCCAACCAGCTAATAACTAAACAACTTCTTTAGCTTTTTTACTTGGTCAACCAGCTGATTTGAGTCAATCAGCTAATTTTTAACTGATCAGTTAATAACTAAACAAGCCCATAATTTGCAGTAATTAATCTTACTGTAACCTTTTACTGGAAAAAAAAGATTTTAAGTACCAAAATTATTAAAACACTAGATCATAATCCAATCAAATAAAAATGCTAATAAATGGAAGACTTACTAATTAAAGAAATATCCTTTTCTGATTTTATTTTTGTTATTTTTTGATATCGATTTCTCTTTCCATATCCGTAAAAGAACCGTCGAGGCGGGAATTGCAGTGTCTCCATTCTCCAGCTTTTCTGAGCAGCCGACTGCTGCTGTGGCCAGTACATGACGCGTACAATAGCTCTTCGATTACTTATACTTTCTAAATGTCAGGTCACAGTGAGAATATGAGAATTTGCCAAAGTTCAACTGCTCCCAGTATATAGAAAAGGCTCATGCATATATTACATGATTCATTCAATCATATATGCCAAGCAAGAATGGTAGAACCTTGCCTCTCTAATATATTTAATTTATCAACTATAACAATTTGGCTTGGTTTGAGTTGGTAAGTTAATTTGATTAATGAGTTCATACATATTTTTATACAATCTCTTATTCAGAATTAAGGATAAAATATCAGTGTTTCTTTTTTAATTATTAAATGTGTGTAAATTTTATGAGAGCAAACCAGCCCATCTAATTATTAGGCTACGTACTGTATAAATTGAAAATTAAAGGACTCAAGAGTGAAATTGTAATCTCATAAATAGAATACTTATTAAGCGAAAAGAACAAAATTGGTTTCACACATTAGCTAATTCTTCTGTTTTAATGAGAATCCAACCCAAGTAAATGCTGCCAGGCTAGGCCAGCCCATGACAAGAGAGCAAAAAAGGCGAAGTGATAGTCACGTTCTAAAGTATTTCCACCCATAATTCAATGATGACTTCGATTTCTCACGCGCCACAATAGGAAAGTGTGATCGTTGTCATATCTCCTGACAACGTTGACCTTCTTCTGCATCGAAACCCTAGAAGACAGAGACAGGGAAAAATGTTGTTTTGTGTTTTGTCTGTCTATCTGTCTGCTCTTGCATTTCTCTCTGCAACAAAATCCTCCATTAAATATTCATCTCAGCATCACATACTTTGATTTTTTGTATTCTACAGAATTCTCCTCACCTCGTCCAATACGAGAATCGAATTGTCTTTATTGTTAATTTGTTATACCCTGATTTCGATAAAAAAAAAAGACACAGCAAGAATAAAAAACTTCATGATGATTCTGTTTTTAGGGTGACATTAGGGAAGTTATTGCTTCACAAGTTTGGTTTGTAAAGTAGGTTCTTGCGTTTTTCTTTGGGGCTGAGTTTAATCCTTTTTTTTTTTTCTTTTTGGCTCTTCGATTGTCTCCGTCTTCCTCATCCCCATTTGATCTTTGGGGATTGTCCTTGGATGATTGAAGAAGAGAATACTGTTTAGAATCGAATTAAGATTCGATCTTTGAAGGGCTTTTTTGTGTTCCCATAAATCTCTAAATCTGTTAGATGGGAAAGCCAACAGGAAAAAAGAAGAATCCTTCGTCGCCGAAAATTGGAGATACAGAAGTTAAGCTAAGCAGACCGTCGATGGAGCGTAACACCTCAAAGGCCTTCGATGAAGATACGGCAATCTTTATCAACATGTCACAGGAGCTCAAAGATGAAGGCAACAAGCTGTTTCAGAAGCGGGATTATGAAGGTGCCATGTTAAAGTACGAGAAGGCCCTGAAGCTACTCCCTAAGAACCACATCGACGTGGCTTATCTCCACAGCAACATGGCTGCTTGCTACATGCAAATGGGTCTAGGTGAGTATCCTCGAGCCATCAACGAGTGTAATTTAGCTTTAGAGGTTTCCCCAAAATATAGCAAAGCCTTGTTGAAAAGGGCAAGGTGCTATGAGGCGTTGAATAGATTGGATTTTGCATATAGGGATGTTAATAATGTTTTGCTTATGGAGCCCAACAATTTGACCGCGTCGGAGATTTTGGATACTGTTAAAAAGTCTATGAGGGAAAAGGGTATTAGTTTCAATGAGAAAACACTTGAATTGGCAACTGAGCAGGAGCATGGTGCCTCGCGACTGCGGAAAGTGGTCAGAGAGAAGGTGAAGAAGAAAAAGAAGGCTGTTAAAGTAGGGGAGAAGGGTACAGAGGATAAAGATAAGGTAGTCCTAGAGGACAAAATGGCTGGTGTTGTTAAGGATAAAGTAGTTATGAAAACTATTGAAGAAGAGAAAATGATCACTAAAGATGTTAAGGAAGAGAAAGTGATCACCAGGACTGTGAAGTTGGTGTTTGGGGAGGATATAAGGAAGGCACAGCTGCCAGAAAATTCTACTATGGCATTGTTGAGGGATATAATTCGAGATAGGTTTCCTGGTATGAAGGGCGTTCTTGTGAAGTATAGAGACCAAGAGGGAGATTTGGTTACAATCACCAACACGGATGAGTTAAGAGTGGCTGAATCAATCAGTGATGCACAAGGGTTGCTTAGGCTTTATGTTGTTGAAGTTAGTTTTGATCAAGAGCCATCTTATAAAGGGATGGAAATAGCAGAGGATGTGCACAAGGGTGATAAGAAACCAGTTATTGCTCATGAGAATGGGAATGCTGAAAAAGGTGTAGGGGTTGAAAAAGGTTCTACTTGTATTGATGATTGGATTGTGCAGTTTGCACGGTTATTCAAGAACCATGTGGGTTTTGGTTCTGATTCTTACTTGGATCTTCATGAGCTAGGGATGAAACTGTACTCTGAGGCAATGGAGGACACTGTCACAAGTGAAGAAGCTCAGGAACTTTTTGATATTGCAGCAGATAAGTTCCAAGAGATGGCTGCTTTGGCTTTGTTCAATTGGGGAAATGTTCACATGTCAAGGGCTAGGAAACGGGTGTTCTTTTCAGAAGACAATTCTGGTGAGGCTGTATTAGTACAGGCTAAAAAGTCGTATGATTGGGCAAGGAATGAATACTCAAAAGCAAAAATGAGATACCAAGAAGCACTGAAAATTAAACCAGATTTCTATGAAGCGCATCTTGCACTTGGGCAACAACAGTTTGAGCAAGCAAAGCTTTGCTGGTACTATGCTATTGGGAGTGACATTGATTTAGAGAATGGGCCTTCTGAGGAGGTCCTAGATCTTTATAACAAGGCTGAGGACAGCATGGAGAAGGGTATGCAGATGTGGGAGGAGATGGAGGAGAAACGTTTAAATGGTCTATCAAAAGTTGAAGAGTATGAATCCCACTTAAAAAAATTGGGATTGGATGGGCTTTTGAAAGAAGTATCTGCTGAGGAAGCTGTGGAGAAGGCTGCAAATATGAGTTCTCAGATACATCTCCTATGGGGTACTATGCTGTATGAGCGTTCTGTTGTGGAATATAAGCTAGAGATACCAACTTGGGAAGAATGTTTGGAAGTTGCGGTAGAGAAGTTTGAACTTGCGGGTGCTTCTCCAACGGACATAACCATTATGATAAAGAACCATTGTTCAAATGACACTGCACTAGAAGGTAAGGACAAGCTCCCAAACACTGCTCATTGATATCTTTATATATATATATATATATGTGGAAGTTACAAGATGCTTCCACCTTGCAGTTGCAGGTCTGGGCTTCAAAATTGATGAGATCGTACAGGCTTGGAATGAGATGTATGATGCCAAGAGGTGGGAAATTGGCATTCCGTCTTTCAGGCTGGAGCCGTTATTTCGTAGGCGGGTGCCAAAACTTCATTATGAGTTGGAGCATGTTCAATCTTTTGGTTAGCCGCTGGGTGCTCGTTAAGAGCGTTGGGCGTGTGTTTCAGTTTGTGTTAGCTATTTTAGCAAGTGCTACGTGGTATCAGGTAAGATAGGTAAGTCAGTCTATTCAGCTTTGTGCACTAAAAAGTTAACTGTCTCCTTTTTCCTGCTTTCAATAATTTTATTTTTTGTTGATATGATTAGGAATACTGAACTTGCTGAATGGGACATAGACTTGGTTTACAAAGTATTCATTAAGAACTAGCCTTACTGTTACAAGCAAATACGAAACAGACTTCCTGTTCATATGTTTGACATATAGAATCCCCAAGGAGAAGCAACAAAGGGAGAAATGCTTGCTTTCAGCCTAGAATTGGTTAACATGGATGTATGACATTTATTTCTGCGCTAAATATAACTGAAATCATGCAACAATTGAATGGGAGTTATTTTATAATATTGATCACTGAAACTCCTCAATGAGGACAATTACTTAGATGTTTGTTGTGGAGAAGACAGCTAAGTAACCACGATAGGATTCTTGAGCATGGAAGGAGGATTCCCCTGCTTGCCTTTTCTTCAATTCATTCAATCTTTTGAGGAATTAGATTGCACAGGATTTTATTTGTGTTGTTTGTGTCTAATGCTAGATTTTGATTGTTTATTGGAGTCAACTGAACAATGAAAGTGATGTTCCAACAATGGGAGTCAAGCTAACTTATATTTTGGGGTATGATGAGTTCTAATTGTAGTTTGGTGATGACAAAGTGCTGTGGTTCACCATATCTGAGTGGTGTGAAATAGAATGAGTGTGAAGCTGCAATGCAATTTTGTATCATACAGAAATGCTGTTTGGAGTACTTTAAGCGCGTATGGGTACATGTTTTCTAAATGCTACTAAGAGGATCTGATACGCGTGTTCCTGAGTAATTTCACTCAGTTGCAGATCTGAGTACTTTGGTCTGGGACACAAAATGTAATCTGCCACCTGTCTGCTAATTGTAAGCACACATCAGACTTGGTTGGTGAAAAAGAGTAACTTTGTTCGTGCTGTGTTATAATTGGAGTGTAGTTGTAACATGAAGTTTGTGTAGCATATGTACAAGTTGGAATACCTTGCCATACTTAAGATTTCTCATGGAGTCTTAGTGATTCCTTCCACCAAATAGGAATGCTGTTATTTTTTCTGGAAATTTAGCTGTCACTTATCCTTTTTTGGTATAGTAGATGTAGAATTATACTTGGCCATGAATGAGTTGATTATAAAGCTGAAATGGGTTTTGATGACGTGAGAGATTTTGCAGAATTGAGGCAGCACATTAGCGTAACAATTGTAGCAGTGGAACTAAGGCAGAGGGAGAGGAAAAAAGAATGAGGGTATTATTGGACAGAAATTAGCTTGGAAAGCAAAATACCAAGGGCTTGCTTGGTTCCTCTTTGATTTTTAATTTTTTGTTTTTTGTTTTCAAATCGATTGAATTTTTTATTTTTTATTTTTAATTTTGCTCTCTTTCCTGTTTTTATAATTTTTTTAAACCAGTTTCGAAAAAATTGATTTTTTTCGATTTTTTGTCATAATTTGACATTATTAGTAATTTGATATACACTATGTAATTATTTAATATTAATTATGAATAAAATTATAAAATAATTTAATTATAAAATTTATTTTTATAACTAATTTGGAATTGAAAAGAAATCTTAATTAATCAATATAATGAGCTTATTTTTTAAATTTAATTTAAAAATTAATTACTAGCAATTATAAAAGCATAATTAAATTGATATTAATAAAAATAAAAATTAACAAACTACAATAGAAAAGATAGTTGTTGAGCATTATGAATTAATGGTCTTTTAATAACGGACATGTCTGACACATGAATATGTATGATTTGAGGTTCTTGGTTATCAAGTTGTCTTTGATCTGAGCATCATCTAATGTGGTTATTTGGAATTTGCAGTCGCAGGTTTTGTTGATTGCGTAGGAGGAGGGGGAAAAAGCTTGTGTTAGCGTTTGGAGTCTGGGAATGGAGAATATGGAACAGAAGATCTGGGGCGGGGCTGCCGCTGCCGCTGCCGCCTATACGTTTTGAGTCTTAAGAATAGTGTATTGAGAGTGATCGATTGTTTGATTGATTGATTTGTTGATTTGAAAAGAATAATGTAATGCCCTTCTCTTGCTTTGCTTTGCTTTGTAACATTGTATTGGTCTTTCATATTAATATATAAGATGTATTTCCTTTCATATTAATATATAAGTGTGGATTTTTTTTATTTGTTGAGTGTAAATCATTAACAAAAGCTTGAATAATAACAACAGAAAAAGTGAAGAATGCTCCAGCAATGAATGTTGATTATTATAATAGTGACCAAACCAACGCACATTTACACTCGACTCTCTCTCGCTCTCTGTTATTTACATCAACCCAAAGAATTAGGTAAATCATCAGATCCCAAGTATGGAGAAAATTAGAAGGGCGTCACATGCTGGCTCCTGGTACACCGACAATCGTAGGCCTCTCTCTCTCTCTCTCTCTCTCGCTTTTGTTTGCGTCCTCCGTGCTTCCTTTTGAAACCATCAGTCATAACTTTTATCGCACGCTTTTAGGTTTTACAGTTCATCAATCTCTTCTGCAACTCCTGGATTTTGGGTCGTTTTTCTAAAACTGAGTTGGTAATCTCTTTTTTTTTAATGAAAATGCTTAAATTTTATTTTTGCTGGATAACAATGTTAGCTTGGTTTTTTTGTGGGGTAGTATGCAAATTCCAGTCTCACTATAATTTGTTTGACGCTAGTGATGAGGATTGGGATTTTGGAGCTAATTGAAATAGCTTCGAATTACTTGTCTGTAGTTGGTTACTGTTTAAAGCAGTTGGTTCTTGTGTGCATGGGTGAGGGTCCGCTAACAGTGTTGTCTGACAGCTAAAAAACTAGTCGAAGAACTGGATGGATGGCTCAGGGCTGCTGCGCTGCCTAAATCTCCTGATGTCCGCGGCGTCATTGCACCGTGAGTTTTGAATTCCTGTTATTTTGATCCTGCATCTTGAAAATTTTTTATCAAATCCATCTCCATATGTAGAATTAATTTGTCTGTTTTGGGGAAGGGCAGGCATGCAGGTTACTCATATTCAGGTGCTGCTGCTGCTTATGCATTTGGGAACATAGACCCTACAAATATGTGGGTGATGCTCTTGTTCATTTGCTCTCTTTTCTTTGCGTTGGCCAAACAAGAAGCCTCCTTTCATAAATCTTCTAGTTCATTTGAGCATGAACTTGCCATTTGATGGAATGAGTCATATTTGTATTGAAACTGGTCAATTGTTTTGTTTCCCACTTTCTTATTGACAAGACCATTTTTATTTTTCAGTTCTCGAATATTCCTACTTGGCCCGTCTCACCATTACTATACCCCAAAATGTGCTCTGTCAACTGCCACTGTCTACAAGACACCCATAGGTGACTTACCTATAGATTTGGAAGGTATTGCATTCTTGTACAATTCGGACCTCCAATATCTGATAGAGATAACATATTCAAAATTGTCTAATCTTTTAGGATTTTTTCAATTTAGTGCTGAATTTTTTAAGTTTTCAATTTAGTGATTAAACTTTTAAAACTTTTATAAATCAAGTCAAAAGGTTATTTTTGATGATATAACATGTCCGCTAAATGTCATGTAAATATCTATTTATTAGCCACATCAACAAAAACTAACGTTTTAAACTGAATTGTTAAGGTTTTAAAAGGTTGATTACTCAATTGAAAATTTTAAAAGCTTGAGCACTGAATTAAAAAAAATCACAAAAGATTGAGAACTTTAAGATTAGTTATCCCTATCAAATGATGAAAAATGCTATTCTCTTTTACTGTCTACTTCATTGCTATTGGCTTGTTTACTTGTATATGTAGTTGTTTGCATATTCCTTTCGATAAAAGATCTTAATGAATTAAAATTCAGTGAGAATATATGGGGGTATTATGTTGACCATCTGTGCTTTGGCTTAATATTCCAGATTATACGTGAGTGCATTTAGTACAACCAATGGCAAGTAAAACTGTGTAGGTACTGTCATATCTGTGTTTTAGTGCAAGGAGATATGACTCCTGCATTATGGATCAAAATCTACCCAGCTTTCCATATTGTACAGATTGACTATGCATTCACTTGAGATGAGAAAGTAAAATAGTTCTGCAGTTTGGACTTCGGACTTTAGAGGATAAATTTCCAATCACATGTCGATAGCTTATTACTGATCAAATATCTGTTCTTCCTTCTTTCAGTCATTGAAGAACTTAAAGCTACAGGAAAATTTGAGCTGATGGATTTACGTGTTGATGAGGCTGAGCATAGTATGGAAATGCACTTGCCATATCTTGCTAAAGTTTTTGAAGGGTAATTTATATTGTGTAATGAAAATGGATTCTTTGTTTGTCACTTACTCTTATTGATACTGGCACAGGCATCCAATCAAAGTGGTGCCCATTTTGGTTGGTGCTGTTAGTGCAGAAAATGAAGCCTTGTATGGACAGTTGTTGGCAAAATATGTAGATGATCCAAGCAATTTCTTTTCTGTGTCCTCCGATTTTTGCCATTGGGGTTCACGGTAAGTTCTGTTTTATCATCTTTTTTTTTTTCCCCTTCTAGAATCAAAGTTGCAAACTAGCAACTTCTCTTCAAACTGCTATAAAGAAGTGGATCTCATTCTTTTCGTCATTACCTTTCCCACTCCTAGTGATGCTTGTTAGGGTTGCTCAAGTGACTTGATGCTAAAGTCCAGACCCTTCTATGTAAACTGGAGTTTCTGTTTTTGGATGCTTGTGGTTTAACGCATGAACTATGGGAATCTCCTACATGTAGTTGATCCCAGTTCATGTGCGTGTTTTCAATCATTAATTTGGGAAAAGAAGTCAGTCGCATGTTGTTTAGAGGCAGTATTGTATTTGAACCAGAATGCTTTTTGATGTTGATAGTTTTTGTTCGATCTAAGTAATATGACACATCTTTTCAATAAAGCTTCCAGACCTGAACTCCCATTATATTTGTTATTTCAAGTGTTTCTGATCTCACTAGATATCCTGACTCATAAGTCCTGACATGCACTGATTGTGTTAGGTTCAATTACATGCACTATGACAAGAAATATGGGGCCATACACAAATCTATTGAAGCATTGGACAAGATGGGCATGGATATAATAGAAACAGGAGATCCAGATGCATTCAAACAATACCTATCGGATTATGAAAATACCATCTGTGGACGCCATCCAATTAGTGTTTTCCTGCATGTGAGTGTCTCAACATTTTCTGAATCACTGAATTTAGCCTTAGACTATAAAATAATATCATACATCTCATTTTAAAAAGCATTTTGTTGCATATTTTCGTATCGTTTGTGCTCTCTTTCTTTTCATTTTACTGATTTAAATTAGATGGTAATATTGATCTGGAGAACGGCTGTTAAGACTTGTTCACCCTGTGCAAGTACTGCGGCTTCTACCCCCAAGGTCATTATACTTTTGGGAAGGGGTGTTTTAGTACAACTATTGACCTCAGAACTTGAGGGCAATTGCGGTATCACTGGATTAGTATCACCAGTGGTGGGAATAATTGTTCTTTAGTCTTCTATTTATTGTATTTCATTTTCTAATTTTAACTACTATTATATTAACTTCTCTTACTATTAAGATACTACAATGCTGAAGTAACAGGCTGGCATAGGAAATTATAACAAGAGAAATGATAAAAGTGTCCTTTGAAAAATGTTAAAGAGGACTAAGTTAGCTGAATGTGTGGAGTAAAAGATTAGTTATTCCTTTACATGGTTTGCTGTATTAGTCTCTACCAAATTAGAGGAGAAGGCAGTTTCAATCACATAAAGAACAACTCTCTTCCAAGTCAGACACCTAAAAGTTCTTTCATCAGTTCATCTATAGTGTAATAAACTTGGTACGATGAACCTAGTTGATGCTGATTAGATGCTGTACTTTCACCAGGTTTATGTAAACCAATAAGGGGAAATGTTAATTATCAAAAAAATAATGGGAAATGTTGGTCATTTTTAATTTTTGTGGATTTGGCATTAGATGCCGTCCCAAGGATCCATTGAGACATATGCTAAAGGCTGAAACTGCCATGCTCATATGAGATCCTACAATTTCTTGCTCGTTCTTGTTTTGATAACGGCTGTAGCATTCAAGTAATACTCGTGAACAGTGACGTTTGCAAAAGATGGACAATTTTGTCTTTTGAGTTACCTTATAAGAGAGTAACTAGTTTTACTTGTATTAGCAAATGTGTTGAATTTTTGATCCTAGGTTTTCGTTTGGGAGCATCTGTTTGTTCATATCAACGGGTCCTTTAGATTTGTTTGTTGACTTAATTATATGCGTTTTACTTTCAGATGTTGAAGAATTGCTCCAAAAAAATAAAAATCAAATTCCTCCGTTATGAGCAGTCAAGCCAATGCAAAACTATGAGAGATAGCAGTGTAAGTTACGCATCTGCAGCAGCAAAGGCGGATGTGTAAGTTCTGTTTCTGCAAAAGCTTGGAATCGGGTGCTTGAAGCTTTTGCTTTAGTTGTGAAATGTTTAAACATTGAGATCTTTTCTTTCCATTTGAGCCTACTAACTCACCTCTATAGTTGGTGACTATCGGCTGCTAATAACACTAATAATGCACACTTTATCTACGCCCAAACCTATGATAAAACCAAAATGCATGGCTAATGATACGTACACTGGATAACAAATGTTGCGATTATACTGATGATTAATATCAAAAGTTCCTTGCGATATGTAGTATGCTGATGCCGGCTGCTGGGAATCCACACTTGTGGACCTTGCTATCGCATGCGACCAACTTTAGGCAGAGAATGGAATGTCGTTAGAACCAACGATTAACGAAGTGCCACGGCTGACGCTTCAGCAAAACAATAAAATTAAATGTGACAAAGATCACAGTGAAGGAACAAAGAGTACGAAACTGTCACAGTGAAGGAACAAAGAGTACGATACTATCCATCATGATGAAATTCCCTGTCAACTTAAATTCTTTTGTTGTTATATCAACTTGAATTTCAACAAGTTTGTTACATTCTCACTAGGGTGAATTTATTGCTCTTAAATCTCGTCATTCTTCTAAAGTTCATGGGTGTAAAACTTTAGTAATATATGATAAGCTTAGTTCTATCAGTCACTCTTTGCTAAATCCCCTTTTAATTTAGGCAATGCACACTTGATACCACTTCGACTGAATCTTTAATTTAGAGTAACTCAAAATTTCCCGAAACAAGACTTTGACCTTTTCACAATAATTTGATTGATGAACCAAAATTCCTATTTAAACATGTATCTGAAAACTAAGAGTGAAGATTTTCCTGTGTAAATCTTTCATTTCAAAATTTTCCTTTAAATATATATAGCATCCTCACGAACTGGGTTCCATTATGATTCATATCGTCTGTATATACAACAATAATGACAAATCTGTCATTGAAATTCTCATGAAAATGTGTGGACACATGAAATCATCAGTATATCCCTTTGTCAGTAAATATTTACAAAGTCGATTATACCGCATTCGTACAAATTGCTTCAATCCTTTGTAACTTTATCAAGTATAGGTGATAGGAGTTGGAATTATTTAGTTCAAGTAGTTTAAATCCTTCAACGATTTCCATATAAATGTCGCAATTTAATGATCCATATAGATACCCAAATCCATTAGTTGCATATCAAGACTTTGTTAAGCTATCAACTTATTAAAACACTACAAGAAAATTACAAATTAGCGATGGAAAATTACTGACAGAAAATCAATTTCCGTCAGTAACATTGTCGAGAAAATTGTATTTTACGATGGACAAAATATATGTCGGTAAAGGTAGAGGGAAATTATCCCGGTAATTTTTTCGACAGAATATAGAGACGGAAGGGCAATGTTTGTCGGTAAAATAGATGGAAATGTTTGGCGGCATAAATAAGCATTAGGGTGTACCGATGGAATCGTTAATCCGTTGATAAAATTGAAAGTTCAATGTCGTCGTTTGCTTCAACTTCAACGTTTTTAATAAAACAAAAACGGCGTCATTTGATTTAACACCAAACAACGTCGTTTTCGTTTTACCTAAAAGCTACTGAATTCCAACCCCCTCCTCCATCACCATTTGCTTTTTTTCAATTTCTCCTCTACGTCGCCGTCAGTTTTGTCCTCATTTTCATCGTCCTTGTCTTTATTTAAGGTGAGTTTTGTCCTCCCTTATGTTTTCTGCTTCTTACATATGTGTGGATGAGTTTTATACCCATTTTGTGAAATGTTGTTCATGTATATTTTATGTTATGCCAGTAAACTATGCTTGTCTGTGTTTTACCATTATTGTGTGATGAATGACAATATACAGTGTGATGAATGATAATACATGAAGAATATACTGTGTTTTAATTGTTAATTTTAAGTGGTATGAGTCACATTCCATTTAGCCATTTTGTTTTAGATATTCTAACTACTAGATTGTTCAAACTTTTGAGATTTTTCTATCACTAATGTGTACCTTCTGATTAGGGAAACAAGAGTGCAATCTTTATTATGAATTGAAACATTTATGAAGCATCTATCATATTGCTTATCTTTTGTTATTTGTTATATGTTGTCTCCAAAATCTATTTTCGTTTGAGTTTTGGTCACTCATTATTTTAGATTATATTTGTCAAATCTTTCAACTATTAGTGTTGCTTCATATTTCTTGTTTAGGCATGCTTTCGAATCTAAATTTTCCTTTAGTATTTAGTCATTTGTTTCAACTAGCTTATAAATGTGATATAAAGATGGTTAGTTCATTGTTCATCATTTTCACTTGCATTGAAGGTGTTAGGAATTTGTTTTGCACCATATGAAAATGGCTTGATAATAATGGGATTTCATAAAGGCCAAAGTCTTTTCACATATATTTTATTTGCATAATTGGATTTTAAAGCTTGAACAAATTTTAGATTTTGATTTTAAAATGGGGAATGCTTAAGGTTTAGTGATTTGATACCTAGGGCTTTTAATGATTTTGTATTTTGAATTTGGTTGAATATTTAACTTGGATAATTTGAAATTAAATCTGGGCTTGAGATTGAATTTCACTTAGATGAATTAGGCTTTTATTTTATTCATTTACCATTTTTCATTAAGACTATTTCATTTTTTATAATTATGATATCTCACTTCTTTTCTTTTTCCTTATTTTGACAATGCATTAAAGTTTCACATATTAAGCATAAAAGGAAGAAAAAATGTATCACATATAAACCTAGAAATACAAAATTTGAATCCATTTGTTTACAGTTAATAGAAATTCATAAGAATCCATCAATATTAGGAAAAATATCATGTTGACTTCAAGAAAATCCTTACTTAAACCTAAAGACTTGCATTTAGTCTCTAACCTAGAAAAGTTACCCTGTTTAAAAATTTAACATTTCATTTGTCTAACTAAGAGGTTAGAGTTACTATTATTCTTCCCTCTAAAAATTACTTTGTTATTTTAAATTCATATTCTTGGTTTTTCATAATTAAATTTGTTTTTGTAGGAAAATTTTAAGGTGTTGGAATAAGCTTCCTAAGATTAAGAACATCAATTTTCTTTGGCAAGTAAGATTGTTAGCTTCTCCCCTTTCTATGAGTCATAATTATTTCCGTTTTAATTATAATGCATATTTAGTTTACTCGTATTAATGTCTTGGTTAATATTTCATAATATTTTTAAAATTTGTGAATTTTTTGAAAGATTCAAGGTTCAAAATACACTTTATTCCTTTGTGTTTCTTCATATTGATCTTTTAAGCTTTATTTTTATTTATTTTTAGTGCATCACGTTATCAAGTATTTAGTTTATGATACTTGATTTTTATGTGTCATCGACTAGTTCCTTATTTTTAGTCTTTCATAATGATAAAAAATGTAAAGCTTTAGAGATTAATATTGTAGGTTTTCATATTATTTATGTTCAGGTTTTTATTCACTGTTCTTTAGGTAATTCTTGTTATTGTTATTATATTTTATATTAGGTTTTACTCATATGCATATTTTCATTATGATATTTATGTTAAATTTGATCATATTTGGTTTGTGTATGGCATATGACGAATTTTTATAGGTTTGGTATTAGGAATTATGATAAGATTCAGAAAGCTAGACCAATTACCTTTTAATTCATTTTATTATTTTAGTTTGGTTCTTAGATCTTTAGAATTTTAATAAAGCATAATAAAATATTTTTCTTTAATTAGGTTTCTAAGATAAGGGTGCGTTACGCCTAATATTACTCAAAATTGTCTTTAAAACTTAACGCAAGTTAAATCAAGTTCAGATTCATAAGGAGGTTTAAATGAACTTTAAGATTTTTTTTTTATATTTTTAGAATCTATAACTATTAGTTTTGATTTAAGTTTTTTTTCATTTTGGATTAAAATTTTAGGATCAATGCTTTTCAAATCAAAAACTCACATGTGGGTCTTGGTTTAGCTAAACCTAGTCCTATTGTGATTAGTTCAAGTCTTCATTTAAATGCTTATATATGAACGTCG
This sequence comes from Erythroxylum guanchezii, assembly GCA_025629825.1. Taxonomy (NCBI): domain Eukaryota; kingdom Viridiplantae; phylum Streptophyta; class Magnoliopsida; order Malpighiales; family Erythroxylaceae; genus Erythroxylum; species Erythroxylum guanchezii. The sequence continues at coordinate 16,942,895 of JAOTAX010000008.1, forward strand.
ATTTGAGTATTGTGTGTTATAAATGACACATATGTTCATCAAAATCCCTAACAAGTGGTATTTTTTGTAAAGAGTGATGATATTTTTTCTTAGAATCATAGTATTTTTTGAATGGAATCATAAGAGTTTCAAGTGTTAATACTTATAGTGAAATTTGGCATTGTATGCAACATATATAAATACAAAACTATTGAACAAGTGTATTATATTAAATACAAAATTTTCTTTTTCATAGGCCTTATTTTGTGTTGAAGAGCGTTGCTCATCCTTCTTCTTTGTAATATGTGGTTGTCTGTCCATCCAGGTAAGTTGTCCAACTAATGTCTACCATATGTGTTGCTTTAATAGGATGAGTATTTGGGTTTGGGTTTTGTGTGAATGCAAAGGAGGTCTTAATTTTTTGTTGTTGTTTAGAATATTCTTATAATCATTGATGAGTTTTTATGTTCTTCTTTAATAGTCTAAGTATTTATGTTTGGGTTTTGTTTGAATCATTGATGAATAGATGTATGAATTACATAAGTATTTACTGTATGTGGAATGAGTTTGAGATCTTATGGATGACCCAATGCATAATAAACCGCTAGGATGGTCTATAGGTTGGAAACCCGTGATGAAGCTCTTTTTTAGAGGCTTATGGGTGAAAAATTTCACGAGCCTAGGAGTCACAGCGAGAACTTACTTTCTCGATTCATATGGTCTAACAATGCCACATACCATAGTGCTTATTTAAATTCAAACTTTGGAAACGAACTTGTAGGTGATTAATTTAAACATGGATACTTGAACTTCATTGTAATTAGTTTAAACTTAGTATTAACATAAGAAATTCATAGGTTTAATAGACATGGTAATTCTTTGCATAATAAACCCTTAGGACGATATATAGGCTGGAAACCCGTGATGCAGTTCCTATGAGGCTTATCGGTGAAAAATTTCACGAGCTTCAGAGTCATAAAGAGAACTTGCTTTCTCGATTCACAGGTATAAGCAATGTCATGTACCATTTGTTGTTAGGTTTAAAATCAAACTTTGAAAATCAACTTGTGGATGATTAATTCAAACATGAATACTTGAACTTCAATGTGATTGCTCGATGTAGTGTTGGATTTAATATACATATGTACTTTTTTTTTTTAACTTTTTAATGTCACTTTTTACAAGACATTGGTTGACATATTGTTTTATTTGGCTGATATATACTCACATATGTTGTCTATCAATTAAGTTGTCCAACTTTGTTCATATTTGGAATATTTTTAGAATAATTGATGGCCAGATATATGAATTACAGTTTATTTGTAAGGTTATTATGAGTTAAAACGTGGTGATTGTCCAACCACTACGGTGGAATTGGTTGTGATTAAGTTTTCTAATTGTGAACTGATATGATGAGATAGGTTGGTTTCAATTTGGAGGGGAAATGATTAGAGATTTGTAAAAACTTAGGGGATGTTCTATAAAGTAAAGATTAAATATTTTGTAAACTTAGGGGATGTTCTATAAAGTAAAGATTAAATATTTTGTAAACTTAGGGGAAATGAAGGATACTAACTATGAAATTACTTTTTTAAATAAAAGTTTTGCATAAATGAGTAATGTTGATAGATCTTGGATGTATACACGATTAACACCTGATGGTTTCATTAATCCTGAGTTTGTTGAAGGAGTTGAAACTTTTATTCACTATGCACGTTGCCACGACCCGGTACCACCCCGAGCCCATGACAACCGCCATATACCCGGGTTAAGGACATTCACAGTATCCTTAATCCAACTATGCAAGGCTATCTGAGTATCTCTCTCCTTTTTTTTTTGAAAAATTTAGGTAGCACAATGGCTGTATTTTAAAAATCCCAAAACTTGCAAACAATTTCAAACACATATCTATATTCGCATCCAACCACAACTTTAGGACTTTAAAGTCCACTCAAGGCAATCTCAACAACAATATCAAAAGTTTATACATAAAGTCTTTTACAACAACAAAGCGGTCAAAAGTTAAATTTATAAAATTATAGAACATATCAACACGACCAAAGTAATAAAAACAGTAAAACAGTTCATAAGCCACTATGCAACTAAAGTACAAAGCGGAAACTACTCACGTGTGGTAATATCCTGAAACTGTGAAAAGACCGCACGATCTACTCAGAGCTTCAAGCTCACTAAATTAACTTGCATGGTTGGAAAGCAGAGCGGGGTGAGTACACTAGGTACTTAGTGAGTAGGAAAAACATATATCACAAATAGAATTCGATTCATATCAAGACGGTGTAGATAACCTATGAAGTGAATATATATCACATAGAAAACACATAGGCCCAGCCTATGACTCAATGTATACTGGTTAGGAACCATATAGGCCTAGCCTATTAACTCACTCATCTGGTGAACATAGGTCCCAGTTCCAGTCAAGATTATAGGATTCGTTCCGTTCTGGCCGAAGAACGGAATTTGGATCCCAACTTTGGTACCAGTCATAAATACCGACCAGTACCGGGATTTTTCGTTGAGCACCGGGAATTTGGATCCCAACCTTGGTACTAGTCATAAAAACCGACCAGTACCGGGGTTTTTCGTTGGGTACCGGCCGGTGCCCAACATTCTGAAAAATTTTCGGCAATTTTGGAATTTTTAAAAACTTCGAGGACTTATCTGCAAAAAAGTTTTTTACCTAATTTTTACCCAACCCCCCCCCCTGAACCTCGTCTGCTACTCTTTCTTTCTTCTTCATTTCTTTTACTCTTCTTCTTCTCTCTAAGCCTCTCTCTCTCGCTGTCAGCCTCTCACGGTCTCACGGTCTCTGTCGCCGGCGTCTGGAGATCCTCTCACCGTCGCGACGCTTGATTCTCCTCCTCGCCCAGTTGCCCCGATTATTCTCCGTTCTCTTCCTCTCCGTGTAGATCTGACCTCATCCGTGTAGATCTAGCCTCGATAGCTCCTCCTCGACGTCACCTCTCCTCCTCGTCGCACAATCGCACCACCATCGACCTTTCGACAGCTCACAGCGGCACGACCCGAAGCCCAACCTGAATACCCAAGTGAATACCCGAGACAATCCAACAGTTAAATAATTTTTTTGGGTGTTTGTTACCGTTGATATTCCAAAAATTGCTGGTAAATGGATTTTGTTTTTTGTGTTGTGGATTGGAATTTGGAAATGGATTGGATTTACGTTTGTCGTGTATTGGTGTTGATGAGTTGATGAAAATGGAATTGGTTTTTGGTTTTTGAATACCGAATTGGAATTGTGGAGGAATTGGAATGGATTTGCGTTTGCTGTGTTTGTGGAGGAATGGATTTCGTTTTTGAATACCGAATTGGAATTGTTTGGGAATTGGAATTGGAATTGGAATTGTTTTTTAATACCGAATGGATTTGGAAATTTGTTATTAATTTGTTACATGAAAATTATAATTGGAATTGAAAATGGAAATTTAAAATGGGATTAGTATGTAATTAATTAATTATGTATTATGTAAAGAATAAAGATTGTTAAAACTTAAAATTAAAAGTTGATAATTAAGTAATTAACATTTAAAACTAAATGTAAAGTTAATAATCAAATGTGAAATTATCCATATGTCTATAGCTTATTGGAATGTTAGAACTTGGAAGTAATAAGTAATTGTAGCACCCCACTCCCGCAATGGCCCGAACCCGACATCGATGGTGATATCCAAGTCCGTGTCCCGCGAGGGTGGTGTGTTAAATCACTCAATCACTCGAAAATCGGTACTTTTTTTTTGAAATCACAACATAATATGCGGAAGTCGAAACTCACATTGGCCCCACATTCATTTATAAACAATTTCAATAAACACAATTTTTTTTATAGCCATCGAGCCCTTTCAAAAATACAAAACACTCGAGTTAATTTGAAATACAAATTATACGAAAAGATGCAGAAAATATAATTCAATACAAAATAAGGAAACACAGATGCAGACGCGAACTGATCTCGACCTCTGACCTTTACTTAAATGTTGCATGTATACTCTCGTTGGCCTAACGGGGTATTCTTCTGAATCCTGAAAAATAGTTGCAAATTTTGGGTGAGTTTTGCAAACTCAGTGAGTGACCATCATCGATGGCTCACTTAATCACATAACACATAATTCACATATCTCACTATTTCACATGTCACATTATTTCACATATTCATATTATTTCACATTCAATACACTGAATCATTCATATTATGCATATGTAATGCACCTGAGACTCACTTTTCATTTGTTACTTTGTTGTGACTGAGTGCCTGAACTGTCCCATATACGGCTCATTAAGCGTTAAACGCGTCTTAGGGGTAGGAGAGCCCTCTAGGTATGCACTACTTCTCTTTGAGCTCGAGGCTTTTTTTCACTCGTTGAGCTTTAAACTCTAATCGTTGGCTACTCTGGTCACAACTGCTATTATGTTTCATGCATTCTTGCAATGGAATGCAACACTCACTTTCATTTATTATTGCCGTTATGACCGAGTGCCTTTTTACCAGCTCATCCCTTCATGGATGTCGAGCTTTGTCGTATATCGGCCCATATCCCTTAGTGGATACTGGGTATAGTCGCATTCGAGCCCGAGGCTCTATTCATATTCTGAGCTTTAAGGTTTTTATCCTGGCGACTCCAGTCATAACTTCCTTTATCTTTCATGCTTTCATGTGATGAATGTTTCACATAACATAACCTCAGTCAATCACCTGGATGCACATTCACATTTAGATCACATTTATCATCGGACCTTAGTCCGGTATTCAGCAGAAATGTTGAGCACACTTTTGCATTCATATGCATATTCGCAATTTCATTTATAAACAAATACAAATACA